>BOPP01000051.1:2370317-2397063 GCA_017312745.1 Gryllus bimaculatus | reverse complement strand
CGCCCTCACCGCCCTCACCGCCCTCACCGCCCTCACCGCCCTCACCGCCCTCACCGCCCTCACCGCCCCCACCGTCATTGGCGTCGCCATCGCCTTTTCCGGCTTCGCCGTCCTTGCCGTTCTAGTAATCTCGTTTACTGTCGCCGTGTTTGTCTCATACTCTTATCGTCACCTCACCGTCGTCCTCATCGCCCTTAATAACAAACATACTGCACGAATGACGTTCTTCGTCGCTCGCAGCAGCGTCCTTGTCATTTTCATCGGCCATATTGCATATAAGCCCTGTCTCACTGGCTAACTGAAGTTGACCAATGAAGAATATATTTTCCTTTGATATTAGTTATTCATAGATACTAGGTTTCCAAGAGGAATATCTGGATTATAAGTTATATGTAATCACGGTTATACGAGAATTATTTCCGTTTATAAAAAAATCGAGGAACACTACGGATGTTATTAAATTTAAAATTATAAGAACGTAATTGACAAAATGCGCATGAACGTTATGACCTGAACGTCAAAAAAATGTTTCTTAGAAATTAATCTTAATTGTCTAAATAATACTGAATATGTAAAGTTTGGATGCAAAAAATGGGAAACTTAGGTGTGCCACTTCCAAAACTAAGAATCATTTGTCGGAAATCTTCAGAATTTATGAAACATCATGTGAAATTTATGAAAAACTGAAATTTTTTAAAACTTATAAATGTGACATGTAATAAGAATATATTTTGATTGTAACATTTTATTTTTTAGTGTTCAAATGCATTTCGTGTATCAATATTCTTGATATTTTTTATTTCACCGTTTATTCTTAATTATTTAGAGCGTTGTAAGGCAACATATCACCCATTAAATGTACTGCTTTCACAGTTAAATAGAATTAACCTTTTGTCTACTCGCTTTGATTAATTATTTGAACTTTTAACTGCAAGAGTGTCTGTAGCTGTTCCAAGAGTTAAATACAAGGCTATAGCAACAACATATGTGAATGCGATAATACTAACAAGTTTTAATGCGAGTAAATGTAAATCTCATGAACTAACATTTTTGGTCTACTTTTGAGTTACGACGGTACGATGAAATTGAAACAATTGGCACATGTGTCAATACAAATGTAAAATAGTTTTTGAACTCCGGCAGCCTAATGTTGAGGTTTACCGCTCCATTCGCTTGTAAGATGGAACGCCTGCTGACCATGAAAGAGACTTCCCTCAGTCCACACTGCTTCCAACGGAAACGCCAATCTGGGGGACAGACAGTGTGCTGCTGACTGGTTGCCAAAACTCGGTTGGGGAAAAATCCCGATTTAGCTGGACGACCGTTTTCACAAAGCCTAGTGTTTTTTCAAGTACTAGTTGATCAGTTTTCAGCATAAATCAATCCCCTAATGTTTTTTAATTCCATGTAAGTCTTATTACTGTATTAAATATTTTTATCGATTATATGTCGAAAGAGAAGTTCCAAGTGGAATATTTTAATTCATCGGAGAAGTTAAACGACATCGGGATTGAAATTCGATGAATAATGTAATACATGTACATTAATATTGTATCATATTAAGTGTATAATATTGTTTTTGAGGAAAATCTAGTGCAGAATTTTTGAAACAGAGCTACACAAAACGACAGCAGAATGTTAATGGATATTTCCCTATGATTCCTCGAACTGGATTACATGCAAGGTATTCTAAGAAGAATAATACGTAAGTTTCACAGAATTCCGCGAATCACGATTTCACTTCACGAATACGTAATCTTGTCACGTAATCCAAAGGAGCAAACGCACGAGCGAGCATTTTGGTTATACCTTCCACGATTTTGCGTGACACTCTCACGGTATTCGTCATTTACATCTTCCGTTAAAAGGAAGCTGTTCAGTTTAGCATTTTTGTTCAGTATTACCATACATAATGAGAAACTTACAAATAATGATAAAATGAAATCCATGATAAACTAGATTTTCTCAGTATCGTGATTAGATTACAGGTGTTTGACCAGTGGAAACAATTGGTATTGAAAACACCACTTTCCCTCTACTATACGCAACACACTCTTATGATCTCGTCATTGTTCTGATTCTATTAAATCGTAATGAAGTTCTAACAATCTATCAGAAATGTCGATCCGGGAAGCCAAGATCATTAAGTCAGTAGTGCCGTGGCGTCCTCGGACGGAAGGATTGCGAGTTCGAACCGCGCCTCGGGCGTGGGTGTGTTTGTGTGTATCTGTATGCGTGTGTCGTTCATTCACCTTTCATTTTCATCATCATTCCATACGTCATACCCCCAGGACTAGCAACTCTGGTGGATAAAAATATGATGCAACATAATACTGATTTGCCCCAAAAAGAGTTACATACACTGGCCACGGGATAAATGTTACTGAACGTCGGTAAGCGCAGGGGTATGTCTGCGTGGTTCTAGACGGCAAAATCGCGACAAAAAGAGTATCGGAAATTAATATATTATATAATTTTTTGTGAAACTTATTGTATGCATTAAATAGAACCCATTTGAATTTGAGTGTCGTTTATTATTTGTTGAGGTAGTTACCTGCAGTACCTCTGTTATAATTAAGTAATGTAGGCGTATGTTATAGGCCTCTGTTTTTAACTAAGTATCATAGGCTATAGCTTGTAGCTTGCTATGGATTACAAGTTCCTTAGAAACAAACTTATGAAAAATTTGGTGTAATATTTTTGGTGCTTTGCGACGCTCTATATCATCAATTAAGGGTCCGTCTAGACTTCGAGGATGTGTAGCACTTGAGTTATCGAACACGTTATCGTAAAACTATTTGTTTGTTTGAAATGGGTTTGATGTAGAATTTGGTATGACCCATTGTCCCGCGCCATATATGGGCGACTTTGCTGGAAATGTTCTAGTTGGCATCCTGTAGGCTCCAATCCTCGCAGATAATTTTTAGCTTCCATTTTTGCCGCCTGAAAGTAGCACAATTTGCGTCTCCGAGGGGGTGGGATTGGATATTGCCCGTGGATTTACTTTTGCCGAATATTTATCCAGTACATATGCACTGTAGAGATTTTGCTCTTGAAATCTGCGCGTCGCAGCCAGGATCGAAATCGCGTTGGGAGCAGGGTTAGCTAAGCTATCTCCTACCGAGACGAACGTCTTAAGATTACGAAACGTATGAAAAAATATGCTCATTCTCAAGAACATAAATGTTTCAATAGTTTTCAAGGTAGGTGTGAATGTGTATTTTTAAAATTGTACTTTCAATCAAATATTTCTAACACACTTTCTAGAACGATTCTGTGATATCTTGTTGCTTCAACATCCCTTCTAGAAAAATAGAGCAATCACTTGCGGTGGAAATCACCATTTATGAATTTCGGATTGTACCTTAAATGAGCTGGAGGGTGGGATGGTTCAATGAACGCAAAACAATTGCAAACAGCTGATTCATTTGTCTATCGTGCATCCGCTTGACATCTGAGCTCCAACGTGTGGTATCACGTATACCTTACTTTCTCAATCCTAAACATATCAGTATCAATCTTCAAAAGGTTCTCGTAACAACTTCGCAGTATGTTAATAGTACCGGAGCACCTACATTCGGATCGGGGAGGATGAAGACGCTGGTTTTTAAAGTCCTCTTTCACCTTTCTGTGCACTGCGGCAGTTCACGCGTTCGGTGTTGCGGTGAGAATAGGAATGTTGTTTCCGTCTGCCTCAACTTGGCAACGCGCGACGCCGCGTCGCGACGCGTCTGCAAGACAGCGCACGATGAGAAAATGCGAGGGCGCCGCTACCGGGGGCTTGACGCAGAGCGAAAGTGACAAAACGGTTTCAGGTCCTGGAGGCGTGGTCCCCGCACGGTGGTGTGCAAATGGCTTGAAACATTAAGGCGACTGATAAATTGATAGAAGAGTGTGATCCGTATTTATTCTTTTCCGAACGAAACAAGAAACTTGTTGAAAATATTATTCATTCAATATATAAATTAATTTAAATCTGGTATTGGTTCTTACGAAGAGTTAATTATTTTTGTCCTTTAGGCGCGTATGTTGTTCTGATCAAAGCCATAAAATGTTAATGAAAGGCGCTCGGAGTCAAGAGACAAAAGAGGACAATAGTAGTGTAATCACTATATTAAAGAGTATTTCTAACGATGGAGTGCATATAAGTCTAAAAAATGATTAATGGTATTGTGTAGAATACTAACAAAATTGAAAAATGTATTATAATTGTGAAAAAAATTGGTTGTTTTCTTATTTCAAATAGAATGAGACACGTACCACCGCGAAGTCGAATAATGTAAACTATGTTTTCTTTACGCGTACATTTTAGATGGATAATGAAACAAAACTAATCTTCCTCAAAATTACTGTATTTTGTGAACGATTTTTTTTAACCTGTCGTAAATTGTTTCCCGCAAGAGTTAAGCGGCAGCCACCGATTTTATTTTTTAGATGGTTACTCATATAACTTTATTGCACATTACTTAATCATTTTCTCTAAAAGGTTTTATTCGTTTTGAACTTTTAAGGAGTTATTAACAAGCTAAGTGGTAATATTCGTTTTATTGACTTAAGTCATTTCTGACACTTCACGCTGAGTACAACGTCGCCGCCTCGCTCCGAACTTCCGACAGTTTCATCGCACCACAGAGCACACTGCATTGATCGTTTGCGACTGTCGACAGCGTCGTCTTCGCCGTGCTCCTTTCACCGTTCCTGATATCGCCTCTTTTCTCACACAATAGTTTCACAACAAGCTTCTGCTCTAAATGTGATCTATGAGGTGAAATGGCGTGAAGAGTTGAACAGATGATCAAGGTAGCTAGTTTTTCAAGAGAATATATTCCATATTTCGAGCTAAAAAATTATTTCAAATATTTGAGGTAATATTTAATACGTTAAATAAATCTAGATCACATATTCTGCTCATTTTTGGTGATAAATTTTACTTTTTGTAGTGCTAATATACTCTAATGTTAAAGTTCTAAGTGATCTTGTTTTCTAATAGTGCTGCTGATGATAATTTGCCTGGTCATAGACTTTTGAGTGTTTTAATAGTACAAATAACTGCAAATTACGAGTAATATATTTCAAATATCAATTATAATGAACATACCCATTAGATAAATTAATTTTATTTGCCACCAAAAGTGTACATTTAAATGAATTATTATTGTAGCTTCACTTGAGGAGAGTTATTGTAGATATCAATATTTTGTTTATGTTAAGAACTAGATCAAACGTTTTGAAATGACGTTCAGATTTATTTATAAATTTGGTTTAGGGGAATTTAATGTTAATTATAGAAGTAAGATTAAAGCACTCTAACAGGGGATTCCTCATAATTCTGAACGTTCTCCTCGAGTTGAGTCTATCGTCACTGGGCAGCTTTGCTTGGCAACTTTCACCGTTTATTTGGGCGCGTTTCGCATAGCTTGTTACGACAAGTGCAGTTTCAGGTCGTGCCTACTTTTTTTGACAGGAAGCTTTTTTAGGTGAGATAAATTTTCCTCGACGTCCCTTTTTTTGATATAGTTTGCCCACACCAACGTGAGCTATTTACAAGTTCAAATGGACTATTGGCTACATCTTTGAAGATTAGAGAAGTACCCCTCTACGACTAAATACACTTGCACTTTCAGTTATTTATACCGGAACCTCGAACTCACCTCCCGTCCAGTTGTTCTCTCATCGTCGGCTGAAAGATGGCTTCATGTGTGCGCTGTAACGAAAGCAAAGCAGAAGTCGCTTCACATTTTCTGAGCTTCGATTATTTTCGTTGTTGTCGCTTCGAATGTAAACCTGTTGAATTATTACGGCACTGTTTTAAGCTCATTTGCTGGGGACAGAAACGATGAGTTTTTTGACCTCGCAGAAATGTAGAGGTGGTAGAAAATGGGTATTTAATAGAAGGAATCAAGAAATAGTTGTACTTCGTGCGAATGAGATAAATTATATGTAAGAGAAACGTATAGAGTAGTATATACGTGTAGGCAATGTCCCGGGACATAACTAAAGGAATCACCTACGCACAAATTAAACTTCACAAGATAAAGTAATTGTTGAAATCGAAATTCGTATACCTTTGGAGAATATACTCTTACTGTTTATAGTTTCTCGTTTTTGTTTATATTATTTCTGTTTCTTGATTACTTATATTTATGATTTAAATAATATAACTATTGTATTATAATTTTAAATTAAAAAAATAAATACTATAATTTGTAAATGAATTATTAAAATTAAGCAATTCCAACTATAAAAATTTTCTGATTGGCGTTACCCATAAAATTACCTCTGATTGGTGCTCCCTGAAGGGAACAGCCCCTCCATGCTCCACTAACTACGTCACTGTGTTAATGAGAAACACAAGTAAAGCGTCTGTAATCTGTATACGTGAAAATTACCTATATATCGTTTGTATTGTGATTTGATTACACTCTTCATTGCACGAAGTGAATTATTAATTGCTATGAAGTATAGCATATGAAAAACTCGTGATATTCTTGGTAGCAATTGTGTACTTGCGTGTACGAGTATAGAAAATACACCCTATGTGTAATGTGCATTAGAAACATTGTTTTGATGACTTCAGTGACTTAGTAACATAAATTTCTCTCACCGTGTTGAAATTTTCAAATAATGTGATCTATGTGTTTTTAATATAAAATTATTTTCATTTTAGATATCTTCTGTATTTCAGGTAAGTGTGATATTGTTTTCCGAAACAACACATGAATCTGAGCCTGGAATCTGACGAAGGAAGTAAGTCGTAACTTTTGGGAAATAAGGTTTATTTAACTTGTATATGGGCGTACAAGAAATGCATAGGAAGATTCCAGTTCGGAATCGGGGTAAAAACTAGAAACGTTGGTCGAAAACAGTGCAAAGCTCTACCTGATGCCTCGTGAGGGGTGGAGGGGGCGTCGGCGGCGGCGCTGGCGCTGCGCGCGGGGCGGCGGCGAGAGCCGCGCGCGTGGGCGTGAGCAGCGGCGTGGGTGGCGGTTGGCGGCGACCGGCGCGGGGGGGGGCGACGGGGGCGGCGGGGGCGTTTGGTGCGATGAGAGCAGCGGTGCTGAATGCCGAACCGCTACCGCAGGCGGCACAGGCGTCGAATGGAGGAGGAACAAAAAGATCCTCCATCCGCGTTTTCTACATCGCTTACAAAGCGCGGATTTCTGCTCCGTTCTTTGTGCGTTGCGGTTGCTCCGTTTCCCTAGCCCCCGCTGCAACAGTACTGCCGTCGCTCAGATATCCGTCTACCGTGCCATGATCTGCCTTCTCCTTCTCCGTTTGCGCGAACACCTTGCGTTGGAATTCTTTATTTCTCTCCAACTCTCAGTTCACCATATTGCCTTTATCTTCATCTTCAGCCCACCTTACCACTTCAAATATCCAACAACTATGTCTCATGTGGATTAACCTTCCTATCTACCTTTTCCACTCTACTCCCAATCCTATAATCGCTCCTAATGCGTTTTTCCATTATGTCTTCCGACTTCAATATTTATTTCGTGCATTCTTTTTATCGCCTCGTCACCCGCAATAGCGTTTTGCTCTCTTTGTTCCAACTCCCCCAAGTCTCAACCTCATCGAGTACATCAATTCGTAACGAATACGACCACGATCTTGGACTCCTTCTCCTATTAAGCTCACTTAGAGGCCGAGCTTTCCCCTACTCATCGCCACCTTCACCCCATAGGCTCCCTTCCTGTCCATCGCTATTACATCTTCCAGTATTTCATTGGCTTGTCCGGTGGAGACGTGTCCATGGCAAAGCTGCCGACGTTTCGGTCGCCGTTCTGCGACCTTCCTCAGGCGTAATGCGGAAGGCCGCAGCATGGCGACCGAAATTGTCGCACCATTGCCATGGACGCGGCGTCACCCGGACAGAAAAGTAAATACTGAGTCCGGCGCGGAAGCCTACGCTCTCACATCTCTTCCAGTTTGTCCTCCTCGTCTGCACTGGCCTGACGCATCACAGTCGCCACGCCTACGCCTCCAATCGTGCTTCGTCCATCGTCATCGGTCACCGTCACCTCCATTCCACCCCCTCCCACTCACACTTCACACCACCATCGCCCTACCCGCCGCCCTCCACTGGCATCGCCTCTCCGGGCAGCTCTCCCCCCCCCACCACTGGCGCCCTCTAGCCGAGCGAGGACGAGAGGGCGGGGGCAAGAGGCGGGGGCGTGGCCGGCAGTGTCGCCCCGCGAGCGCGTTTGCAGCGCGCCTGTTTTTACACGCGCCGCGTTCGCCGGGGCCGGGACGCGGTGGGGCGGGCGAGCGCGGCCGCGGGCGTAAGTGCACCCGGTTTATTAATTAAACGCGCGCCTCGCTGCTCCGCGATAATCCGCTCGGAAGCCGCCCGCGATCGGTGGCTCTCCTCGCGCGGAAAATCGACTGTTCATTATTTACGATACAGAAATTATCACTGCGCGCGGTGGCGAGGAGAAGCTGGGGGAGAGGAGTATGGTGGTGGGGAGCGAGGGAAGTACCGCAGGAGGTGAGAGGGTCAGCGAGAGAGTGAGGGTGTTCTGCGAGACGAGGAGGTTAGCGAGAGGGTGGGACAGCAAACCGAACGGAGAAAGATAGCACGAAATTGCTTGCGAGGGGGCAAGCTGGAGGGAATTAATTTAGAAAAGAAATGGACTGTAATTGGCCAATTGTTTCCCCGAAGAGGTTGAGCAAATCATGTGACAATGTGATCTATCAAAACAAGAAAAATGGTTCATGTTTTGATTTTTTGGCACCCGAAGACCAAGATAATTTCATTAATCCAAGGTAATCTATTCATTATATTAATCCAAGATAATAATGTCAGGTATTCATTACTATTTGATAATTAGTACATTGATACTGGCATCTATCAGCATGAAGAATAAAAAAAGAAAGTAAATAAAAAGGACGTATCATATCTTAAAATCTGTGAGGGAAAGAGGATTGAGGATTTTTGTTATGTAACGAGAAAAGAGTGAAAAAATGTTCGGTAAAACGAGACGAGAGTAAATGTCGAATATTGTGCACAACGGTCGCTCAACAAATAAAGGAAGAGGACAGTACTGTAGAGCAATGGCAATGGCGAAAGGATGGCATGTGTAGCACTACCAACAAAACTCACCGCAACTAGAAACGAACAGAATTGTAAATCCTGTGTAACCTCGCCTGGGTGTTGATAGAGGGAGCTTTAATACTTGTTTTGAATTGGAAATGCGCGATATGTTGCAGATATTCTCGAACAATATTCATTCTGCACGATAATAGAAATATCTTGAACAACCCTTAATAGTTCACTGTTTATAAATTATATTCAGTGTGTTGGGTTAGAAAGAAATAGCAACTGTGCTTTAAAAGACTTCCTGCGGTTGGATCAATGCTGTGATATTCGTATTGTAGGTGTGAAATTTTTTGAACTTTTCATTTAAAGTTTTTTAAATATTGGCGGCTATTATAGCCTTTCTTCGTCTTTTTGAGGAAGGGAATCAGTGAGATAATATACACTGGTATGTTTTACCACTCATTCCAAAAGTGTATAATAATAATAATAATAACAAATAATGATCTTATTGCATTGGAACAATGTAATTTAGTCCAATAAATTCAATAACAATTACTTGGAGATGTGATGAGAACTATATGGCACGCAGTTTGACAGTAAATCGGTAATCAAGAAACCATTCTACATTTTTCGTTCCACTTTATTTCTTAGAGGCAATTAATTAAGCGGAAGAAGAGTTTTGAAATACGCATTATCTTTTCCATAACCATAATCTTTATTTGTTCGTAGTATATATTATCTTTCCTTTCTTGAGATTCACCACTCAAGATGAGTCAGAAAATTAAGTAAAAACTATTGTGCTCATAAACGTACATTCAAATGTTACGAAGGGAAAGGATAAGGGCGGACAAACTAATCACATTCTCACAATTCGACTTTGGAGAGACGACTCGAGAGAGCGCGCCGTCAGTCACTGCTTCGGCATTCTCCTGGGAATTATCACGGACACCACTGACCAAATCGATCTACAAAGTCTATTCCCAGAGGCACCACTAATTCATGGATGTTCAACACTTCAAGCAAATAACTGAAACTCATCCGGGATCGATCTCAGGAGCTCTAAGCAACCGGAGGTCTGGACAGAGAAGCGTCGCGTTATCCGCCAGTAACCATGGTCGTTTAGGGTTAACTTTATGCTTGGGGAATCTCCCGCACGCAGTAAGGGTAGTTTCGTCGCGTCTTCGGGGAGGTGGAATAATATAACGAGCCAAACGTCAAAGCAAAGAACACTTAACGTCTTCAGTTTCAAGAGCATAACAGGAGCAGAGGTTGAGGTCGAGAAGCGGACGTAGAGAGATGATAGAGGGCTGAAGGTTGTAGATCTTAAGCGATGGCAAGGAAGAAGAGCGAAACGATGATTCAGACGAAGGTGAGGACTGGCACAAGCGAAGGTGACGGGACAAGGAAGAGGCTATTGATGGCGGGGCGATGCAAAGGGAGAGAAGGAAAATGATCAATGGCGAGATTGGGGGGAGGTGAAAAAGTACCTGAACCTGGCGGAAGGAATTCTTTGTTAGCAGGAAAAAAAAGACGAAATTGCAGAACAAAGAAAAATGATCACAAAATAGATTAATTACTAAATGTATGTATTAAATAGTATTTTTAAATTAATGATTTATAATACGTTCTTTGCTGTAATTTGTAAACTCTAGGGATGAAATATTTATGTATACCAATTTTTTGCCATTACATTGACTTTAATATCATTTAATGACTTCATTGGTCGTAACTGTTGCTTAAAGTTTTGACATGTCGTGAGCCTGAAAAAGTGGCAGAAAGGACAATGGAGTACGTCAGCAAGCCACAGAGCACGGAGCTCGGGGCCGCGAGGGCGGGTGGGGCAGGACAGAGACAGGACGCTCCGCGGCGGGTGGGTGAAGGGCGGCGGCCGAAGGGCCGGGCCGCAGCGCAAAGACGCAGGCGGCTCCGATTCGGCAGCGGCGGCAGTCAGCTGGGAGCGGTGGCTTCTGCTTCCGGCCGGGAACCGTAGGCAAGAGAGCGGCACGCGGCCGCCGCCCCCGCTTCCACAGCCTCTCCACCCCCGCCGCCTCACTCGCCCCTGCCACCGCCGGCACCACTGTCTGCCCCTGTCCCTCCCGCCCCTTCCCATTCGGTATCGGCCTTCCCACCCCTCCCTCCCCTTCCCCAGCATCCCCACTCCCTCCCGCAACTTCCTCGCCCCGCCCCGCCCCGCTTCGCCCCGCCCCAGGCCCGCAACGCCCCTCCCCGCCCCGGTCCCTCCCCGCCCCGGCTCCTCCCTGCCCCGGCCAGCCACCTTCACGCCCGCCCCCATCCCGTCCCCGCCCTTATCGCTGCTGCCGCCGCCGCCGCCGCCGCCGCGTCCTGTTGAACAGAGCGACGACTGGCTCGACTGGTTTCGCCCGCGCCGGAAAGCATCAAAGGGCCGGCAGCAGCCTGTAAATTGGCGGACGCAGAGGAAGAGCGCGCGAAGACGCCAGGAGTGGTGGAGCACGGAGCCGCCAGGCCGCGCGGTAGGCGATGGTGAGACGAGGCTGAGAGCGGCTCGTGGAAGGTGGCTGTTGGACCGGCCACGTGGTTGATCGGCGCGGGTTGGCTGGGAAAGCGAGAGTGTGACATGGCCGGAGCAACACTGCTCGGGAAATGAGAGGGAGCGCCAAGGGCGAGCAGCGCACCGCTAGAAGGGATCGAGAGGGGACTGGTGGGAAGCATAGTAGATATCGGAAGTTTAAAGTGGGGAGGGAGCTTGGAAGGACAGTGTTATGAGAGATCGCGGGGGGGGGGCAGCCGGTCCCGGGCGCCGGGGAGGCGAGGTCCGGAGCCGTCGTTGTCAGGGTGTGTGCGAGCGGCGAGGCGAGTGCGGGGCGAGTGGCGGGCGGGAGTCGGGGCGAGTCGGCGAGGGCGGGTGGGCGAGCGGGCGAGTCGGGGCGAGGTCGGGGCGAGTCGGGGCGAGTCGGGGCGAGTCGCGGGCGAGTCGGGGCGATCGGGGCGAGTCGGGGCCAGACGGGGCGAGTCGGGCGAGTCGGGGCGAGTCGGGCCGAGCGGGGCGAGTCGGGGCGAGTCGGGGCGAGTCGGGGCGATGGGGATAGCGGGGCTGGAAATGACGTGGCTGGGCGTGGGGCTGTGCCGCTACGTCCGTGTGCAGTGAATCGGGGCGCCGGCGGCGGCCGGCGCGGCACGGTGCGGCCGCTAATGACGTGTTTGCGCTGGCTGCCTGCAGCGCGCACACGGCTCCGCTCCGCGCCGCTGCTTCGTCATGCGGAGTTGGCTCCAGAAATGCGGGTTGATGTTCGCGTTGACCTCTGTTAATGGGACGTTTTTATTGCGTGGTAATTCGAGTGTGTCAATGGCTTGCGAAATGGCAGGGCAGTTCTTCGTGGAACGATCCTTGGACCCGGAATATATGCATAATATTGAAGTGTCGCCTTTATTCTGAGCGTGAACTGCTCTATTTTTATTCAATGTTTACGAACTCTTTTCATGCATTTATTATTAATTTTCGTGTTTTGTAGTTGATTAGAAAACAAATATTTCGTTAGAAAACTCAAGTTTCACTTTTGGATGAATGTAAACAGCGGATGTATTTCCCCTTACAAGTAAGATGCTGAGAATACTCACGATTTCAAAATAACGATAAGGAATCGTTCTATGAATTGCGGTGCGTGTACGTTCTTTGTATAACCGTTCAGTATTTCCACTCGATTCTAGCCACTGCGGCCAACTCTGACAACTACCCCACTCACCCATTTCTACTCCTCTCTTTCCTCACACCTTTTGCTCCGCATAGCAGAAACCGCATTTTCCCCTCCGGCCTTTGCCACCCCCACATCCACTGGTCCTTCGCTTCTCACCATCTTTCCTTCGTTCCCACCAACCCCACTCCTCCAGGTATCTCTCCAACCCGCCTTCCCCACTTTCCCCTTTCTAATCTCTCCTCTTCTGTTCTCCCAAATCTACTCCACCCTCTCGTCTCCTCTCCGCCTCTCCCCACACGTCCTCTCTTTTTTCAGAGCAGCCTGTTCGTGTCACCCGATCATCTCAACACCTCTCCATTCCTCTCGTCCCTTCTCACCGCCCCCGCGTTCCCGCCTATCCCCATTCTTCCCTCCTCGTTTTTTTTCGCACCACGCCTTCCACCCCTTTGCCCGCCCCGACCCGCTCCGCCGCCCCCTCCCCCTGCCGCCGCTCGCAGCGAGCGATTTACGCGAGCGCTTAATTCCGGGTCGCGCGTTCATTCCGCTAACGCGCGTATTTATGCGCCCGCGGAGAATTAAAAAGTCCCGCGCGGCGCCTCAGGGGCCGCCCGGCCGAAGACGGAGGGCGCGATCAATTTCTCCGAAATTACTACGTGCGGGGAATTGTCATATCGGGAGCGCGTGCGCCGGGCTTTGCTTGCCCTTCGCCCTGGGAGGCGAGGGTGTGGCAGGGCGGGGACTCGGCGGTCACGCCACCGCCTCTCTCGATATTTTTTTGTACATATAATGGTTTAATTCTATTTACAATTATTTATTGAGGACAGTGTAGGTATGACAAATCATGACGATGATAATTATTCGTTTAATAACATTAATATTGTGAGACGTTAACATGGTATACACTTCTTTTGCCGTCCTTAATTAGCCAATTGTGCTTGTGGAAGGAATATTATGCAGATGCATCCGAATTGGTGGGGGAGGTGTTGGAATTTCCAATGAGCATACTGTTCCAAACGCGGCACCTTTGTCTCACTGTCTTTTAGAATTTTATAGTTAGAATATGTTAATGAATTCATCAAGAACTGCGACAAAACTGGACATTTTTTTTCGAGATTTTCTACGAGGCGATCGCCGGAGCCGTGACCAAAAAACGGCCCATGGACCGCGCGTGATCTTTCCGTCTTCCTTGTCCTATCCCCTCCCCTTCCGCACATAACCTTACGCTTACATTCACTGCTCTACACTCATGTCGGAAGACCAGACAAGTGCTTAGAGCTCGACCCGACTGGGGTGGCACCCCGATGGGAGAGATACTTGAAGAGCGAAATTCCTTGCAAGGCGACGTGTAGTTGGGCATCTGATCTCGCTATCCAATGAGGTAGGACAACAAGACTCCTTCCGAGAATAAAAAATCACTACACTTACGGGACTAATGCCCCATAATAGATGACGTGCCCGAAAACATTAATCAACCACTGATGTTTTTAATTTAACATATGGACATTCAGTGAATCAATAAAACAGCATACGGTACTGATAA
Organism: Gryllus bimaculatus; assembly: GCA_017312745.1. Taxonomy (NCBI): domain Eukaryota; kingdom Metazoa; phylum Arthropoda; class Insecta; order Orthoptera; family Gryllidae; genus Gryllus; species Gryllus bimaculatus. The sequence continues at coordinate 2,382,809 of BOPP01000051.1, read as the reverse complement.
AAAACAAAATGTTTCTTGCCCCATCATCTGCAGCAAGATGACGCAAAGAGCATGTCGATATCTCAACGCATTTTTAAGATATTTGCTGTAGGAAACATAGGTGTTCCACCCTGAATGTTATCGTCGGAAAGATGGTAAAATATGATACAATCCAAATATAAAATTGTCCTAATAATATGGTTATTTATTAATGTGTAATATGTTCTGAAAGTCAAACACAGAATTCTGCGGGTAATTAAAATGAAAGTTTAAATTTTCCGGTTACGTATCTCACAACACGCCACTTATCGAAAATACGGAAGAACTTTAATGCTTGGAGACACATTGTAATTATGAATATATGTTTATGGTTGAGTTGCTCTTTTCATTTTCCTTGTTTGCTAAGTAATTACTATATCGCCTATTTAGTTTCTGCTCTTTCTGATACCATTTTTTTTACACGAAGTGTAATAACGAAGGACGAACTAGAGATATTCACATTGTATTTAGCGTGTATTAATTAATTTTTTATCTAAAATTCAAGACAACTGTTGTGCTTAACAGTTCTGAATTCAAGTATTTAAGTATCTGTGATTTTCTGCAGTTATTGAATTGAGATATACTAAATCACTTATTTATACGGTAATAGGCGTTCAATATGTAAAATAACAGTTACAAGTTGAGTTAATTAGCTACGTCTGATGAATTCGTCATTTATTCTTATTTTTCTATGTATCTCCAAATTTCTCAAAAATAACCAAATTACTTGGCGAAAATCTTATTTACTTTGCACATTTACATATAAAATTCCACTAAGAAAGTAACAGCTCGTAAAGATACAATCTGAACGAAATTTGACACAGAAAAACCTGTTTGTCTTTCCTCACGGATCCCTACGCTGCATAGATGTGTGCGTTTTCAGTGCATTCTTAATACGATACCTCTGCTTCCGCGGCATGGCCTTCCTTTCATCCGAGGGACGTCTGCACTTCGGAAGCGCCTCATCTTTTATGAAGAGAAGGGAGCGTGGATCCGGCAGCTCTCGCTCGCGGCCGGCCGCCCGCCCGCCCCGCCCGCCCGCCCGCCCGCCCACCCGCCCGCCCGCCCGCCCGCCCGCCCGCCCGCCCGCCCCCCGCCCCGCGCCGCCCCGCGCCCGCCCCTTCAGGATATCGCACTCTACCGCGTGCACGGGACTGCCTGGCCTCGGCGGCGGGGGGCGAGGGGGGCGTGACCCTGACCTAGCCAAGTATCGGAAACTTCGACGCCAACTTTCCGCGAATAAAGAATAACACGGAACGCGGAAACGTTTTGTATGGGCCTCGCGCTCGCTTTAGCGTTGCCACCGGCGCCATCTCCGCTTCCGTTGCTCAATGTCACAACCTTCCTCCTCTTTCTGCTTCTCCTGCCGGAAGTGCTGTGAAACATCGACCTGTTGTGAGAGAACAGCTTTGTTTTTATTAGTTTTAGTAAGGGGTCAGTGATATTCGGAATATATCTGTTTAGATGCCGTGGTTGTAAAACGCCATTAAAGATGGGATATAAGTTAAGCTTTTACAGTTCTGTTGTTTCAACCTATTATTAAAATGTTCATCTTTTATGGGCTATATCACTTCACAATTTTTCTTATACCACATATTTTCAGTGTCTCATGTATTTCGACATTCCTTTTCTATTCGACCTCAATCCAATTCCCTCCATGCCGCTTATTGAATTTATCTTTTCAACCCGTTTTCGAAATATTGAAGTGAATATTTGATATTCGTCCTCTGACTTACCTAGTTATCCCTTCGATACAATCGCCGTCTTACGCGCTATCCAAAGCTCCAATCCCTTTCCAATTCACCTACACGCTACCCCAATTCTATCCTGATTGTAACCCAATTTTACGCAGTACTATCGCTAACCTTCTGCTGAAGCGTTAAACTGGAAAGTCCATCAAATATCCTGGTTCTTATGCAGCATTATTCATATGTAGATCGCAATTTACTTCTTTAGACCGCATAATTCACCTCTTACTGCCTCTTCTTCTTTCTCCTCAGCACTATCTCTACGATTAAATTCGGCTATGGCTCAGAGCATCAAATGATGTCTCTGCTGTCCCTTCAATAAGGATGTCATAGGGTTTGAATACAGATGGTGGCAAGATTTTCGATAATAGCGAGATAGCTAGGTCGAATTTAGCCGCTGCCTGCAGAAGAATTCTAGAGACTGTATTATCTGATCAGTAATTTTCTTCGTGGTTTCCCCAATCGACACCAGGCAAATGCCAGAACAGTGTCATAGCAAATTGGCCATGGACCGCGCGCGATCTTTCCTTCCTCTTCCTTGCCTTATCCTTAGCTTCTTCTTAAACACACACTTATATGCACGGCACTGCCTTACATGACGGAAGACCAGAGCTTGTTCTGACTTGGGGGAGCGACAGTTGGAAGATATTTGGATGAGGGAAACCCCGCAGTCGTCGTGTAGCTTGTCGCCGGATCTCACCATTCAGCAAGGGCGAACTCCGTCACCTCCCATAATAAAAAAGAGCATTTCTCTTACGGAACTAATGACCATAGCAGCTGATGCGCCCGAAATACGAATTAAGACGAGAGAACGAAAATAAAGTATGAAGCTCAAAGCAGTCAATCATACCTCGATTATGACATCCGTTACTCAAGTATTCTCTGCTGCGATCTCACGTCTCTCAGCCACGCCTGCCTCTTCGTTCCTTTTGGCGCTAGTGAGTTTCGTGTTTCGAGGAAGCGACTCAAAGCTGCGGAAACGACGAAACCGGCACAGCCGTCAAACCCACTCCACCTCTTCCGTCACCCCAACCCTCCTATACGCTCCTGCCGCCTCCTCTTTTACATCGACCCCTTCTTCCAACCCTCCCCACGGCAAACCTCTTGCTCCAACCACATCTCACTTCACCCTCATACCGACATCCTTTCCTCCATATCCACCAAACCCCGTCTCTTATCACATCCGCCCTCTTCACAAAGTCCGTCCTCTTAGTTCGCCCTTCCCACTTATTCCGCCATCCCTACTTAGTCATCGTTTCCCTTTTAGCCCGCTCTCCTCACTTTACCCGTCTTCCCCACTTAGCCTGTACTCCAACATAGCCCGCCCTTCCCACTTAGTCGCCCTCTCCAATTAGTACGCCATCCCCACTTAGCCATCCTCACTTTATCTGCCCTCCTCACTTTGACACCCCTCCCTACTTCGTTCGCTTCACTCGCCTTTTCCTCTCTCCCACTCCCCTTGCCGTTCTCCCCTTCGCTCCCGGCCCCCCCGCTGCCCTCGCCCAGTACCTTTCCTCGCCGCTGCCATCTCCGCCCCCACCTGCGCCATCTCCGTGGCCGTCGCCGCGCATCCGCCGCGCGCCGCTCTCCCAACATTCAATTTCCGCGGACTTGTAATCGCGCCCTATTTTTGGCGGCGCGACGCCCGTGAGCGATGGGATGTCAAGCGGCGGCGGCGGCTAAGGGCACGATTGCGGTAATACGATTTCTCCGCCGCGAGTGATGTGTTTGAGCAATGCGGACGAGGGAAAATTAGATATCGGAAACGATTGTAAGAAATAAGCGCGTTAGAAACTACGAGGATAGGGTTATATTGTTGCTTATTCGTGGATTCGAGACAGTAGGATGTGCAGACCAAATATTGAGCCGAGTGTTTCAAAACCCATGTTTTCCATGCACTTTATCATCGTCGCGTGCCTTCCCTAGTATTTCGTCACGTGAGTGCAGGAAATTACGACTATCGCGCAGGTGTTTTTCCTTCATCTCTTACAAAACTCGTCTCTCAACGCTTTTCGACTGTCAGGGAACACTTATTAGATCATAATCTTGTCTCTCCTCTATATATCTTTCGTAATTTTCACAAGCAAGACAATTCATACTTGCTTTGCGTGGAATTTTTTTCAAAACCCAAAAGATCGACTGATTTCACTTTGATTGAAATGCACCACCATGGTGCATATCGTTTTTATGAAGTGATAATGACCTAAAAAGCCCCAAAATCCGCCACCATGTATCTCACCATGATCACCATCATCTTTATGCAACCTCCATTATTTATTATCGTAATTATGTTTCTATCCATGCATCTCTTCTCTAGGCCGATTTGGATTTAGGACCGTAGGGATGAAAGCCAATCAATGATACTGAATCCTTCAGTACAACGTGTTTGCTTGCAATTTTCCTAGAAAAGCATTTGTTCTAGAGAACACATTATTGATTTGTTTGGTTAATCGGTACAGTTGTAATGCTAATCCAATTGCCGCGCTGTTTCACTGTTTAGTAACTACACAACTCGTCTCCTCTTAATTGGCCACAACATTCTGTGTACCAATACTCTAAAAGAGTTTGTCTACCCATTCTCCATGTTCACGCATAAATCTTCTTTGAAAATACACAATGTACAAATTCAGATGCTCACTTTATTGATGGGCGATCGATCTAGAAGCGATGCCCAAAAACGCCAAAGCGACCATACGATGACCAAAAGAATAATAGTAAGAGCTATTTTAATCCTGATACGAGGTACCCTTTATTTTGTAACAATAAAAATCAATCATTAAAATAAGCTTTATTAACTTGTCACATTACAAACAACGTTTTGGGACCTAATTGGTCTCATCTTCGGGTGGAAACATACTAAAAAATGAAACTAAATAACTATGGGGCAAAATAACACTAAACATTAACGATAAAGACAACAGTATAGAAAGATCACTTACAAACTAATAAATAGTGAAAGACAAGGGTGAACATCCATTATTTGAAAATGTAGTAATGTAGAACCAAAAAATTACAATACCGATGACTCACCTGAGAACTATAATTGTGCTTAACTGTCACGGAACGTACACACATTTTTAAAGAATAATATAATAAGGTAATTATTAATTATGTTATTTTTATCACTGCAAAATTCAAGAAGTAAAAAGTACAAAAGTTGCGTGAAGAGTTCGTATGTACTTTGCTTTTAAATATTAAAAAAATGGGTCTAACGGAAAAGTGCCACAATCTATCGAAAAAGTTATTCCGACTAACAGCACGTTAACACCAAGGACGCCTCCTAATAATGTGAGATGAAAATGAGAGCTGAACACTACGTCAGATCTCAAAAGGGCAGAGTAAAAGAGGAGGGGGACATCAACAAAGAACAGAAAGCAGATTAGTCTACAATCAATGACAAAAAAATACATTTTTTGCAAACCAAAATATAAAACGTATGGTTGTACGTAATATCACAGACTTTCCCGTGCTAGTTACTATCTATTCTCTTACGTCTGGGAAGCTTTTCGGTTTTGCCCCATTTTCTTCCTAGCTGCCAACTAATTTGAGACGAAAACTCGTTGTTTCACATTTTCTCAATTTTTCTGTTCTTAATAATAGAATTGAAATATTTCTTAAATAATGTTTTAAAAGATTAAATCCTGGTTCTGCATGCAAATTTTAATTAAAAAATTAGAAGTAGTTTTTCAGAAATTGCGTTTGAACACTTCCAAAAGTGCACAATTTTCGACAAAAACATGCAAGTTTATGAGAGACGTCATAAAAATAATTTGTAGTACTGATAATTGCTGCAAAACGTCGGCAATGTACTTATTAACGACGTAGATATCTATTGGCAAAGATACAGTATGTAAATTTTGAAAATTGAAAAGAACACTTCAAGATGGCGCTTGTGACGTGTAATTCCGTATATTCGGTACTATCCTCACGAGAAGTTTCAAGAAAACATTTTGAGCCGCTTTCGAGAGAGATCGTCATTTTCCGCGGAAATGGCTGAGCGTGTCAAGTGCCATGCGCATGCTATTTATTTGAATCGGAGCTCATCCGCGGCGTGGGCGAAGGCTGCACCGACCTAGCCCCGCGCCGGGCAGATCCTCTTGAATTTCACTGTGGCGTGCGCCCGGCGCGCTGTGTATTTTTCTCGGAGCTTCCGCCACGCTACCGCTGCCCCGACACACTTGCCAAGCCTACCAACATCACAGCAGTGCTGCCACCGCTGCACATCGAAACCATCTTGAACGCGTACCACGAACGAAAGAGAAAAGAAAATTGCTGTGACGTCAACCAAATAATTTTGTATATAATTTATATTTCCTTTTTTGTTTATTATCATTTTGCTGATGAAGTTCAAAGGATATTTCAGTCATTTGAATTCTTACTGTTTAATTTCTACGAGTTATTATTTTTTGTTGATTGAACATGGATGAAAGATAGTTAGAATAAGAAGAAACGGTTTCTTGGGGTCTAGCCGTTGATTTAATTATCCTAACAGTAAACGCGCCAGGAAACATCAATCAATCAATCATAGAACATGTCATTTTTACGATCAGTCCGCGATTACGATCAGTCAGCAGTCATACATGTAAATTATACTATTAGTCAGCGATTAAGATTTGTCTGCAGTGATATGACATGTAATTCTTTCGGTCAATCGACACTCAAGCGACATGTCTTTTTTACGATAAAAAGCTTGGTAAAGGATTAGATATGGGCGTGGGGCCGGTGAATTTGTGTTTTTGAAAATGAAATGAAAAAAATCACTAGTACGTTAGTTGAAATGATTTGTACGTTACTGCAAAAACTTAAAAACATTATTAATTTTAGCTCATCACATGTAAAATTTAAAAGCATTTGAGCCCTTTTTCGGAAAATTTTGAAAACATTGAGTCTTAATGTAATGTATCTCCAAAAAATCACAATATTCGTTTCAAATTCGGTCGGGTCTCGGGCTGGGCCAGATGTATCGGGGAATATCATTCTGGGAGAATATCCTCAGATGAACGGACAATTTGACATCAATCGATTTTTCGTTAACAAAGTCCCTCATAACTTGTATTCTGACTAGAGGAAGTAATTTACTACATACGGGACAAAATTTATCAACTTTTTTTGAAATCTGTATCTATAATACCATGTTTTCTGCCTAGAAATAGGGGTTGTGTGGCCGGAGAATTACAATGCTCTTCTATATTCATTTCTATACTGTATAAGTGGTTTCCGAGAAAGTAATAGATAAGAGTTGACATACGATTGATATTTTAATTAATCGTTTTACTCAATGAGTTGTAATGTTTTCATACAATTTATTACATTAAAATGATGTTTATGAGCGTGAAGTGGAAGGAAAATTTTTACAATTGCACAGAAAATCACCCCTTGGACAAAAATTGTTTTCGGGAGACTTCTTTTTCGAATTGTCTTAGGTTGTTTTTTAAATTTCTGAGTGTTTCCGGATATTTAATAGAGAGAATGAAATTAACTAAATCTTCTCCTTTGCGGTTGAGGCCAACATTCGCTTCCCCTATTAAATCTTCCAGAATTTACTTCATTCGCACCTCTCTCTCGCTCGCCAGGTGGCCGTGCCGTCGCCGGTGGCGCTGCGCCGCGGCGGAGCGAGGAATTACACGTCGCGGCGGCGGGTGTCCATAAAGAGGAAAAGCGGATTATCGACGTTGTTGATATTGTGAAAGCGATGCCGGCAACCTCTGCAAGTGTTTGCACAGCGCGAAACTTAAGTGCACTCTTTAATATCCGCCCAGATTACGCTCGTTCAGGCGGTACCTGGGCCTCGATTAACCGATTACACGTCAGGGGAACTTCGTGATTACATTTCAGTGGATTCGTCTACACACAGAAGTACGACCATTCATTCCGACTTCGAAACTACTTCACTACTTTTTAAAACGTGTTTGGGACATGTTAATTTGAAATTGCCTTTTTCTGTTGGAGTGAATCGTGAAATTGACGTTTAATTTTAACATCAATGTCTAATTCTACTATGTAAGCAGCATAGATACATCTGATGTGAAATATGCTTTCTAGGATGGATGGAAAACTCATAACAATGCGCGTCATATATGATAGTTAATAAATATGTAATAAAATTGTTGAAACATGTGCCCTACATATTTATTGTAATATATATATATATATATATATATATATATATATATATATATATATATATATATATATATATACACACAACACTTCTGTACGTAGCAAGAATATGAAAAAAATTGCTTTCCATAACGCTAGACGTAAATAGCAAATAATTAATGGCAATCAGCCTCTTTCGCGAAATCTTGATGTCACACGACGTGAGCTGGTCGTAGGTAGTGAGCTTCTCAGTAAGCGAACTTAGTGGGTACGCATAGGAGAGAGTAGATGGAATAACACAATAAAATTTCTGCATTTTCTTTCAAAAGCGAAACTGTTTCTTAGTTTCTGTATCTTTTCCCACTTCCTAGGTATCTAACAAAACCATGTACACTTCTCACATGACTAGATGCTAGAAAGTTTTCTTTCTATTTATGCGCACATTGGAAGCTAGTAAATTATGTAAGTAAATGAATGTCGATAAAATGATAGTAGATAAATTGACAACTCTAAATTAATAATAAGTTGCGTAAATTTATTTAATAAATGCAATTAAATTTGGAAAGAAAGCTATTGGTGGTCTGAGTAAAAATAAACCTTTTTTTCTGGCGAAGGCAGTTGGATTTTGACGCATTTGATGGCTGCAGCATTAAGATTTCCTTTACAAACGAGGGTCGATCGCGTTCCATCGGTATGAATGACCCCCCTCTTCCCGCCCTCCGGCGTAATTCATCCGTCATTCTCGGCCCTGAGCGGCGCCGCGACGCCCCCTCTCTTTCCCCTCCTCTCTCTTCCCCTCGCTCCCTCTCCGTCGCTCCCCCGGCGCGAGTTTCGCAATCTCGACCGAGGCTTGCGAGGTTCGCGTGTACAGGCCCTTCGTGAGGGACGGCGGCCGTTTCAGTTGTCCTGGCGACCGATAATTCACTCATTTATCTCGCCTAGTCGAAGCGGCAGCGACGGCGCCGCGGCGAAGCGATGCGGGAGGCTTAGGGACAGGGCGCGGCGCGTCCCACCCCACCCCGCCAAAGCCGCCCCGCCCACGCCCACGCCTACACCCAGCCCCGCCCCGTGGTGAGGCAGCAACCGATGGCCCCACGCGCCGTCGCTACGATCCAGCGTCGCTGCCGGGGACTCCTTTAGAGCCAGAAAGGCACTTTTGCTGACTCTTGTTCAGAAGGTACTCGGCTCTTTGAAAATGTCTGCAGATTTTCTTGCACTTCGCTTTTGCTCTAGTGCAGTTCTACTTGTGCTTCTTAAACGTTCTTCAGCTTGCGCTTCATAGTCTTATTTTTTCTCTTCCTTTCTCTACTTTTTTTAAGGTCGCATCAACAGCTAGGTCATTAGTCTCTCTACTTTTTATTCTTGTTTTTGATTTATTTCTCCTTTTGTTTCCGGTTTTTTCTTTACTCTTCCTATCATTGCTTCCTTCTGTATTTCATATTTTTGTTCTTCTTCTTCTTTTTCTTCTTCACTGTACTATATCTCGTTCTTAATCGCATTCCCTCCGGCCTTCTTTACATTTCTTCCAATTTTTATTTCATCCATCTTCTACACCAGCGTCTTATGCAGATCCTTATCTGCTAACGCAATTGCAATGAGGTTAGCGTTCGGTTTTGAGGTGGTCGTTTTTGTACCTCGAGTTTGATATAAACGATACTGAACGGAATATTATTGGAGATAATTATTTCGAAATTTGCACATGATGAATATTTCTTGCAAAGTGCTTATAGTTCTACTCTACCTGGGGATGTTTATCCGTATGCTTTCTTGGGTCACGAGGGACCGTGCGTTGCGCGTTTTGTTCGTAACAAATCTGAACATGCTGTCAATGTGTCAAGGGCTAATTTGTAATTGTATTAAAAACCAGCTGCGAGTCTTCTACAAAGTTCGTTAAAACTGAAAATACCCACAATAATAAAACTCGCAACAGAATACTTCCCACCGCACGTATACAGCCCGTTTCCTCGTTGGATCCGTCGCGTCGCCTCGAGTGAAATCCATTCGCCCGCTAAGCGAGCGTCTGACGGGTCGTGTATTCGAGGGCCACCTCTCCGCGGCCCCCGGCGCAGGGGCGGCGGGCTGGAGCAGAGCAGCATCGGCCGCCCTCCGGTCGATCGCGGGGCGGGCTGATTAAGCACCTGGTCGGGCCTCGTGCGTCGCCGCCAGCGATTTGTCCGCCACCGCCGCCGCCGCCACCGCGGAGCCGGAAGCGAGCGGTTGCGGGGCGGAGCGGGGGGCCGCGCGAACGAAGCGGCATCTGCGGCCGCCGGCCACCGGTTATATTAAGCGCGGACGCCCCGCCCGCCCCCGCCGCTGCTGCCACCTGTTATAAACAAGCGCGTGACCAAACGGCGGCCGCGGCCGCCGGGCTCGAGCCGCGCGATTTGCGCCGAAGGCGCCGCCGAGACGCGCCTTCCTGGAGAGAGCAGGGTTGGGGGCGAAGTCCGGCTGCGGCTGACCCGAGCAGCTCCGTCTCGGCGGTGGCCGGGGCCCGATTGGGATTTATCCGTTTCGTTGTTGCCGGCATCAGTCAAGGCGTCGTTCTCTCGCCAAACGGAAGGGCGAGGCGCCAGGAAACTGTAGTTAATCCGGTGACACCGCCGGTGTTACCGATGATGATGAGGAGGAAAATGAATCTATTGTATAGCTGTGTAACATGTATCACTCGATATCTCGCTGGCAATTGCAGCAAATTAAAAATATGAGGGGAAGAAAGAAGTCGGTTCGATACTCAAGTAAATGATGGGAGTTTTTAACTGTGAGGTCAACACGCACGTAACCCATTTGCACATCATTCCATTGGGAATCGGTCATCTATGATGTCCTTTCACCAATATTATCCTATCGTCTTTCGTGGGGTCAAAGGGATACGCAAATCACCTCAGTGATCACCTGCTTAGGAAAAAGGGGCAGTTGCAGACGTAAGCGTTCTGCCTTGACTACGCTCAGAAATTGCACGAACGCGTAATTTGCGACTTCATTCTCCCCTAGCCGTAGATTTGCGAGCATAAAATGTTCCAGTAGAAGGGCGAGGAGGGGAACTGGGAGGGGAAGTGGTCGAGGTGAAATCGTTTGCGGTTGGTCTGGGAATCTCTGAGAGGGTGATTTGGTGGTGGATGACAGCCTATTGGATTTAGCCACCCCGCTACATACATCTGTACCCAGTCATTATTTCCCTTCTGAATGACGTGTGAGACGTGGCTGCCCACTGCGCTAACTGCCGTGCACTACTGAAGGATTATATGACAATCCACTATCATAAATGAAATGTCAGCGTATAATAAGAACATTGTGCGCAAATCACAATTATAGCTGAGTGTTCATTAACGATTAATTGAAGAAGGAGCAGTTGATGTTATAAGGGAACTTCATATCAAGATGGAACTCAAGAAGGAACAGTTGGTGATATAAAGGGACATAGAAAAGCGTTACTTGTATAACATTTGCCAAAAATGCCATTTTGTTTATCGCAAATTTCATAAAGAGTGATTTGATCTGAAATAGTTAGCAAGAGAGGTGAAACTCTCAACGACTTTTTTACCGACCATCCTGGATTATTATATCTTTCCTTAACGTCATGTTTGAAGTGTAGATCGTTTCTTCCTAAAAGAAAAAAAATGCACATATGTGGACTTAAGGTGTTGTAGTTCCTAATATTTAGCCTTTTGGAATATGAATTAGAGCATTTGGGGAATGGAATATGAGGTGAATGAGGGAGGCAGAATGAAAAGTGTAATAAAGACAATTGGTGTTGATGAACAAGTAACTACAATATTATCTGGCTTTTAGATTGACTTTGGGAAATTAATTAATGAACACAGCAGATCCGTGGAAAAATATTGAATTCGCAATAATTTGAAGATATTTATTGATGTTAAGTTTTCAGCTGTTTTGCTTCGACTCGCCCTCAGTAAAATTCACGTGGGTCTGTTTATTTTCGAGCAAAACATCTGCTTCGAGTGCAAAAATTCTGTTTAGAATAAATGTGTCAACAAAATATGAACTGAAATTGTTGATTTTTCTAATTTTACGATTTTGCATGTGTCGCTTGATGTATGAGTTGATGTTTTCCTGATCAATGAAAATGTATTAATAAACTCCATTTCATAAAGAATGCGTTAATTTTGGAATCTTTTAAGATCTGAATATTTTTCTGTTATGCTTCTCCATGCACTATTTTTCAACAAAACAACATTAATTGAACAGCAGAGCTTGAATTTTGATTTACTCTTATGTTTAAATTCCTCGATATTACTTCACATTAATTAAGACATTTCCATCCAAATAGCAAGAGAGTGCTTTATGGCAGGAATATTCTCAGAACATATATGAATAGACTCAACTACGATTTCCGGGTCATTTAATTCCGTCTTCATGAAACACAGCTCGCAACTAAACTTGGCCCATTCTAAAAGGGCTCTGAATCGACGTGGGGCCTTTCCGGCGAACGCGCGTTAGCAAATTCCTTGGGACAGCGGATCAATTCGCTCGTATCCCTTCTGTGGATTCACTTCCGCGGCGCGTGAGTATTTCTCGTTCGACATGAAATTGCTCTCACCGCCCCCTTTCTGCGACCGCAAGGGGGCGCGCGCCACGCCCCACGCTCGCTGCCGGTGGCGGAGAAGTA
>BOPP01000051.1:2321195-2335004 GCA_017312745.1 Gryllus bimaculatus | reverse complement strand
GGTGAAAGGAGCGAAGCGAAATTTGCGTGGTCAGACGGAAGAGCGGGCCTGATGGCCTGAGTCTCGCCGCGTAAAATAAGGCAAATTCAATTCATTTCAGTTCAATTCAATTCAAGGGCCTATCAAATGATCGAATGTTAGCTCTTGCAGTGATAGAGGATGCCACTGAAGAGAATCGGCAGAAGAGAGTACCAGACGCTTCAATAGTGTGGTCATAAATAGGTATCAAAATTAATAAAATGGGCGAGTATTGCGATATTCCCCGACAGTAGTCACGCACGCTGCAAGCACGGAGCATGGTTAGAAAGAAAGGAAAATAGGGCTATGTGGAGTAAAAAGACCTCCGTAAAGTTGGCCGGAAAAAATCTGGGATATCAACCAAATTTAGTACTTCATTTGCCCAGGTTTGCTCACCAAGACATTTTGTTTGCCCACCAATACACAAAAAAGAAGGGGATGCAATTTCATGACGATCAAGGATGGCCGGAAAAATCACATATTTACATGGAAATATGTAAAACTTTTGCCCAGATTTGCCCAGGTTAGACCACCAAAAATTTTCGTTTGTCCACACTAAAAAAGAAGTTAAGAGCGAAACATCTTTCGGACCAATTCCAGTCTCCATAATTGTTCCTTCAGCGTAGAAGTTAACCCGACCGATCATATAAGCAAATATGCTTGCCAGAGCCCCAAATGACTACACGCTCGGGCTTGTAATTCCATTTGCGTGGCTGGGCAAACGAAAATCATTCTTGGTCAAACGAAAACGCACTTTTAAGAAATAGAATGCATAATATCTTAACTGTGCCTTCAGCGTAGGAGTTAGCCCAACTGATCATGTGAGCTGCGCTTGTCGGAGCCTCTTATGACACACTATTATTTATTATAACTTTTTTATTAGCCAACTGTAAATCGCATTCAAGGAAAGGGCTTCCTGCATGATCAGATAATTATTAATACTTCTGTAATGATGTGGTTCGAACCCACGATCCTTTTATCAGAGTCCGCTTTACACTACTGCTTAGCGATATTGGCTATCCAGATTGGCCTTATTATTATTATTATTATTTATGAGACATCAAAAAAATTATGTGCAAAATTGCATAGAGATTTTTTCGATGTTGAAGGGGTTAGATCACATATTAATTTATTTAGCTTATTTGTGTAGGTGGGCAAACGATTGACTAAGTTCCATAGAATACATGCATTTTTTCACTCACGTGGAGGTGCCCGAATTTTTGTGCTTGCAACTTTTTTGTGGGCAAACGAAAATTTTTGATGGGCAAATGATGTACGAAGTTCGGGAAATTTAACCAATTTGTTTTCCAGCTAGGCTGAAGTTGACCCGAAAATGTGTTTCGTCTCTTTTTTCTGAATGTAGACAATCGAAAGTTTTTGGTGGGAAACAATGGGTAAATGATGGGCAGACAATGTGCCAAGTTTGGTTAAAATCCCAGATTTTTTCACCCAACTTCATGGAGGTAGCAAGAAGGTTTAAATAGCTATCAATTGCGTGTGGTGCTAGATGGAAGGATGAGAGAACCACTAGATATACCCCGAGACAAGATATTTATCTCTCTCTCTTTCTTTTTGTCTCTTTTCCTTTCCTCTCCATTTTCCCCTCTTTCTCACTCCACTTGTCTCTTTCCTTTTCCTCGTTTTTCTGTCTTCCTCTCTCTTTTCCTCTTTCCCTCCCTCTTTTCCTCTCTCTCCCTCTATTTCGCTCTCCCACTTTCTCCTCTCATAGGCGTTCTCTCATCCCTCTTTCGTTCTTTCTCTCTCCTCCCTAGTTCTCTTTCCCTCCTCTCTCACTATCTCTCCTTCTCCTCTAGTATTTGCTCCATCGGCCCTCTCGCTGACCTTAATCTTCCTTTTCACGCCGTCTCCCCATCTCCCCTCACATAATCTCTCCCCCTCTTCTCTCTCCCCCCTGTACAATACAGCGTAGTTTCGCTCTATGGTGGCACTTTGAGCTCACAAATCTGCTAATCGTGCTATAATACCTGCATTTTTTCACCCGAGTAAATGTGTCCGAAATTTTTTTGTATGTAACATTTTTTTGTGGTGGGCAAACGAAAAAAATATTAGCAAACCTGGGCATACCTGGACAAACCTGGGCAAACATGGGCAAACCTGGGCAAACGATGGACAACTGATATGGGAATGGCAGAATGGGAAGGAGAGGTCGCACGAGGTCTTTGGCCCTTTCTTCTTCTTCTCCAGTATTTCTCTGGAACTGATCATAGAAAATCACTCAGGCCAATTGAATCAGCTACTCCCTACAATTCTCCACCAAACATCTTTAAACGCATTCTACTTAGGCCGTGTCGAAAATTCCCCTGTTTCGGATCTGAAACGACCATGCAGCTTCGAATTCACTCCCGAATTCCCACGCTAAATCCACGGGCATCGTCCTAGACGCAATGAGAGCGCGGAGCGAACGGCGCGCAGCGAGCGCTACAGCAAAGGAGAGCTGCCGGTGCGGGCGCGGGCTTGCGGACGGAGGGGTAATAACTCTGTGCCCCGAGGGAAGCGTCGAGAATAAATCGCACCGCCAATAAACATTGGCTGCCGGGCCGCGCAGATAAGGAATACGCGGCTCGCGGCTGGCCCAAGCGGCCTGCCAAAGCGGCTTCGATTAAGCGCCCCCCCCGCGCTCCCGCCTCCTGCACCCACCCCCCCGGTCTCTGGACCGCCTGCGGGCGATTTGCGCGCCGTCTTTTATGGCCCTCGGTTTTTATTGTATCGGCGCGCTGCGCGTCGGTCGTACAAACGCTTTATGTGATTTGTTCTTCCGGTTGTTGATATGCAAGCGGCGCAAGTCATTTGTGGAAAGAAGGTATCTCTTCTTTTGGGGAATTCTCGTAAGATTGTTGTGCTCGCTCCTGTTGGACGTATTGGCCGTGTTTGAGTGTTCACGTTAGTGACTCTCGTTTATTTCTAATTCATGAGAGTGTTGTTTTTTTATGATGTGCGGCATTTCTTTCTGTTTTTCAAGTTCCGAAAATAATATGGAATTCTAGATAGCGTCCTGTTCATATTGCCTCTTGTTTGTTGATCACTTTTACATTGTAACTTGTAGATGTTTCTTTTTTCATTAAAGTTTGTGGTGTTAACGTTTATCAAGATATATACCCTCACCCATACTTAATAAGTACGTTTTCGAAATTGCAGTCGGTTGCTGAAACTAATCTAGTAGTAAAGTGGAATTAATTGACCGGGTGAATGAATTTTCGGGTGCGTGTCTTGTGAGGCAAGACGGAAGAGTGTGAAGCAAAACAATGAGAAATGTTAGAGATTGAAATTTCTCGATCTTCCTTCGGTAATTAGATCTAATATTAAATAAAATAGTTCGTTGCTTTTAAGACTACTTCTGGAAACGCTTCAAATAACAATAATTTCTTGAATCGCGGGCAGGAAATCCAGGACTTTTGAGTAACTTGAAGGGCCTAATAATATCGTAAAATTCTTCCAACGGCAGGCTCAAGCTCTCGTCGGCGTTCATGGTAGGTCCTATTTCGGCGACGGCGCATCCGCGCGGCGCGGCGTCGCAGCGTCGCCTGTTCGGCGCGAGCATGCGCGCGCAGCGAGGCGGCGGAGGTCCGGAAATTCTTCAAAGAAAAAAGCGACTTTTATTAAAACTCTAGGCTCCGCGGCGGTCGGCGGCGGCGGCGAGGAGGAGGAGGAGGATGAAGTGGGGGGTGGGTGGAGGTGAGGGAATCTCGCGAAAAGATGCGCGGGCGACGCAGGCTACGAGCGGTGCAGAGGGGAGGAGGGTTGCTAACGACAAGGTGGTTGTAGACGAGGCCGACCCAGCGTGGTGGAGGTGGGAGGGGCAGGGTAGGAGTGGATCGGGCGAGCGGAAAGGAGCCGGGAGGAGGGAATGGGGGGGGATCAGAGCAAGGGACGGGTGTGGGAAAGGGCCGAGCAGCCGGGAGGGGAGGAGGAGCAGAGTATGCAGTGGATGGGAGGGGGGCTGCGCTGTATGGGTCTGGAATGGGCGGAGCGAGCTGAGGGAGGGGGCGTAAATACGTAATGGACCATGCCAGCGCGCGAAACGTCTGTGCGGCGCGTCGATAATGAGGGCATGCGCGTGGGGGGCCGGGACTGGGGGAGGGGGCTTGAGGGGCAGGGCTAGGGCGGACGCGAAGGCGGAAGCGCTGAGGTGTTGCGCGCGAAATCCCGTTGCTACCTCCGTCGTCTGTTCTGCGCTGTCGCGGAGTCGTGTTCCTCGCCACTTTACGTCAGTGTTGCCACATTCCCTTGGGGTCCTTAGCATTCTAGTTTCTTCTTGTATAATAGTCGCCGTTTGTTATGTCGTTAATATAACTAGATATGATTTAATTGCATCCTATACATTTAATCTATCGACTTAGTGTCTTGTACGTTCCAAACCCGCACTTCATGATATTTTAGAATACGATGTTTTATTTGTATTATTCCTCGTTCAAAAGTTTGTCTTGATTATGAATTTGCACATCAAGGAAATTTAAATGTCTAAGATAAGTTTTGATCTACCTCTCTTTGAATATGCGTCAATTTATTGTAAATTGTTAGTGAACAATGATTTATCTTTCTTATTGATATGGAGTTTCCGTAAAGATTTGAATGATAGTTCTTAATTATTTTGCCTCACAGACATATATATATATATATATATATATATATATATAAACTTTTCCTCGCTCGTCTTTGTCGGACTTTCTTCGCCACCCCAAGCTCACCCCTTTCCACCATTTGCAAACTGTTTCGTGATACGTGTTACCTTGCTTCGCGTGCGAGAGCCGAGATTCGCGAATGCTTCTTTCTGGGATGCTTTCTGAATATGCCCGTTGGGGTGAATTTCTGGGAGACTCCTTCGAATTATGCGTTCGGGGAACTGCTCTCTCTTTGAACTTGAGGCTCATGACCAGCGGTCGTGATTTTCCCTGAAAATTATTTATTTTCTTACCTAACGATTTTCAGAACTTTGTAATGAGGATATGTAATGGAGTAGGCCCTTTATTTCGTCGCTGATACAAGGTTCATTTTTAATAACTTTTTAGGAAGTGTTGCCTCATTAAATACTATTACTTGCTGACTGGTATAATTACGTTCCTTAATCATTCATTCTGGCGTTCTATTAGTGCTTTATTTATTCCAGATATTTCACTTTGAGGTGAATATTGTTATGGCAGAACTGTTGACCCTATAAGTTGATGCTGGCAATTGTATCTTACATCACTGCCTATAATTTGGAATCCATGATTTCTGGTTTGTAATATTTGTTCTTATATACTTGTTTATTTAAGATCTAGCTAAGATGTGGAACTCTCTAGGAACAATTTTCAAGATATATTCTCTGAAGATAGTAAGTAAAGACGAGTGTAACTTGTCAGTATAAAAACTTAAAACGCAGTTCCATCCAATAATTTACTATTATAAACTTTGTTTATATTTTTTAAACAAACAATTGTGGACGAAAAATTAAATAATAATGAAATTAATCATATTGTCAACATTTTATGTTAGTTCGAAGCATTTCGAGGCATTTTAGGTTTCATGCTAACGAATAAAACATATCCAGCATGAATTTGAAGTATCAGTTCATTTATGATATTCACAAGAGCGAGAAAGCGCGTTATTGAACAACATTATATTCCAACGCTTTATAGTACATATTATGGTCAGATGTCTATTAAAGAATTTTCTTAGAATTAAGTAATTTTCTTAACCATGTGTATCCATCATACCTCCGGTTGAAATTTCTCATAGACGTCCATAGACTCCCTTCACTCCCCATTAATTAATGCCTTCATTATCCTTCTTTCTTTCTCTCCCCTTTCAACACTTTTGTCGTCTTACCGTGCTCCAGGGGCAGTGGAAGATCTCCACTTTTATGTGCTGATAGCGCTCCTTCTTAGGGCGGCAACGAAGCGTAATTACCAGCGTCGCTGACGGTGACGGTGACGACTGCGGTGACCACGACGAAGGGTAAAAGGAGATGGTGATGACTGATAGCTGTATTTTGTGCAGGGATACTGACTAGCTGAAAACGGTTCAAAGTACTGGTGCAAAGTGCTTTGAGCCTACTTGTATCTACGAGCACTGGTTGGGTCAGTGAATTGAATTCAGTTTCTGTGTAAATTAAAAAAAAGCTGTAATTTAAATTATTCATTCAACTGTTAAATAGCGAATTCGTTTTAGTATTATTATTAAAATAGATGTAACTGTGCGTAAATATGTGTTGTTATTTTAAAAATTAATGTATTTAGTCGCAATGGACACAGATGAATGGAGATGAAACTGAGATGAAGGAATGCATACGTGGTAGGGATGCGTGTACAAGGAGAAGTGGTGGAAGATACGTATGTGGGTGGCGGGTTAACACGAATAGAGAATGACAATGGCAATGAGGACTATTCAGGGCGATTGTTCACCCCCGTATACTAATTTAGGGAGAGTGGCGATATCATAGGTGTAACAGCACTCTCAAACCGGGAGATGGAAGTTGTAGGTGTGGCCACGGCAGCAGATAGCACGGAGTCGAGAAAGACTAAATAGAGACGTTGGCGATACAGGCGCCCAGGAAATAATGATGACGGATTCAACAACGCCTATATTGCTGTTAGTGGCCATACTTTCAAAGGAATGAGAATTTAGGTATGAGAGTATAGATATGAAACAAGGTAGTATAATACACGTTATTTATTGGTTGAGAAGAAGGCGATATTTATTCGTCGCTGACCGAACCATGTGGCATAAACTGTACATGTTGAAGTCGGTAATGCGCGATATAACAATTATTTTTACATAAGGCGGGAGGTGTGAATGCTAAGAACATATGCACGAAACGATGCTTCACTTCATGAAAAATCAATTCCGCCCACTACGTTCAGTGCACAGGGGTTGGTAAAGCGAACAACAACCTGCGCACTAATGTGTCAATCACGTTCGTATATTCTGGCTTGCTCTGCTGCTTCTTGCGCGCGTGGCAAGGGGTCGTGGGGGCGGGGCGAGGGGAGTGGCTCGAACGGCGGAGGGGAGTCGGCGGAACGAGCGGAGCGAAGGGGTTGCTGCGGCGATAAGGCGCTTAATGTGGCGGACGATTGATACTCTGTGCTGCGGTCGCGCCGCCCTTCCTTTGCCCTCCGCCCTCTCTCGCTCCGCCGCGGCCCATCCTCCCTCTCCTTTCCTGCGCTCAGGTCCCGCACGCTTCGACTTCCTCCTGCCCCAGCCTCTCCGCTGCTTCCGTCTCTTCTCTCCTTCATTCTTAGAATCCTCCCCGTCATCCCCTTCTCTCCTGCATGCCCCCTCGTCATCCCCGCTGCCCCTGCTGCGCCTGCACGCTTGCCCTCCTCGCCTCCCCCACCCCAGCCCCTCCGCTGCCTCCTCTCTTCTTCCCTCCTCCTCCTCCTCCTGCCGCTCCTCCTGCTCCTCCTCCTTGCTCCCATTTTCCTTCTACCCCCGTGCTTCCACTCTCCGTTCGCCTTTTCTCCGACCCCCCACTCCGCGTCGCCCACACCTTCGCTGTCCTCCAAACCCCATCATCCCCCGCTACCTCCTTCCCCATTCTCCGTTTACCCGATTCTCCGGTTTTCCTAACCATCCTCCCTCGCCTTCCCCGCTTTTAGGTTCCACCCGCTTCGACCTCATCTCTCGTCTTCCCCGCCACCGCTTCTGCTTCCGTCTGCTCAACCACCTCATTTCTCAACCACTGCATCTCTTCAGCCTCCCTGACTCTTCCTTTTGTAATCCTTCCCTCTGCCCGCTCTCCGCTCCACCTCCCGCCTTTCCATGACACTTGACCCTCGCCTTCCCCACCATCACACGCTTTGAACCCTTCCTCTTTCTCGCCCTCCTGCCCTTCCACACCCGTTCCTCTTCTGTTTCCTCTTCTTCCCTCCATCACCCTTTGGTCTCCTTGCGCCACCTTCCTCCGCCCTCTTGCTTTCACTTCCCCAGCATTCTCTGCCCTCTCGGCCTCCATCTCCTCCCTGACCCTCCCTGACCCTCCACGTCCTCCGGGCCCCCTCCGCTTGTCGCGAGTCGGATCTCCCGGGTCTCCGTGCCCGAGACCGGCTGCTGTTGGGAAACCGCGACGATCATCAAGAAAAGTCTCTTTCCCAGGCATTAAACTTGCGGTGCTTTTTCGCAACTCATTTTCTCCGCAAGAGCAGTCGTTTCAAACGGATCGTCCATCACCAAACCTGTATTACGCGTTTTTTAAAATTTCGTTTAATTTAATTGCTAATTAGTTTGAAATTGGATTTAAAAATTAAAGTGGAAACAGAGTTTCGAGAAATTTTGATTGCCCGTGCTTTACAGTATACGTATTATTACGTGCCTCAGAGTATATTCACAATTTTTAAAATGGTACGTTTTCAACGTTAATAATAGAATGATTTTAAAATAAAACATGAATATTTTTTGTTTCTTCACATTCGTCAAGACTCGCTTTATATGTTTTCCAGTCGAGTAAAAATTTGCGTTTGTAGTAGTTTTGGGTCTTGATGACTTTCTAGGATAATTGAACACCTTTTATATTCAAAATATTGTAACGTTATTAAAATAAACGTTATGAAATGTTTGACTTTTAATTATATTTTTGAAAAAAACCTACTGTTTCATTCCAGATCATGGTTCATGTGATTGATTGTACAAAGTTCATTATTTTATCCGTTTATCGGAACCTTGGTTCAATGCAGATTTAGACAAGATAAACGCTTAACATTCATTAGGATATCTTGAGAAATGATAAGCCTGTAATTTGGGTGCTTGTTTTGTGTTCATGACGGTGAGTTCCGGCACGGAATCAGAAGAGGAACATTAACTCTTTTCTAAAGCTTTCTTTTTATCAGATATTTAGGTTCAAAATGCACTGGAATTGATTTTCGTGTTACACGTAAAATGCTAAATGTGCATTACCCCGCTCGTTTCCATTGGGCTAAAGATAATCAAATCAACTTCATACCGGCGTCATTGGATTAGTTTCGTTCCCCAATTATACTCTATGTGGTCAACCTCCTGTCATGGAATTGTTTCGTGACAACCCCAGATCACAAAGCTTCAAAAGGATTGCAAATTGTCCGATGTCGATGTCAATGAGCAGCCGTGCTTTATGAATTGTCCTGCCGAAAAAAAATCATTAATTACGCAAATGACTTAAAGCAATACACATAACGACACGTTAATTGTATCTGGTATTAACTCGTATAAATATGTGTTAAAAAATCGAAAAATATTCATTTGTAGGTATTTTCTTTCATTTTCTAGGGAAACACTTCAGAACTTGTGTGACTTATGAAATCACAGTAAGAATATGGAATAAATTAATCAAATAGTTGTTTGATTTCCAAGTACTATTACAAAGTACTAATTAAAAATAGACGATTTTGTTAAGTGGTAGCAAGTGTGATGAAGTAAGAATTTCATTTCGCAGCAAATTAAGTTGTTTTAAAAACTGATCCTTTTTTTGGCAATAATTA
Source organism: Gryllus bimaculatus (assembly GCA_017312745.1). Lineage (NCBI taxonomy): Eukaryota > Metazoa > Arthropoda > Insecta > Orthoptera > Gryllidae > Gryllus > Gryllus bimaculatus. Next base: position 2,325,537 of record BOPP01000051.1, on the reverse strand, counting down.
CCATTATTTTGGTAAACTTTGTGGACTGTAATTTAGTTGTAAACCGAGTCGGAATCAACCTACAGGGGTCTATGAAATTGTGCAGGAGTCAATGGTGACTGAGTGGTCGATTAGTGCTCAATAGTTGAGTAGGAGCTGACACTGATCAATAAAGTATAGATAAAGATGCCGTTCATTACAAATACTACTAATTAGCTTAATAAACAAAGCTCGACAATAATTTAAAATTGCATTCTATACTTATTTTCTTGTAGCACATCCGTAGTCTAACGACAATTAGACTTTAGAGTTCTTAATTTATCATGCAGTACTCGCAGATAGGAGACACCATTTCGACTTTTTTCATTGCGTCTCCGAGAGGCTAGACTTTCTACTATTAGGGAGGTTTAAAAAAAACAAAATTAGATTGTAACTGTTTACACAATATTTATTCTATCGCGCATTTAACTATTCTCCGTTTTGATAAAGTATTATAGCGAGTTTGTAAGAACGGTCAACAATTTGAAACCATTAACCAACAATATAAATTATAAATTTGACTACTTAGAAGCAAAAGCGTCTTTGATATTTGAAAATATAAATATTTACGGAAACATTGGTATGCGAAATGTTTATCTTTATGTTATTTACATGTCATTCTTTGTGTTATGATTACGGATGCTGCATGAAAAATGTAAAGGGATCGATGAAGCAAACATCTTTTAAGAGGCAGATGAAAGAGAAAGGTTGATAAATCCTGCTGATATTAATCCACAAATTTAAACCAATATTTATTGCAATTTTCAGTAGAGGAACTGAGACAAATTTTGCGCATATTTCACTTGCCGAGACAACGTGTTTGCAAGAAAGTAAATAATAGTGACTGAATATCTTCAACTGCAGCAAAAATAATTTTATCATTAAGAAATTGATTTGAAAAGGCTGCACCGTATGTGCAATACATGAGAACAAATTTTGAGTAAAATGAATTGATCTAAACAAAACCGATGAGGCTAGTTTGTCCGGTGAATGCAAATGCTGCGAATATGAACGAGTTCCTCTCGGGCGAGACACAATGCCTCGTCGTCCTTTCTCGGGTCGCCCAATGCCCCCTGACGAAAGCTGAAGGGTGAGAGGGGCAGTTGATGGGACCTGCCCCATTTGGACGTTTCGTTTAAATATTAAATTAGAGCGGGTCGTCCGGACGGAGAGCGTCCGAATTGACAGTAATTCATGGGCCTCGCGCTACATTATAGAGGGCGCCATTTGAAGTTCCACAATCCGCCCACCCCACCTCCCAGGCGGTTCATGAAGTAACGCATGGTCAATGGTGACACTGTAGCCGGCTGGATCCGCCATTGGCGCTTCTCTGAAGATCAATCAATTAATATATAAATAAAAAGTAAGGTGGGTAGCATCTCTGCATTACAGATACTCTTTCATTGCGTGAAAGGTCTTGCGTTTGTCTAATTAATGAAGTGACGGAAGTCATATTTTCATGAAAGTATTTATTTTGTTTTGCCGAACTTTATAATTGGTCTCAGCTCCCAAATCCTCAGAAGATCCCATCATTTTGAAAACTTTAGAAAAATGAATGACCAAAAGATTAAGAGTCCATCCGAATAAAACACATCGTTACGAATTGAATTCATCAGTAACGTTACGAATTGAATTCATCAGTAACGTAACGTATCTACCTTACATCAGTTGCTCGGACTTTCCGATTATATCGATAAAGCTTTTCAAGATAGGAAACAAACAGAAATATTGAAAGCCTTCAACAGAGTGTAGTATTCACTTGTGATACATAAACTTCAATACATAGGGACATCCAACTGACTTGTACAAACCATAAAAAACTTCATCACAGTCAGAACATGCACGGAGAAAGTTGAAAATCACATCTCCAAAACAGCAATATAAGAACTACCCCAAGTATCAACCATATCTCCTACCCTTTTCAATTTTTGTACAGCAGACATACGTACTACGTTAGTCATACGCATACACACAGAGCATAATTCGCTGAAGGCACAGCAACATTTATTACCAGTCAACCAATTAAATTCCTAAGAATCGAAATCCAACAGTGCTAAAGTATTATTGTTTTTATTTCGTGCTTTTTGGTAGATTGAAAAAAATCGTTGTTTGTGTTTAGAGAGTGCGTAATGATAAATTGAACATTCAAATCATCTCTCGGGCGATAAAATGAGAATAAAATCCCACAGCGAAAACTCCACAAGAATCGCCCATGATTTATTCATGCGAAAGGAAATTTTTTTGATTGTTCATTTCATAAGTAGAGTATGCGTCAAATTTTACAGTCAGTTTTCAATGTTGGAAAAAATATTAAGTGTCTACATAGAAATATATAGCTGATGTTTTGGCAGTCTTCTTCATACTTATAAAATTTGATGAAATGTAACGATCCTAATTTTCCTGCGAAAATATAATTGATGTTAGACCAAAACGTAACGTAAGAAATTCTTGAGTAATTCATACAAAGTAAAAAATATTTAACTTGAGAAAATTATATATTCACTTGCACATTATTCATAAAAATGTGGCATGATTAACATTTGGTCGCATGTTGTCATTTTTCTGTTTCAGGTCTCACTCTTGAGAAATAATAATGTGTTTATTTTAAAGTTTGTAGAAAATAATATTCTAACAACTTTTTTTACAATTTAACTTAGAATAATAATTTGAATATATGGGTAAACTTTTACAGTCCTTTGAATAATACACATGTATTTCAATTTTTATTCATTTTCGGATTTTTAATTGACATTTTCCCCATATTCAGATCAGCAAATGGAAAGTTGTATTAGAACTGTCAAAGTAAATTGGCTCTAAACTCCTTGAAAAAGCATTGAATCTTACCAAAAATGTTTTCGAGAGTGGTTTATGGCAGTGGTCATTACGTGTCAAGTCATTCTGGTGTAGAATATGAAATTTATAGTTTGCAGAACAATCTGCACATTTTATTCTATGTACTTGTATTTAAATACTTGTGTATTTCAATATTTAAATACTTGTGTATTTCAATATTAAATTACAAAAGTAAATTTCTTACATTTATTACAATACATTATACATTACAACTATTTAAAGTGATATTGAAGCATTTGTTTTAGAGTATGAGGTATTATATATTAGTGATTTTACCGTCTCTTTTAAGGAGTCCCTATACGATTGCAAACAGGCCGATGTGGCCCGAGGGGAAAGTGAAGCTAGGGCTCCTATTCTTTGCCGTCGGAGCCGGGAGGGGGTTGTGTGGCGAGCTCAACGCTCCGGCCCCACAGGAAAGATCCTGGTAGTCACTTGGAAAGGAAGCTGAGTGGACCCCAGAGACGCCCCGAATGGAAGCACTGGATAAAAATCCCGGCCTTTGTCGGGATTTGAGTCCGGTGTCTTCAGGTGTGGTACCTAGCGCCCTAGCGTTGACTCACCGGTGGCTCAAAAAGTGACTGTGATTCTATTAATTTATCCCTCAAGATCTTTCCTTGATAGTTTGTCTGACATCAAGTTTTATCTCTTTTGCGAGTGTAATGTTTTCTGAAGCAATATTACTAGATATCACATCATTGACTAAATATTAATTCGATGTGCTTGTATTTAAATGTATTCATTTTGGGAACAAATAAGATTAATTTGGTTTCCAATTAGTGCGATTTAACAATGAACGTTAAGCTGGAACGGTTGCACCCGTTAATTACGAGTTTTTCATAATTTCTGCGATGCGCTTTCAGAGAGTGTTAAAATACATATTGTGAAGTGAACGTTCAATTTTGAAATTATTCTGCACAATTGTGAAGTCTGATGAATCAATTTTGTCATGCAAATTACTACACTCATTCCGAACGATCCATTTCCTAGAATCACATCACGAGCATAAGTATCTTAACGCTACCCGATGCCAATCATGGAAATCAACATTACAAACGTAAGAATCTGAGGTACCAACGTAAAACAACTTTCATTGTACTGAATTGGTTATTGATCATTAAACAGCTGCTAAAAAATGCTTAATCTCAGTTTTACGATTTTATTTATCACTTTTATCACAGGCTTGAAAATACCATCTGCACCACCCACTACGCACATCCATGCATCAGATGATTTTATCACAACGTGACTTCAGCAACCCACTCATTTATCAAGCACCACGAATTTATAGCGCACATTTCCTGACTGGATTTGTCCGGCACATAATTATCGCCGAGGCTGCAATCCCGAAGATTCTTTTGCCACCGGATGCTTCGTCGTTTGAGTCACTTCAATCCCTTTAGCGCGGAGTAACGACCTCGATATTCAGCCGAAAATATTGACTGGAAGTTGGAGGCGTGTAGCCTTTGTGCCG
>BOPP01000051.1:2303910-2318686 GCA_017312745.1 Gryllus bimaculatus | reverse complement strand
CTTCTCTCCCCCTTCCCCCGCCGTGCCCCGCGTTCTCACCCACAGCTCCGTGGCACGCCCTCCCTCGCTCCGCTTCGCCCCGTGCCGCCGTTTCCAGGCGTTCGCGCCGCGGTCCTCCTGGGCGATCGCATTGATTCGCGGGCGCACCTTCTGCTTTAACCTGTTTGCAAATCCCCGACCGCGCGGCGCCGCCGCCGCCCGCGGCCGCGCAAGCCCCCGTCCGCGGCGCCCGCGCACACACATAAACATATTTACATCCTTAATAATCCCGCGGAACGCGCGTGAGGATATTTCACGTGCCCGGGGAAGCCCCGCGGCGGCGCCCAGGGTTACCACCTTTGCGAGTCGGGGCTGTGCGCGCGCCGGGACTTGCTTTGTGCGGCGGGGGTTGCTCCAAGAGGGATTAGAGGCGCTCCTGATTGCGTGGTCTCTTCTTGGAAATCTTCTCTTCTTACTTAATTGCTGGCGAAGAGCAAGGGTAATTAAAATAATTAGAGACAAACACTTTCATTTATCGTGGATATTCTGATATGGTGGAGTTTCCATATCGACAGTAGTTCTAAGATCATATCGTTGCTAGTAACTTCGAAAACATTCATACTAATGGTGCGCATTTTACTAAAGTTCGCAGATACAAACGTCGCATTGTGGAAGTAGTACTTTCGTTTGTTTTAACGCTAGGTCCATAGAAAAGGCAATCGTATTCTAGAACATGGTTTTTTTCACTCCCTCTTTACGAAAAATACTTTCAGAAAACCTTCTTACATATTTTTCAGGATAATTTGATGTTGATGTCTAAATTTTATCATTTTAATAGAAGTGCTTTAAGTGCTTCTTGATAACAAATAAAAAGTTGAAGTATTTTTTGCCACTTAAATAAGATTTTGTTTAATTACGCTCTTGTTATTTATTACATGTATTGATCAATTTCATGTATTTTCATTTCAAAATATTTTAATTACAAGAACCTTAATGTGATTATTTGTATATTTAATTATATATTGACTATGATTAAACATGTTTCCTCTTCTGGTTTAGAAAATGAAGAAAAATGAAGGCTTGAACTGCATTGTCTGCCTTAAATCCCTGTTGATCACATATGATTTTAATACAATGTAAACAATTAATCACATTTTTATGCAGTGATGTGTATCACACCCCGAAGTGAAATGCGCAGCTGAACTCTGAGGTAAAAAGGGTTCATAATAATACAGAATGTGGATGCGATAATGAATTACAAAAGCCAACATGTACATTTTTACCCTCATTACATACGAATATGATTGATTTTTCAAACAAATTTTAAAAAATATTGTATGCCAACTCAGAAATTTGCATTTGGGTGTGTTGTGTGTGTTGATAAAAAATAAATTAACCATATATGGCGTGGAAATTATACAAACATTTTTATTGCGTATAGTTTTTATTGTAACCTGCAGATCGCAAAGCCGATTAAACGTAAAAAATTGCGCATCTGAATTTATTGTACCATCGCTGACTATGAAGCACATAGGGAAAGGAAATATCTATAAACCATTTCGAAATAAATATTCACGATTTGTATTTCAGAAACATTTAGATTAGAATGAATGTCTTGTTTTAACTCCATATGTCATTCTCTCATTAGTTTGCATTATATCTAGGACACGCGTCATAATTTGCCATTTGGCGAGCCCCGCTCCATAGCATCAGAGATTGTCAATATTAGTTCATATTACTCAACCGGAACGACTACGCTATGCAAATTACCAACATGATTATTTATACCTGTCTGATAACTCTCCACTCGCATATAACGACCCACACTTTACTCTTCATTCAGTACACACTCATGTTCGCACACAAATACTCTTACGTGTTTCCGTGTGTAAATAGACTCGCTCTTTAAACACTTTCTCAATTCTTAGAATAACAAAAGGCTGTTAGAAAATGAAGTGTATTCTCTTAGAACAAGAATCACAGATATGCATACACATGCGAACCACCGTCCTTCTCACAGACCGTTTTCTGTGGATTGCTCTTACGCACGCATTCCATCTCAGAGCGCGCGCACAAACACACACACACATACACACATACATACACTCTCGTAGTGTTCTCAAAACCTACCTAGTACATTCCATATCACATCAGAGCCAGGAATTCCCCATCTCCGCGACGCGCGACGCTTACGAAGCCTCACAAAGCATCATCACACTCAAGCATACTCACCCATTCAGCATCACACCCACACACAGACGCATTTCCTTGTACTAGACTCTCACATACCCATATTTCTCTCAGTCTCTGTTATGCTCGCTCGCTCACTAACTCATACTCAGTCTCACACTCTGTCTCACACCCTCTCTCTGTCTCTCGCACTTTCCGTCTCTCACACTTTCTGTTGCTCACACTTTCTGTCTCTCACACTTTCTGTCTCTCACACTTTCTGTCTCTCACACTTTCTGTCTCTCACACTGTCTGTCTCTCACACTCTCTGTCTCTCCCACTCTCTGTCTCTCACTCTCACTGTCTCTCATTCTCACTGTCTCACACTCACTGTCTCTCACACTCACTGTCTCTCACACTCACTGCCTCTGACTCGCTGTCTCACTGGCGCGCTGTCTCTCCCGTACACACTCTCTCTCTTTCTTAGAGGAGCTCTTGCGCTATCAGAGAAGGCTTTAGACACAAACATTCTGACTAAGTCTCTCTGTCTCACACACTCTCACTGCTAACCGAACCATCTGCTTATTGTCTCGCCTGCGTCGGACGCGGGCGTGCGTATTCCTCGTTTTCCGTAAACAGCGCGAGTGCAGCGGTTCCGGTTATTGGCGCGTCGTCCTCCATCATTACGGCTGCGATCAAAGACCCGATCGCTCGCGCACGCTGCGCTCGCGGCAGGTGGCGGGCGGGCGGAAGGGGGCGGGGCGAGGGTCGATACGCGGGGGCCGGGGACCGTCGCTCCGTTCCGCGCCGCACCGCACCGCGCCGCACCGCGCGCGCCCTTAATAAATCACGGCCCTCTGGGGTCCGCGGCCGGCCCCCCGGGGCGGACGAGGCCGTGGCGAGGTGGGGGTGGGGGATGGGGCGACGTGAGGGATATCGGCGAGGGTGTCCGAGACAAGGGGATGGGATGGGGTTAGCGAGACACAAGGTGCGGCTTGGGGACCGGTTGTGGGATGGGAGCGGGCGGATCCCACGGTCGTCGATCTGTATTGTAAGGAGACAGCGCACTATGCGGGAGCGAGGAATGATGACGCAAGGCGTATTATACTCGCACAGGTACGTTCCGTAATCGATTAGTAAGCAAATCAATCATTGACCATCGATTAATAAGGCCATTCCAATGAAATCATTACTGAACTGTATCATGATTTCGCTATTCTTTTACTTTCTTGCATACTACATGCGTAGTATGGAGAGAGAATTTTAATGTTGCGGCAAAAAACCGTTTTTTTTTTACAGAAAAAGCTCTTATTGTCGGCTCTGATGCCACCAAGTCGATAAAGCGCGTGCCGATATTTATTAAACTACTTCCTCTATCACAGAAGAATTCACTTTTTGTGGGTCCTTGACAGCGAATTATTGCGGTTCGCCAAAACATATATTCGTCCATCTGTTTGTGAACAATGCTAGCGACTAAACGTGGGTACAAATTTCACAATAATGTAATTTGTAATTATGCATGCATCGTGTACAATAAAATTAGTAAATATGAATTATAAAAATTCAATTTTTTCAAAAACACTTGAAAAGTTTTCTTGAAACTTTTCGTACTGTTAGTGTTTAATACACTGAAGTACATGTTTTAAACCGCATTTCGATGTATTATTTTGAGTTTTCAAAAATTTTATAAATGAAAGTATTTTGAGATATGTCTCAGGCGCTAATGTTTTCATTATGAACATTTAGATACATTATTGCCCTTGTGAACCCTAGGTACTCATATAAAATTTTATAAATTAAAATCTGCTTCACATCAGATGAGCCAGACGTAGAAAGTAGATCGTATCTATGATGCAAGATCTCGATGCAATAACGACAGAAGACCACATTTATGTTACTTTAAAAACTATTTTGACACATTTGGTGAGTTTTTGAATTTTGTATTGATTATTATTGTAGATGATTTATGAATAAAATTTATTGTATTGCAAGAGAAAATATTTATTGTTCTTACCGTAAAGAAGGGTAAAAAGCATCTTAAACGTCGCATCATCGAAATGTTGTACAAGATAATAGTATTTTTAATTTAATGTTCTAAATATGCGTGTATGTATAATCTTACGTATCCAAAATTGAAGGGCAAAGAAACAATAAAATGTTAGCAAAATGCAACAGACTTACATTATGATATGTTAAATGGAAATTAACGCTTTTTATATATGCATATTATTGTTTTATTTTCTGAAAGAATCAATGACCTGGACACTGACGCGTAGTATATGAATGCAGATGTGTATGTAAAAAATTTTCGCATTTTGTTATATTGCACTTCGACACAAGCTGTCGAAATTCACAAATTCCAACTCTCTCCCTGCCTGTCTATGAAACTCGATTAGATTTAACGGACGATCGGACGTTGGTAGCGAGTTCACAACACAGCAGATTGTGCATCAGGATTCATATTTATGCGGCAATGTTATACCTTGGCGTATCGGCGGCGACCCATTATCCTCGTAAACACGGCCGACCTTCATAGGCGGCGGAATATTCGTAAATCGGGAGTGCGCGCTGCCAGGCGCATAGGCGCGTGAGTGGCCCGCACGTGGGGTCTCGGGGGAGCCACGCGGGCAAATGGGCCGCTCGAACGCTCGCCACCTCCCCCGCCCCATCGCTACACACACCACACCAATAGCACACCACCATATCATCCTGCCACCTCATCACCACACCACCACTCCATTTCACAATTTCAGCACATCACACCAGCACATCGCCACACCATACCACCACTTCACCCCACCAGACCACCACACCAGACCACCACTCCACCACACCAAACCACCACTTCACCACACCAGACCACCACTTCATCACACCAGACCACCATTTCACCACAACGCCCCGCCTCATCACCACATGACCCTATCACATCATCCTATCACAATATCCCCACTCTATCACATAACCCCACCTCCACATCACCCCACAACCACATCACCCCACCACCACATCACCCCACCACCACATCACCCCACCGCCCAACACCCCACCGCCACATCATCCCACCACCATTTATACCACAACATAATACTATCAAGCCCCACGCTCGTGAGACTGGGGAAAATCGCCAACCCCAGCACAGCTGGCCATTGCAACGAACAGAGCTGGCTAAGGCCCGTGGGCGTAGCCTGGCGCCAGGCTGACCTCGCCACCGCCACCGCCACCACCAGCGCCAGCGCCACGTGCGCGTGCCCCGTGAAGCCCTGTTTGCGCCCGCGGGGAGCAGCCGGAAGGCCCTCGGTCGACCCAAGGGCCAAAGGGATAGAATCGAATTTAATGGCTACCTGGTTTTGCACGTAACCCGAAGTGGAAAGTTCTTAGGTGAGAGGAATACAGATCCTTGAAATCACACGAGCCTCCTATTATACGCACCCTCGTTTGAGCATTCTTCGGTTTCACATTGGGTTATTAGTAGCCTTCGTTTGAAATGTAAACATGAATAAATAAATTAATGTATCAACACCATGGAACTTAAGAGGGCCGAAGGAATATTTTGTGCAAAGATATTTGAATTATGTGCTTATTGGTATCTACAATTCTATTTTCTTTAAAATACCTCTGATTGTATACCTCCCTTTTATATCTGTTCCTTCTGCCTCTACTCCTCTCCCTTCCCGCATACACCATTAATCCCCTCTCGTCTTCTTCAAATTTATATTCTTCCTGGAATCCTATTTAAAACGTTAAAGTACTCTGTAGTATTACACAAAGTTATTTTAGTATACAATTAACGGTTGTATTTTACAGTTGTCTCATAATAAATGATACAAACTTCTAAGACAAGAAGAGGGAAATATGATGATCAATTTGCCCAAGAATATCTGTTGAAAATTCCATACAATCAAGTTAGACATATGACATTGATTTCTGATGGTTTAGCAAATTCTGATGCATTAGTGTTCGGCGGGTTCTCTCTTATTCACTCAAAGAGATTTCTTGTACTTGTTAAGTAAGATAACTTTACATGTACCGTGTACCGGGTCAAAGTTACCTAACAATAAGACAAAAAGACATTTGCGTAACTTTGTTGTATGAAATTTTCACCAGTTAGATCATGGACAAAAAGCGATTATCTTGGACTTCTCTACACATGTGTAGACTCGCCTGTATACCACCAAACTCCATATTGTATTCACAGAATGTCATGTTATAAATCTGAAAAAATTAAACACCAAGTTGATTAATCTTGGCATAATGAGATTACCAAAGATATTGGACAAGATGAGTTAGTTTTTAATAGTTTATCCAAGTCATTTGTATTTGAATTTAGTCACAAAGGACAATTGGCTCCGCACAGTTCGATCCCTGTATTTCTAATCGGTCACCCAACGAGCAACCCCTGATTTCTCGGATTCACTTCATCTTCGGGACCTCACGTAGTTATCGAATTCGGCTAGCGACTCCAGTTTATCCGTCGTGTCTTTTCAGAAGAACCATTCCAGCTTTCGCCTGAGATGAGTGAGATAAACAACGAAACCTTCAGTCAGAATGGCCGGCACGAGGATTTGAAAGCTAGGCCTCCCGAACGCGAAGTCAGCGCGCTGTGCCCTGAGCCATTTCGCTCGGTCCAAAACATCATACATTCATTAAAAAAAACAAGCCATTCATCGCAAATCATCCCAAAGTGACACATTCGAAGCTGCGGTCCCGCAGGTGGCTAACGAGCTCGCCAGCCGCTAAGCCCATGTGCTGTGCCCGCCGATGTGCTGTGAGTGGCGTTTGCGCTCCCGCGCGCGACAGAAGCAGAACACTTCGCGTTTCACTGGCCCTCTCTTCCTCCGAACACCAAGGGCGTTGTGCCTCCATTACCTGCGCGCGTCGCGCCCGCGAACCTGTTTGTCTTCCGTCTGCTTTCGGCCCGAGCCGCAGCCGGTGCGCCCAAAACGCCCCGCACCCACACCCCGTCGCGCGCCTCCCCAGCCCGTGCGCCGGCCGCGAGCCGGCAGGCTTTCCCCATTTGTCCACCGTGTACACTCATGGCCTGAGAAGCGGTAATTAAAGCGGCGCCCCAAGTTTCGCGACACAGAAACTCATACGCCGCGTAAATATGCTATATCATTTCGGATGCTTCAAGTTTCAACCGTAGCGATTTAATGCATCTTTCAATCTAGGCGAATAGCCCCTTGTCGGTCGTTGATTTTTTATGTATTCGGGAGAGTAATTTTAAATAGAGCCGGCGCCTCGTGGCCGCAAGCGCTCTCCGCTTCTGCCCGCCACCCTCCCCTCCTCACCTCTCCTTCTCCCGCCCATTCAATTCCTCGCTCCTCTCCCCCCTCTTCCACCTCTACCCGAGCACCCTCTCTCGTCCTTCTCCTCCCGATTCCTTTATTACTCTCCTCTTCTCTCCAGTCCTTTCCATCTCGCCCCTGCCATTCTGATCTCCGGCATCCTCCCGGCCTCTTCTGCTACCTCGCTTCCCGCCCTTCCATTTCCATTTCATCTCGCCCCAGCCACCCCCTTCTTCCTCTTCTTCCTCACCTCTCTATTCTAGCCCTCTTGGCCTTCCTGCCTCTCCCTCTCCATTCTTTCTACCTCTCTCTACTGCCTTACGCATACCTGCTCTCTTCGCTCTCCATCCTACCCCAATCTCTTCCTCGGCCCTCCCGCTGCGCCTTCATATCATCGTCCAAATCCACCCTCCCCGTCTATTCCTCTCTAGCCCTCTCTTCTTCTCCTCTCCCAACTCTTGTATCCTCTTCCTCTCTCCCTTTACCCTCCTCGCCTCCTACCATACTCTATCCTTTCCCCCATCTGGCTCCCAATCATCCAGCCTCCCTTCCGTAACATTCTAAATTCGTTCTCTTTCACTCCCTGCCCTCTTCCCCTCATACTCCTCCCATCCCCGTTCACTCCTCCCCACTCCTTCGCTCCAGCAATGACTCCATCTGCCTCTCCCACCTGGAATGATTGCATGCGTTGTCAGCGTAAATGATGGGTTTGGTTGCCTGTGACTGTTTGAGGCGATGCTGCGTTCTTTTACATTTATTTGTGGGCGCATTGATTTGAATGGACGGGTGATTTAGAGTCGGTACCGCCCTGTTAGATTTACTTTTAGACGCGCTTTATGGCACGTGGGATATTTTGGGAAAACGCGAGATGAACTGATCTGTCTGGATAATGGCAAGGTATCGAAAGTGCGCAGAGGCCGACTGTGTGTCAGCCTGATGATGTCAAGGCGATGACGGAACTTCTCATTCTCTTTATTAGTGATTATTAAGCTATATTCAGCTTTTATTCCATTGAAATTGAAAAGCTTTATTCACTTGCTGAATATTCGAATGCTGGTGCTGCGCTTGGTCTGTGTAGTTATACGCTCAATCTTATAGTAATCCACCCCGGCCGTTTGTAAACCCGACGAGCAGGATAATTTCTAATTGCAAGGGTCATATAAAAGTTAGTGAAAGGTCGAACAATAATTGTAAAAATTTTTGTTCCAAATTCCCTTTCATCCACAATCAAACACTTCATGACAAAACATTGCAGAAGTCGTATTAGTAACGTTTTTTCTATGTTAGTATTGCATTACAACTATAATATGCTAATGACGGGTATATACGGTAGTTGACGTCGGCGCGTGATACCTCAAATGACAATTTTATGTTCCTCTTCTCCATTGAACATTTTTATATTAACGTTTGAAAATATTTTACTAGTAAATAAATTAAAACATAATTACATAAAATAGCTTTAAAAATATACATTTAATAATTACATATTAATAAAATACAAATGGATGTTATGTTTAAAACTATTTATGGGTTTGTTCTACTAGGGCTGTCCGCGGTGACGCCGCCTTCCAGCGCGAAGGTGCCATGTTTCGGCCGCCTTTCTGCCGGACCTTCCTTCAGGGCGTTAATGCAACGGGAACAAGAGGAAGCCGACCGGACGTCGCACCTTCGGCTGATGGACGCGGCGTCACCATGGACAGCCTGGTAGAATACTGACTCCGGCCGTGGTAAGCCTACGCTCGTCACTTTTATGAGGTAACCCCCCTAGTAAGCCTATCCTCAAATGTGAACAAGAAATGCCTTATTTATTTGCGTTTGCTTCACTAATTTAAGTTTTAGTGAAAAGTGTATTGTAATTAATTATTCCAATATGTTTATTTTAACTCGTTTAAAGATGTTGGTTTCTTTCGCGCATACAACAGTAGTAGTTGCTAAAAAAGTTAGCCGTTTCGAAACGATTTAAATTAAGTAAAAATTATTAAAAAATTCTTTAAGTATTAATATTTAAAAGAGCAGGTAAACCACTTACAAAATTTATATTTAGGGAAATTAAAATATGTCATCACTTATGGCTCTTGGGGCGTCCTTCTGGAAGATGTTCTCAGCGCACGCTTTTATGGATGTTTATGATACTGGCCTGGACGTTATTACGCATACGGTACAACAGCGCAATAACAGCGAGATGCAGTTTTTTTTAGTTCGGAAAAGGACGGTAACAAATAATTATGAAATAAGAGAGTAATGAATATTGTTATAAATCTTAATTAGTGTTGCTCGATAAATTAATATTACTTTCATAATGATTGTGACGCAACTTAGTCTCCTTGAAAGAACAACAAACGAGAAATGAGAACCACGTTGATTTATAAGAATATGATAATTTCCTGGCTTTCAAAGAATTTTTATTCAAAAATTACGTATTTAAATGCGAAAATTATATTGCATTTAAAAGTAATTTACCGACATTCAAATCTAATTTTAAGTCATAATATATCTCCCACTCACAACCTTGTATAGTACCGGAAAGAAGGACATGTAAGTATTTGAAGAAACCACTCGGTGCCTCCATGAGCAAAATAGGAATCTACGCCGATCTACTAATCGCTATCCTGAATCTGGCTGTCTGCATCCGACCTTTGCTTCAGCTTCCTTTTTTCTGTTTTACGATTGTTCAGTCTGGTTTCGTACTGCTCCTTTCTTATTCCTCTCCTCTTTCTCTCGATGTGTCAAAGGTTTAATTCTCAACTGAGGAGAGAGGGAGTGGAACAAACATTACAGGTTGGGGGGAGATTACTGTCGACATCTGCTTTCCTCCAATTCCGTACGTTCGTTCTAGTCTGGTGTCGTCTCTCTTCTTTCCCTCTTCTCTCGTGTGATCTCTCTCTTCCCTCTCTCTCTTATCTCTTCTGCCTGCTCTTCTCCGTTCGTCCCTCTTCTCTCTCTCTCTCTCTCTTCTCTCTCTCTCTGAAAAGCGGGAGAGTGATGCCGAGAGCTAGGGGCTGACCATTCGCAAGCCTCCGCGCACAGGCTGAAGAATCCGAGTTCCGATCGGCGCCGGATGTGAGAAAGCCACTGCGACGGAAGCCCCGCCTCCCTCGCGCCAGCCCAATGCGCCTGGCGGGTTTTTGCCATAGGATCCATAAGGTGAGATTGCACTAATGACTACTTAAGGTGATGAGCCAGTAAGGTGAGTCACCTTCATTGTATGCATGGCAGGCAAAGGTTTGACATTTCCAAATTCTTATACTTTAAAAATGATAAGACAAGTTTAAGTCTAAGATTTTGCCAGCCAATTTTTGCAGATTTAGCGTTAACCTATAATTTATGTGGCGTTGGCTTAAAAATCTACATCAGCATATACCAGATGGCGCTTCCTTTTGATTTATCCAATTCATGAAAAATGTAAGAATAATAATATGGTCTCATATCTACTTTAGTACGATACCAAGTAATAATATATGTATAAGTCATTTTGGTAAATTAAATCCTCGTGTAAATATACCCTAGAGAGTTCGTAAGGATTCTAGTTTTTCTAAAAAAATGCAAAGTCCAGTAGAGATTACGAGCGGACCATAAACACCTGAAGAAAAAACACGGGAACAGACCTTTGTGTGTTTTTTCTAAAGAATATGCCATTCCCATCGCGTGAGCGAGTATTCAGAGGAAGCATAACCCAATGACAAGAGCTTCTCCCGGCGTACATTGGTGTGCGTCACTCCATCGCCTATCTGGGCGAACGGGATAACCACAATCTCACAAAGTACCGAGTTGCCGTCAGAGTTTCTCAACATTATGGTACGCATATGCGGCCTTGGCAGCACAGTCAGCGTCTAACGCTGGCGTTAGAAATCCTGAGCCCTTTCCTTTCCCCGTTGTGCGCATAGCGAGTTCATATGCAGACAGGTGAAAACTCGATCACATCTTGATTTGAGGAAATAAGACGCAGACAATCTGTAATGAGCTTCAAGCATTGTTACGAACTCCGCAGATGAACTCAGCGCTCTAAATACCTCAACCATAAACAACATAGCAAATAAAATATGGATTGTATGTGCACACCAACCCTGCCAAACTTAAACTTAGATTTCTTTACGTTTTCTATAGAAACTTGTTTATACCCAATAATTGCACATGTTATGGAAAATGATCCTCTCAGATAATGGAAATTGTCGTATTTATGTCATAAAATTATAGGAGAGCTTGAGCTGATTATTTTGGTCCGAGTCTCAGATATTAGTGTAATGCGATAGT
The DNA here is from genome assembly GCA_017312745.1 of Gryllus bimaculatus. NCBI lineage: Eukaryota > Metazoa > Arthropoda > Insecta > Orthoptera > Gryllidae > Gryllus > Gryllus bimaculatus. Next base: position 2,306,999 of record BOPP01000051.1, on the reverse strand, counting down.
GCAGCCATAATTCTAACCCATAAGTCAAACACTCCAGATATGTAATGAAGAGATGGATTCAAGTAGTCTCGTCAAGACTAAATTCCACAGACTGTCAAGGTTTAGAAGAGCCTAAAAGTGATCTGACATAGGGAAATCCTCGCTACAACATAGGAAAGCACAAAGTAGGTCTCCGAAATACATCCAAAGTATGTCAAGTACTGTGCTTGTTACCAGTGCACAGTAGTCACACTCCTTGCTGCCAGTAAGCACGGGAACGTTTGAGGATGAGTGAAGAAGAACGGGCTATTTCAACCTTGTTTTTCGGCGTGAAGTATTGTGGCCAATTCTTTAACTCAATCGTAATTCTAGAATTTCACATGCATCGCCGCCCCAAGACAACAGACAATTCCGGGCTTAGAGATCCCCTCACATCCATTAAGGACCCGTTGCTAGTTCATGATGCTACCAATACCATTACTAGTGGACCCCAGCAATGCTTAACATCGCGAAAATATTGCAATGAAGTATGGTACACTTTACATGCTAGTCGGTCATTATGATGGTTAATCACGTTCTAGCGGTATGCTTTCGCAAAAGTTTCATCTATAAGGCACGAAATACACTCTTTTCGCAGTAGGTAGTCCAGGTTGACACCGTCTCTCTCTGCGCATGATACACTTGACGGCCTTCCCTGCTCTCTCTCTTACCGGCCCTGTCTGAGTTCTGACTCGGTGCTAGTTCTCTGTTCCTCTCCTTTCTCTGACTGTTTCTGTTTGTTTTTCTCTCTCTGCGTTGGATGTCTTCCTCTGGTCTCGCCCTGGGAATCGGTCTTCTCTCGGAGGAGAAATTTTCCACGATTCACGGATCACAGAGAAATCCTAATGCACTTCTTTATAATCGACAGCTCATGCCTAGCACCATGGGTTGCGCTCCAAAGCGCGTTGTCGTGTGAGGCGCGTCTCCTATCAGAGTGCTTGAGTTAAACCTTCAAAACCAGCATTACGAGTCTAGTCGCCAGGAGTAATTCCACGTAAAACAAAGCTATCTTTTTACTGGAATGATAAAGCAATATTTTGACAAAGTTGATCATTGCAATGCGTGATGAGCGGTACGGCAGGCGCATGAAGTATGAGCCAAACCACCTAACAAACATTCTTAATAATCAGATATTAAGTTGTCTTCTGCGTGTACATGAAAAGTGAATACATTCTCTTTGCAACAGAAACACTTATAGCGGCTAATTTTGAGTTAAAAGTAAATTCGGTGTTAATTTTTATTAATTTTGACTCAGTTTTGTCCGTGAATATAGGCGCGATTTGGTAAGAAACTTCATGAAAAAACAATATTTCTCGGAAAAATGACTCTTTTACTTTTAAATTTTCCTTTCGGTGGAAATCAATTTCCAATCCTAATTTAATTTAGGCCACCTCCGGGCCTCTCTCCTCCCCATCTACTCTCCTTTCCTGCCACCAAACGCCACCCGGGCGTCCGAAGCCCCCGCCCCCCGACGCCACGCTGCACCCCCGGCCGCCTAAGGGCCATCCATGGGTGTGTCTAAACTGATCTCCAGTTTACCAGATGTCTGACCCCCACTCCTAAATCCAGGCCTGTTCGGCGTAACTTCTTTGCTCCACTATTCAAGTTAGCCTTGAAAAAAACACCGAATATATTACGCAACGATAGATTTTCGCCTCAAGGAGGAAGTTGAATGGATGGCAAACGCGCATCGCGGTCGAGTACGAGCTCTACAGCAGAGGCCGCTTGAGCTTCGATATATCCTCTCGCGTTTCCGTGCGAGAAATATAGGGTCACGGCACAGAGGATATTATAACTCTGCGCGGCCGTAAAACCAAGTACTGCCGACAGACTTGCTTTTGCAGGCGCCGGAGATTTCCGCTGCCTGTCTAACCTAAAATGTTGGCCCCATCGCTTCCAATGTAGGTACGCCTCCCCCTAATTTCGACTGTGTTCTCGGAAACCTGGTACTTGCGAAAGGAAAGCTTTAGCTGTCAGTATGTGTACTTCCCTCTCAGAAACGTGTAACTGAAACAGAAACAAAATGATTGTCATTTGGTTCCGACAAAATTCTGCATGTGTTCCATTAAAACTTTCGTTCAAAGTGGTTGCATACGATAACTGTTGTGCAAATCCTTATCTTTCTGGTTTCCCTCTTCACTTCCCTGGCATATCTTCGGGTATGAGGAGGAAAAAAACTGTAAAATTCCCAACACTTACCCCAGAGGAACCCTAAACGGACGTGATAGCGCAGGCAGTAATAAGATCCTGGCTTCCTTTCAGGTCCGCATGCTTTTCTCACCCACTTAGATCAAGGTATTATATGATCCGTTATGTCGTATTACGCCAATGATTTCGAAAATTCCAAAAAAAATTTGGATATTCGGCATACATCTGGAAAGTTGTGCTTATCGGTAAAACACTTCAGGCTGTCGGAGACTGCTTGTAACGGTAACGAGTTAATCAAGAATAAGATAAGAGAATATATTTCTCATTTTGTATAAAGTTACAGTGTGCCAGACTTAGTGACTACTAAAAAATAAAAACGACAAGCCAATCTGAATAAAATTAAAGTCTTGTGATGTTTATTAACGTTTTGTATGAAAGCAATGTAGCAGCGGCCGTGAGATCTGCGCCATTTCGCCCACGCCATTGAGGGAAGGCAACGTACTGCTCACATTTACTGGTTTCACGAGTGACAGCTCGCAAAAGGCAAGTAGGAGTGGCCGGAGAAGACCTCTGAGGGCTGAAGGCTTAGCCGATTATGGTAAGGAAGGGACCAAAGCGCTGATTGTCACATTTAGGGATGAAACTGTCAAGAGGTAAATTAAGCGATTTTGATTTTAATTTCTGGCACATGTTCGTGATATATTGACTTCGAGAATGTAATCAATATTTTAGTGGTTGTCGCAACCAGGAGTTGATAATTGAAATAAGTAAAATTAATCATGAAGCCTAAAACTATTTGGAACAAAAGGCCGCCATTTAGCGAAGAAGAACTCAATTAGAAGTGCTGAAAGCAAACACTGTATTTGACTGTAAACAATGTAGTGAAACATTATGAAATTCGAACGGATAAACATTTTGATTTA
>BOPP01000051.1:2287246-2303556 GCA_017312745.1 Gryllus bimaculatus | reverse complement strand
AAGCGAGGTAGCAGAAGAGGCCGGGAGGATGCCGGAGATCAGAATGGCAGGGGCGAGATGGAAAGGACTGGAGAGAAGAGGAGAGTAATAAAGGAATCGGGAGGAGAAGGACGAGAGAGGGTGCTCGGGTAGAGGTGGAAGAGGGGGGAGAGGAGCGAGGAATTGAATGGGCGGGAGAAGGAGAGGTGAGGAGGGGAGGGTGGCGGGCAGAAGCGGAGAGCGCTTGCGGCCACGAGGCGCCGGCTCTATTTAAAATTACTCTCCCGAATACATAAAAAATCAACGACCGACAAGGGGCTATTCGCCTAGATTGAAAGATGCATTAAATCGCTACGGTTGAAACTTGAAGCATCCGAAATGATATAGCATATTTACGCGGCGTATGAGTTTCTGTGTCGCGAAACTTGGGGCGCCGCTTTAATTACCGCTTCTCAGGCCATGAGTGTACACGGTGGACAAATGGGGAAAGCCTGCCGGCTCGCGGCCGGCGCACGGGCTGGGGAGGCGCGCGACGGGGTGTGGGTGCGGGGCGTTTTGGGCGCACCGGCTGCGGCTCGGGCCGAAAGCAGACGGAAGACAAACAGGTTCGCGGGCGCGACGCGCGCAGGTAATGGAGGCACAACGCCCTTGGTGTTCGGAGGAAGAGAGGGCCAGTGAAACGCGAAGTGTTCTGCTTCTGTCGCGCGCGGGAGCGCAAACGCGACACACTCACTAACACTCGGAGGGCCGACAGTTCACATGTGGACGTAAGCGTGCTGGACCGTATGCTCCGCTTACGCTCACAGCACTGCGGTGAACTCTGCAACGCACGTCTGTCTGAATGTGTCACTTTGAAGATGACTCTTGCGGACTTTGAATTTGGCTTTTGTCTTTTTTTTAATGAATGTATGATGTTTCTGGAACCGGAGCGAATGGCTCAGGGCCACAGCGACGCTGACGTCGCACGGTATTCCGGCCCAGCCTAGCTCAGAACTGCTCTGCCGTTTCTTGTCTAGGCCCATTCTGACGAAGGATTCGCGTTGGTTTATCATCTTCATCCGCTCAGGCGAGACGAGGAATAGGGTTCTTCTGAACACCGCCACAACGAACGGATGATAGAACTGGAGTCGCTAGCCGAATTCCCGATGGGACTTACAGTGGTCCCTGTAGAGGATGAAGTGAAATCCGAGATAATGCAGCAGGTTTTGGCCTTTCTGTTGAGAGATTGACACATCCGAGGGTTAGAATCACAAGGGATCGAACTGTGCGGAGCCAATCTGCTCTCTCTGTGACTACATTTAAATTATACAAACTGCACTTTGGTGGACCCTCTCATTAAACTATTAAAAACTAACTGCATCTGTCCAATATCTTTGGTAATCTCATTATGCCAAGATTAATCAACCTGGATAATAATTATCTCTTTTCAGAGAATTTATAACTGACCATTCTGTGAATACAATAATGGAGTTTTGGTGGTATAACAGGCGAGTCTACAATGTGTAAGAAGTCCAAGATAATCGCTTTTTTTGTCACATCCGACTCTAACTTGGTGACAAATTTCATACAACGATTAAGTTACGCAAATTCTTTTGTTCTTATTGTTAGTGTTAACTGGTTGATCGCGGATACATCGAGTGAGCGAAATTGTAAAGTCATCCATTACTTACAAGTCACCAAACACCGACCAGAAATCTCTTTGAGTGAATAAGAGAGAACCCCCCGCACAGAACATCTACATCGCATCATGATATCTTGCTAAACCCCATCCAGAAATCAATGTCATATGTCTAACTTGATCTGATATGGTAATTCTTCAACAGATTATTCTCGGGCAAATGATTCATTTCCAACAATTCTCTTCGGTTGTCTTGAGAGTTTGTATCATTTATTATGAGACAACCTGTAAAATACATCCCACAGTTACACTTGTTTCATACTCCGTGTCAACTATTAAATCCGACTTTGTTGTAATATTCATCACAGAGTACTTTAACGTTTTAAATAGGATCCAAGGTAAGAATATAAAGTTCTGATAGAAGACGAGAGGGGGATTAATGGTGTAGTGCGGGAAGGGAGAGGAGTAGAGGCAGAAGTAACAGATATAAAAAGGGAGGTATACAATTCAGAGGTATTTTTTTAAAGAAAATAGAATTGTCGATCCAATAAGCACATAAATTCCAAATATCTTTTGCAACAAAAATATTCCTCGGCCCCTCTTAAGTTCCCATGGTGTATGATACATTAATTTATTTAATTCCATGTTTACATTTCAAACGAAGGCTACTAATAACCCAATGTTGAACGAAGAATGCTCAGAACGAGGGTGCGTATAAATAGGAGGCTCGTGGTGATTTCAAGGAATCTGTATTCCTCTCACCTAAGAACTTTCCACTTCGGGTTACGTGCAAAACAGGTAGCCATTAATTCGATTCTATCCTTTGGCCGCTTGGGTCGACCGAGGCCCTTCCGCTGCTCCCCGCGGCGCAACAGGGCTTCACGGGGCACGCGCCACGTGGCGCTGGCGCTGGCGGTGGCGGTGGCGGTGGCGAGTCAGCCTGGCGCAGGCTACGCCACGGCCTTAGCCAGCTCTGTTCGTTGCAATGGCCGAGCTGTACTGGGGTTGGCGATTTTTCCCCAGTCTCACGAGCGTGGGGCTTGATAGTAATTAATGTTGTGGTAAATAGAATGGTGGTGGATGGATGTGGCGGTGGGGTGTTGGGCGTGTGGGGTGGGATGTGTGGTGGGGTGATGTGTGGTGGGTGCTGTGGGTTGTGGGGTGATGTGGAAGGTGGGGTTATGTGATAGAGTGGGGATATTGTGATAGGATGATGTGCTAGGGTCATGTGGTGATGAGGCGGGCGTTGTGGTGAATGGTGGTCTGGTGTGATGAAGTCGGGTGGGTGCTGGTGTGGTGAAGTGGTGGTTTTGTGTGGTGGAAGTGGTGGTCTGGTGTGTGGTCTGGTGGGGTGGAAGTGGTGGTATGGTGTGGCGATGTGCTTGGTGTGATGTGCTGAAATTGTGAAATGGGAGTGGTGGTGTGGTGATGAGGTGGCAGGATGAATATGGTGGTGTGCTTTTGGTGGTGGTGTGTTGTAGCGATGGGGCCGGGGGAGGTGGCGCGCGTTCGGCGCCCATTGCCGCGCGTGGCTCCCCCGAGACTGCCCCTGACGTGCGGGCCACTCACGGCCTATTGCGCCTGGCAGCGCGCCCTCTCCGATTTACGAATATTCCCGCGCTAATGAAAGGTTGGGCCGTGTTTACGAAGGATAATGGGTCGCTCGCCGATACGCCAAAGGTATAACATTGCCGCATAAATCTGAATCCTGATGCACAATCTGCTGTGTTTGTGAAGCTCGCGCTACCACGTCCGTCGTCCGTTAAATCTTTTATTCGAGTTTCATAGAGCAGGCAGGGAGAGAGTTGGAAATTTTGTGAATTTCGACAGCTTGTGTCGAAGGTGCTAATATAAACGAAATGGCGCAAAATATGTTAACACATCTGCATTCATATACTACGCGGTCAGTGTCCAGGTCATTGATTCCTTCAAGAAAAATGAAACAATAATATGTATAATATAAAAAGCGGTTAATTTCATTTAAGCATATCATAATCGTAAGTTCTGTTGCATTTTGGCTAACATTTTTTGTTTCTTTGCCCTTCAATTTTGGATAACGTAAGATTATACTACACGCCATATTTAGAACATTAAATTTAAAAATACTATTATGCTGTTACAACATTCTCGATGATGTGACGTTTCGGTAATAGCTTTTTACTCTTCTTTACGGGTTAAGAACAATAAATGGTTTGCTCTTGCAATACATAATTTTATTCATAAATTATCTACAATAATAATCAATACAAAATTCAATAAACTCACGCAAATGTGTCAAAATACTTTTTAAAGAAACATAAATTGTGGTCTTTCTGTCGTTAATTGATCGAGATCTTGCCATCATAGATACGATCCTGCTTTCGAACGTCTGTCCATCTGATGTGAAGCAGATTTTAAATTTATAACAATTTTATATGAATACATCAGGGTTCGCACAAGGGCAATAATGTATCTAAATGTTCAAATAATAAAAATATTAGTTCGCTGAGAACATATCTCCAAATAATACATCGAAATACGGTTTCAAAACATGTCATTCAAGTGGTATTAAACACTAACGGTACTAAAAGTTTCAGAAAACATTTCAAGTGTTTTTGGGGAAAAAAAAATGAATTTTATAATTCGTATTTACCTAATTTCATTGGTACAAGATGCATGCATAATTTACAAATTACATTATAAAATATTGTAAATTTGTAGCGCCACGTTTAGTTTCGCTAGCATTGTTTCACAACAGATGGACGAATATATGTTTGGCGAACGCGCAATAATTCGCTGTCAAGGACCGCACAAAAGTGAATTCTTCTGTGATACGAGGAAGTAGTTTATAAATATCGGGCCGCGCTTTATCGACTTGGTGGATCAGAGCCCGGACAATAAGAGCTTTTTCTGTAAAAAAAAAACGGTTTTTGCCGCAACCAGTTAAAATTCTCTCCTCCATACTACGCATGTAGTAATGCAAGAAAGTAAAGAATAGCGAAATCTGATACAAGTTCAGTACTGATTTCATTGGAAATGGCCTTACTTAATCGATGGTCAATGATTGATATTGCTTACAATCGATTACGGAACGTACCTGTGCGAGTATAATACGCCTTGCGTCATCATTCCTCGCTCCCGCATGGTGCGCTGTCTCCTTACATACAGATGACGACGCGTGGGATCCGCCCGCTCCGCATCCCAGCAGCCGGTGCCCCAAGCCGCACCTTGTGTCTCGCTAACCCCAATCCATCCCTTGTCTCGGACACGCCTCGCCGATATCCTCACGTCGCCCGCATCCCCCACGCCCACCTGCGCCACGGCCGTCGTCCGCCCCGGGGGGCGGCCGCGGACGCGCCAAGGGGCCGTGATTTATTAAGGGCGCGCGCGGTGGCGGCGGCGGTGCGGTGCGGCGCGGGAAACGGAGGCGACGGTCCCCGGCCCGCCCGCGTAAATGACCTCGGCCGCCACCCCCTTCGCCCCGCCCGGCCACTGCCGCGACGCAAGCGGTGCGCGAGCGATCGGGTCTTTGATCGGCCGCCGTAATGATGGAGGACGACGCGCCAAATAACCCGGAAAAACCGCTGCACTCGCGCCTGTTTACGAAAACGAGGAATCGCACGCCTTCCTTCACTCCACACGATTTCCGCTTATTTTCCATGACGACGGATCGCATTATTATTCACATTTCCCCATACCTCAGTGAACTAAAAACTTAACAACACAAAAAAACCCATGAGACCATAAAATGGAATTGTAAACATGCAGGTGCGAATATCTCACTTATTGGTCGGGATCATGGAGAAGCAAATGAGTTACTGAGGAAAATAAATCGTATTTCTCTGGCGGGTACGAAACAGCAGAGCGGAGATTCATAGCTAAGTTTAGTAACTGGTTCGCGCTTAAAAGCATGGAGAGGAATGTAGAGAAAGAGGAGTATCACTTAAGTCAAGGTATGATTGATAGATAGCTGGTCTTTAAAGCCTTCTCTGAACAGAATAGCTGGTAAGAGCTTCGCTCTAAAGAGAAGTAGAGTAGAGTCGGTCACTGTGGTAGAGACCACGCGGAGCCCAGTGACACAGCGAGTCCAGAGGCGGGAGTGAGTTGTGAGAGTACAGTGAGTGTGAGTAGGACAGTGGATGGGTGAGATCAGTGACGACAGTGGCACAGTAGACAGTGAGGGAAGTGAGAGACCAGTGAAGCCAGATGAGAGTACTATTGTGAGTTGTGAGGAGAGAACAGAGAGTGTGATGAGGACACAGAGAGAGTTGATGACGAGAAAGAGTGGATCGAGTAGACAGAGAGTGGGTGAGCAGATCTATGAGGAGTAGTTGAGAGACAGAGAAGTGTGATGAGAAAAGATGTTGCTGAGAGACAGCAGAGTGTCGAGGTAGACACGAGAGTGTGACGAGAACAGAGAGTGTGAGAGACAGAAAGTTGTGGACGAGACCAATGGATGTTCTTCAGTTGAGAGACAGTGGAGCATGTCGAGACAGTCGAGAGTGAGAAGACAGTGATGTAATTTGAGGCAGTGGAGTGAGATGATAAGTGGCTGAGAGACAGATGTATGATGTGAGAGACATGGGTGAGAAGACAGTAGATGTGTGAGCTGTGATAGAGGTGTGAGATGACGACAAGTGTGTAGAGACTCTAGAGGAAGTGCTGAGAGCTATTAGAAAGTGTGAGAGACAGACAGTGTGAGAGATTCTATATTTTCGCAGAAACGTGTAGGAAGACCATGAAGTGTGGAGCACAGAATAGTGTGAGAAAGGGAAAGTGGCGAAGAGAACCGAGAAGGGTGTGGTAGACACAGTCGTGAGAACTGAGGGTATGAGTTGTGAAAGCGAGCAGAGCATAACAGAGACTGTAGAGAGAACTATTGGTGTAATGTGAGAGTGCTATGTACATATAGGAATGCGTTCTGTGTGTGGAGGTGTGATGTCTGAATGGGTGAGTATGCTTGAGTGGTGGATGAACTACCCCTTTGTGAGAGTCGTTGCGTAAGCGTCGGCGTCCGCGGAGTTAATGGGGAATTTCTGAGCTCTTGATTTGTGATATGGAATGTAACTATGGTAGGCTTTTTGAGAACACTACGAGATGTTTGTATGTATGTGTGTATGTGTGGTGTGTGTTTGTGCGCGCGCTCTGAGATGGAATTGCGGTGCGTAAGAGCAATCTCGATCAGAAACGGTTTCCCTGTGAGAAGGACGGTGGGTTTTCGCATGTGTATCAGTATCTGTGATTCTTGTTCCTCACAGAGAATTCAAACACTTATCATTTTCTCTATACAGCATATCTTTTGTTGAGGTTCTGACTTAGAATTGAGAAACGTGTTTTAAGACGAGTCTATTTACCAACAGCTGGAAACACCGTAAGAGTATTTGTGGCGAACATGATTGTGTACTGTGGAATGAAGAGTAAACCATGTGTGGTCGTGTATATCTTGCGAGTGGATGAGTTATCAGACGAGGTATATTTTTTATACATGTCAAATTATTGTCTTGGTAATTTCTTCCTTTGCCTAGTCGTAGTCTGTTCCGGTGCGTAATAGGGTGAACTATAACTGAGTGACAATCTCTGGTATGCTAGTGATGCCTCCTCCCCGCCCCTTCCATTTCCCTTTCATCTCGCCCCAGCCACCCCCTCTCCTCTTCTTCCTCACCTCTTCTATTCTGCCCTCTTGCCTTCCTGCTCTCCCTCTCCATTCTTTCTATCTTCTAGCTCCTACCATCCTCTCTCTCTCTCCTCCTACCCCATCTTTCCTCGCCTCCCCGTGCCTTCTATCATCTCCTCCCCTCCCCGTCTATCCTCTCCTAGCCCCTCTCTTCTCTCCTCTCCCAACTCTTGTATCCTCTTCCTCTCTCCCTTTTACCTCCTCGCTCCTACCATACTCTATCCTTCCCCCATCTCTCCCAATTCATCCACCTCCCTTCCGTAACTCTTTCGTTCTCTTTCACTCCCTGCCCTCTCCCCTCCATACTCCTCCCATCCCCGTCCACTCCTCCCCACTCCTTCTCTCCAGCAATGACTCCATCTGCCTCTCCCACCTGGACATATTGGCAGCGTGTCAGCGAAATGATGATGGGTTGGTTGCTGTGACTGTTTGAGGGATGTGCGTTCTTTTACATTTATTTGTGGCGCATTGATTTGATATGACGGGTGATTTAGAGGGTACCGCCTGTTAGATTAACTTTTTAGACGCGCTTTATGGCACGTGGGATATTTTGGGAAACGGGATGGACTGATCTGTCTGGATAATGGCAAGGTATCGAAAGTGCGAGAGGCCGACTGTGTGTCAGCCTGATGATGTCAAGGGATGACGGAACTTCTCATTCTCTTTATTAGTGATTATTAAGTATATTCAGGCTTTTTTATTCCATTGAAATTGAAAGGTTTATCACTTGTGAATATTCGAATGCTGGTGCTGGGTCTGTAGTTATACGCTTCAATCTTATTAGTAATCACGGCCGTAAAAGACGAGAGATAATTTCTAATTGCAAGGTCAAAAAGTAGTGAACCGAACAATAATTGTAAAATTTTGTTCCAATTCCCTTTCATCCACATCAACACTCATGACAAACATGCAGAAGTCGTATTAGTAACGTTTTTTCTATGTAGTATTGCATTTCAACTATAATATGCTAATGACGGGTATATACGGTATTGACGTCGGCGCGTGATACCTCAAATGACAATTTTATGTTCCCTTCTCCATTGAACATTTTTATATTTACGTTTGAAATATTTTACTAGTAAATAAATTAAACATATTACAAAAATAGTTAAAATATACATTTAATAATTACTATAATAAAATACAAATGGATTTATGTTAAACTATTTATGGGGTTTTCTACTAGGCTGTCCGGGTGACGCCGCGTCCATGGCGAAGGTGCCGATGTTTCGGCCGCCTTTCTGCGACCTTCCTCAGGGCGTAATGTCAAGGGAACAAGAGGAAGGCCGACCGAGACGTCGGCACCTTCGCTATGGACGCGGCGTCACCAGGACAGCCTGGTAAATACTGACTCCGGCCGTGGAAGCCTACGCTCTCACATCTTTATGGAGTTAACCCTCCTAGTAAGCCTATTCCTCAAATGTGAAAGAAATGCCTTAATTTATTTGGTTTGCTTACTAATTTAAGTTTTAGTGAAAAGTTATTGTAATTAATTATTCCATGTTTATTTTAACTCTTTAAAATGTTGTTTCTTTCGCATAAAACAGTAGTAGTTGCTAAAACTTTAGCCGTTTCTAAAGCGATTTAAATTAAGTAAAATTTTTAAAAAATTCTTAAGTATTAATTTTAAAAGAGGAAAACCACTACAAATTTTTTTAGGGAAATTAAATATGTCATCACTTATGGCTCTGGGGTCCTTCTGAAGAAGTTTCCTCAGCGCACGCTTATGGATGTTGATACGGCCTGGACGTTATTGACGATACGAGTACCAGCGCAATAACGAGATGAGTTTTTTTTTTAGTTTTCTGAACGGTAACATATTATGAAATAAGTGGAATGAATATTTGTTAAACTTGTTGCTGTTGCTCGGTATTATATTACTTTCATAATGTTTGTGACGCAAAACTATACAATTGAATGGTATGAGAAACCACGTTGATTTTGAAATGATAATTTCCTGCTTTCAAAGTTTTTCAAATACGTATTTAATGCGAAATTTATTGATTTAAAAGTAATTTCCGACATTCATCTAATTTAAGTCTAATTTTCTCCTCAACCGTGTAAGTACCGGAAAGAAGACATGTAAGGTATTTGAAGAACCACTCGGTGTCCATAGCAAATGAATCTCGCGATCTACTAATCGCTACTGGAATCTGGGTCTGTCGACCTTTGCTTCCTTCCTTCTGTACGTTCGTCAGTCTGGTTTCGTCTCTCTCTTTTCTCTCTCTTTCTCTCGATGTGGTAATCTCAACTGGAAACGGGATCTGTCGACATCTGCTTTCTCCCTTCCGTACGTCCGTCAGTCTGGTTTCGTCTCTCTCTTCCCTCTTCTCTCTTGTCTCTCTCTTCCCTCTTCTCTCTTGTCTCTCTCTTTGCCTCTCTTCTCCGTTCGTCCCCTCTTCTCTCTCTCTCTCTCTCTCTCTCTCTCTCTGAAGCGGGAGAGTGGATGCCGGAGCTAGTGGGCTGACATCGCAGCCCCGCGCGACAGAGCTGGAAATCTCGAGATATCGATCGGCGCCGGATGTGAAGCCCTGCGGAACGCCCCGCCTCCCTCGCGCAGCCCAATGCGCCTGCGGTTTTGGCCCAAAGGACCATAAGGAATGCACTATGACGTATGAGCAGTAGGTGGTCACCTTCATTGTGATGCATGCAGGCAAAGGTTTTGACATTTCAAATTCTTATCTTTAAAAAATGTAAGACAATTTGAGATTGAGCCAATTTTTGCAGATTTAGCGTTAATATAATTATGTGGCGTTGGCTTAAAATCTCTCTATACCAGATTTCCTTTGTTTTCCAATTCTGAAAATGTAAGAAGAATAATATTGTCTCATATCTACTTAGTACATACCAAGTAATAATTAGATGTATAAGTATTTTGGGTAAATTAAATCCTCTGAAATACCCTAGAGATGTCGAAGGATTAGTTTTTCTAAAAAAATGAGTCAGAAGAGATAACACATGAGAAAAACAGGGAACAGAACCTTGTGTTGTTTTTTCTAAAGAATATCCATTCCCTCGCGTGAGCGGTTCAGAGGAAGCTAATGACAAGAGCTTCTCGGCGACATGTGTGCGTCACTCCATCGCCTACTGGGGTACCACAATCTCACAAAGTACGAGTTGCCTCAGAGCTCAACATATGGTACGCAAATCGGCTTTGGCAGCCGTCAGCGTCAACGCGCGGTAGAAATCCATGATTTATTTTCCTGTGTCATAGCGAGTTCATATGGCAGACAGGTGAAAACTACGACACATTTTGTTGAGAAATAAGAGAACAATCTGAAAGCTTCAAGCATGTTACGAACTCGAGTGACTCAGCTCTAAATTAACATAATACATTATATTGATGCACAACCCTGCAAACTTAACTTAGATTTCTTATACGTTTCTATAAAACTTGATGTTTTATACCCAATTTTCACATTAGAATGATCTTCAAAAATGGATTGTCGTTTTGAGAAATTTGTGACTTGTATATTTTTGTAGAAGTTAGTATTGTGAATGGTATGTCACCATAATTTCAACCCATAAGTCAACACTTCCAGATATTAATGAAGAGGATGATTCAAGTGAGTCTGAAGAAATTCACAGACGTCAGGTAGAAAGTAGTGACTGAATAGTGTCGCTACAAATAGGAAACAAACAAGTGGGATTCGTACACCAAAGTATATTACATGTTGCTTGTTACCAGTGCAGTAGTCACACTCCCATTGCTAGTAGGGAACTTTTGAGATGAGAAAAAACGTATTTCAATTTTTTTTTCGGCGAAGTATTCGAATTTCTTTCTCATGTATCTAGAATTTCACAGAGATCCCGCCAAGACAAACATGGGGCTTAGAGAAGTACATCCATAAGGACCCTTGCTTTATGAATTACTAGTGGACCCGGCAATGCTTCGCTATTGCAATGTATTACACTTTACATGCTAGTGGTCATATGATGGTTAATCACGTTCTACGGTATGCTTCGCAAAAGTTTCAATAGACGAAATACTTTTTCGCGAGTGTGGTTCCGTCTCTCTCTCTATGACTGAACGCCTTTCTCTGCGTCTCTCTTACCGTCCCTGTCTGAGTCTGGCTCTCTATGTTTCTCTGTCTCTCTTTCTCTGTTTCTGTTTGTTTCTCTCTCTGCGTTTATGTCTTCCTCTGTCTCGCCCTGAATCGGTCTCTCTCGGGAGAAATTTCACAATCACAGGGACAGAATATGCAATGACTTCTTTATAATCAATCTTCAGTGTGCAATGGGTTGCGTCAAGCGCCGTTGCGTGGAGCGCCGTATTCAGAGTGCTTGAGTTAGCATAAAACCAGCATTAACGGCGTCTAAGTTCGCAGGTATTCCCATCGTAACAAGTCTATCTTTTTACTGGAATTATAAGCAATATGTTGACAAAGTTTCATTGCAATCTGATGAGCGGTACGGCAGCGCATTAAGTATGAGCCAACCACCAAACAAACATTCTTTAATAATCAGATTATTAAGTTGTGCTTCTGGTGTACATGAAGTGAATACATTTCTCTTTGCAACAGAACAACTTATAGCGGCTAATTTGAGTTAAAAGTAAATGCAGTTTAATTTTTTTATTAATTTTGACTCAGTTTTGTGTGAAATATAGCCGATTTTTAAAAAATTATGAAAAACAATATTTTCTGGAAAATGACTCTATTTTTAATTTTTCGGTGGAAATCAATTTCCATCCTTAATTAATTAGGGACCTCCGGGTAGTTGCTCCATCTACTCTCCTTTCTGGGCATCCATGGGTGTTCTAACTGATCTCCAGTTTACAGTGTCTGAACCCCACTCCTAAATCCAGGCCTGGTAACTTCTTCTCCACGATCAAGTAGTTGAAACACCGTATTTACGCCGAAGATTTTCGTCAAGGGAAGTTTGAAGATGCACCGCATCGGTCGAGTAACAGCTCTACAGCAGAGGCCGCTGAGTTTGGGATTTTCTCCTTTCCGTGGAATCTGGGTCACGGCAGAAATATTTACTCTGCGGGCCGTAACCAAGTAGCGCGTTGCTTTTGAGGGGAATTAGCTGCCTTCTAACTAAATGTTGGCGATGCTGGAATGTAGGTACGCCTCCCTTAATTTGAGGTTTTCTCGGAAATGGTACTTGCGAAAGGAAAGCTTTAGCTATCAGTATTGTGTACTTTTCTCAGAAACGTGTAACTGAAAAGAAACAAATGATTGTCATAGGTTCCGACAAATATGCTGCCATGTGTTCCATTAAAACTTTCGTTCAAAGTGGTTGCATACGGCTGTTGCAATTTATCTTTTGGTTTCCCTCTTCACTTCCTGGCATATCGCGGGGAAAAAAAACTTAAACAACCTTACCAAACCCTAAACGGGCTTTGCACAGTATAAGATCCTTTCTTCTTTCTGCATGCTTTTCTCACCACTTAAGATCAAGGTATTATATGATCCCTTATGTCTATTACGCCAATGATTCCGAAAATTTCCAAAAAAAAATTGGATTATCGGCATACATCTGGAAAGCTGTGTTATCGTAAAGATACTTCAGCTCGAGACTGCTTGTATACGTAACGAGTTAATCAAAATGAATAAAGAATTATTTCTCATTTTGTATAAAGTTCTGTGCCAGACTTAGTGACTACTAAAAAATAAAACGACAAGCAATTGGAATAAAATTAAAGTCTTGTGATGTTTTTAACGTTTTGTATGAAAGCAATGTAGAGCGGCGTGAGACTGCGCCATTTCGCCCACGCCATTGAGGGAAAGGCAACGTCTGCTCACATACTGGTTCACGAGTGACAGCTCGCAAAAGGGCAAGTAGGAGTGGCGGAGAAGGAACCTCTGAGGAGAGGCTAGCCGATTTGGTAAGGAAGGGACCAAAGCGTGATTGTCACATTAGGGATGAAACTGTCAAGAGGTAAATTAGAGCGATTTTGATTAATTTTGGACATTTCGTGATATATTGACATTCGAGAATGTAATCAAATTATTTTCGCAACAAAGTGATATTGAAGTAAAATTATCATTGAAGTATAAATTTTGGATTAGCGAAAGAATTATTAGAATTGCTAAGAACTGTATTTGCTGTGTAAATATGAATTGAAGATAAACATTTATTTTCATTTATTTTTATTCATTTAATATCATACATTAAACATTTTACTCTTACATTATATTCATATAATTTAATACATTGAGCAAAAAAATAGATAATACTATGAGTATTATTAACGGCAAGCGGAAAAAATGGAGCGAATTTAAAGCGATATAGCTAATCATGTTTCACGAAACAAAGCCCACGGAAATTATTTCTCACCACAGAATTTATAAAAAATAAACACCAAAATATTAAGCAACATTCAACTCCTGGCACAGTCACACGATCGTCTGCAACTTGGAACCTAAAAGACGAAAGGACTCTGATACCCCAGTCACAGCAGTCGAAACGCAATCCCGAACTGCGCCAGCTACCAGCCGCGCCAAGATGAAATGGCCGTGAGCGCTCGCACTCGACACAGCGCCTGCTGAACTGAGCTTGACTAGGTATACCGTAGCGGCTGTCGCCCGAAGACACGGGGAGAAGTGACGTAAGAGGGAGAAGATTCGAGGGGAGATGGTGAAGCAAGGGAAGGTAAAGAAGGAAAAGACTGGACAAGAAGGAGAAGAAGTGGGGTGACATGACGAGGAGGAAAGGCAAGGAAAAGCAACACAAGGCAATGCAAGGGTAGGAGGGGAGTGGCGAGGCAAGAGGGAGAAGAAAGGTGAGATGAGGCAAGGCGGGGCAAGGAAAGGGAAGACAAGATAAAGCAGGACAAGGAAAAGCGAGGTGACGGGGAGGGGAGAGGCAAGGCGAGTTGAAGCGGAAAGGAATCTAGACAAGGAATTGCAAATTGACCACCTTTCTGATAAGTTTGCATGTGAGAATTAATGTTATGTTTCATTCATTTATACTTCATTACATTTCAGCCATCTTAATATATTAAAATTTGAAGGAGGCGGCAAGGCAAGGTGAGTCGGTGCACGGGAGGTGCCGAGGTGACAATTGGGTGGAAAGCTGGGGCGGCAAGGGGAGACGGAGAGGGCCATGGCAAGGTGTGGCAGAGAGAAGAGTGGGCGTGGTGTGACGCTGAGGAGAGAGAGAGAGAGAGAGAGAGAGAGAGAGAGAGAGAGAGAGGGAGGGAGAGAGAGAGCGTGACGTCACGCGTGCGTGCGGCCGCGGAGGCGCGCGAGCTATTCCGGGGCTGCAAATTAAATTACCACGTGCGCCGCACAATGGCGCCGCCCGCCAGGTCCCCGAGGCGCCGCGTCGCCTGCCGACACATCCCCGCGCCGCAAGGGCAACTGGAACGCTTTTTATGTATTTGTTTCTTTGTTTATTACTAGCTTCAATCACTTAATATTCTAAAAATTTTGCCATTCACTGTGATATAAAAATGTGTTCAATGGTTCACAATTTTTCTGAACTTGTAATTAATTATCCGCGTACTCATCATGACGCAAGGGTTGTTATAGTAGGCCCCGAACTCGCGGGAGAGACAACAATAAGTGAAATGACAGAGCTGTCGAAATGAACATTAACCTGTGTACAAAAGCATATGCGTGCGAATAAATATACCACGTACGTAATTTAATGCACATTATGTGAGTAGTTTTTTTCTGAGACATTTAGTCTCTACTTATTACAGATGCATTTTCTTGGTATCTGATACTTTCTTATAGATGTGTTAGAGGTATAGATCCTCGTTTTCTCATTTCAAAGGTAATAACACTAGAGGCTGTAGGTGGTTCATGATTGTCTTCATGGAAGTAATATATTGAACATCTTAAAGCTTCTCCATCACGCCACTCCAATTCAAGGGATACGATAGAAAAAAAAATATTGAACCTATTACGAGTTGTTTAGTGGCACGAATCACTCAATGATTGGTTTTTGCGACTGTTTCATCTGATGACTGTGCGTTTGTTCTGATTTCATTGCGGAATAATTAAATTTTCTTTTTCAGAATAATTTCTCGTAGATGTTTCATCTTACAGTTTATCTGCTTTTCTCGGAGGTTATTAGCCTAAAAATAGGATTTACATTGAGCAATATTCATTAAAATATTTTTCTTTAATTATTTAGGCTGTGACTTTCCATTTTGCTTTAACTATCTATTCGTTATATTCCTCTCCATTTGCTTTTCTCTTATTGCGTGCCCAATCTTTTAAAATTTGAGCAGTCTTCTTCTTTCCTGTCCTGTAAGATGATATTCTTTGGTTTTGCAAAACGATTCAAATGTATTCCGTGTGAACTTTTTATTCTTTAGTTAATGTTCAAGCTGGGCGTCGCGCATAAGTACAACAATGTCTTCGTTTAACGATCCTCCAAATCTTGCCACTATATTTTCAATTCAATAACAGACTATTCTGCTATTCTGTTACTCAGCTGGATCCCAAAGTCCCAAAGTAATTCTCGATCATGACGCCAGATCAGCTACGAGGTGGTGCTAAGACGAAAGCAATAAGACAAAACCAGTAAGAGCCGAGAAGGATTGCAGCAGTGACTCCTTCGTCTGGTACAAATTTTTCAATGTCATTGGCCGAAATCATATGAGTGAAATAGTTAAAACAAAGCGTTTATCAAATGCAGTATAAACGAAGAGGAGCTCAGGGGAGCGCGAGTGGTGTGGTGAAGGCGTTCCGCGACAACGCCTAAATTCAGGCGGACGTCTGCGGGGGCGGCGGTCGGAGACGCCTGACCGATGGTCTACCCGCAGCGACCCCAGGCGCCGCCCCCGCGCCGCCCCCGCTCCAACCCCTTTGCCGCGTCTTCCGGGTGCGCGCACCACCACCGCCGCCGTCGTCGCTTCATTAGCGATAATTTACTGCGGCCGTCGGCGACGGCGACTTAACTCGACGCGCGGCCGCGTAATGGCTTTTAAATACGGCGTAAAAGGCGCGTAATTCGCCTGCTGGGCGGTCGGCTCGTAAATAGCGGAGGGCGGGGCCGCGTGGTGGGGGTGGGGCGCTGTTTGAACGGCGATGAGTGGTGAGGTGAGAGGAGGACCAAGCAGGGAGGGAAGGGAGAATGCAGAGGAAGGAGAGAGCGAGA
>BOPP01000051.1:2249219-2262441 GCA_017312745.1 Gryllus bimaculatus | reverse complement strand
CACGACGCTCGCTGCTCCTTCTGTGCGGGCGCGAGAGCAATTATTCTAGGAAAGTTCAAGCTGTGTTATAGTGGAACTCCAATTATCCGGGTTAATTCGGACCGAATCATTGGATAAATTGTGAAAAAAGAAGTTAATTTTTCAAAACAAAAGTTGCTAAATATGTGTATACATACCAGTGTATTGACTAAAAAAATATTGTTGACATTCTGTACACTACTATACCTACATAAAGTGATGTAGGCCGCACTAACTGTCACTGACAAAGATTAATGCGCGTGTTGCACTAACAACAAAGTGCATACTGTATTTATTTTTGAACTTACTATTTTACCTTTTATTGCTTTCGCTGCGGATTGATTTGAGAACGATGAAGAATCGTATAATGTTCTGAAATAAATATTGAAGAAATCTGTTTGTTTAAATCAACTAAAATTAGTAATAGTTGTTTTCCTTAAAGCTATCAGGATATTTTGTGATGGAGCAGATGAGTTAGGATCATTTCGGAGTTTTACTTTTGTGTCGTAATTGTCTGGAATATGATTGCTATATTTATTACTTTCTTCGAAGAACCTCGAGGTGAGATATTGGCCTTTTAGTACAAGTGCAGAGGTGCAGTGCAGCATCTATATCGTAGGAAAGCGAAATATCACTGGTATTTGAAAATAATATAATCATCATTCAATGAAATATTAACTCACAAGTCGTAATGTAAATTTCTCGGAAATGAAGTTTGAACTACGGAGTATGGAAATGTTTGCATTTACACATCTATTTTTATTGTTTTACTTTATACAACTCTGAATTTTCTAATAGAAAGGCCAGAGTATATATTCATCTTTTCTGTGTTTTTTTGAGTTTTTGTGAACATCAGCCCATAAGAACTGTTACGGTTTCTTTTTGTACAGCCCTATTTTTTTAAATATGGGTTAAAATCGGTTTTTTCATAGTCGTTAATTAACCTTTAATTTGGATACACTTTTCTTTTCTTCCAATTAAGCAAATTTCTATTTTCTAGACTGGCGCAGAAAAATTTAGACTAAAGACATGGCCTCCGATTTTGTAAAATACACATGAACGTAAAAAATAAAGCACTTAATGAACATAAAATTTAACTTTAATTTAGGATAGGATTTTTGGACACTGCTGGCTTGAGTAGGCTGGCTTTTACCTCTTTCTTCTTATTCATCGTTTCTTAACTTTTTCCTTTCTGTATAATTCCTTGCCTCACCTTCACCTCTCGATGGACGTCTCCAGAGCCTCTCCGCCACTTCCCCCTCCACTAATTCTAATTACCACAGTATTCGCCGCATCCTCTTGACAATACCGGCGGTTCCTCATCGCTCGTTTCCCTCTTTGCGCGCGAGTCGCCTTCTCCCCGAGCTGTCACCGCTCATATCTCTTGGCCTCCCCCGCGGCGCCGCCCACCTCCCTCGTCTGGCGTGGGCCGCTCCGCCACATTCCCCCGGGAGGCCACCCCTGTCGTGTCGCGTGGTCGCTCCTCCCACCACATTCCTCTTTTCAACCTCTAACTCCTCTTCGCAACTTCTATCTCATCTCTTCTTCCAATTTCCTTCTCCCCGATTAGTATGAGGTGAATGCCGCAGCAGTGCCCTTACGAACTGGCCATGAATAGCGCGCACAGTTAGCACACCCGTCAGGAGAGCTTGGACCTTGTCCCGGCTGGAGCGCTGGGTCGCGGAGGTAGACACCTGGAGGGGGTAATTTTCCCGCAAGTCGTTGTATAGGTTGGCGCCGGATTGCACCATCGATGGAGGAAGGAATCACAGCCACGTCCCGGGTCGAAAAATTTACTACGTACGTTGACGGAATTAATTACCATATTAGTGCCAGGAAAGAATCAACTTTCTTGTCATCTTAATCCTCTTATTCTACTTACGCGTTTTACACCACCCCTATATATTATTATTATTATTATTATTATTATTATTATTATTGGCGTATAGGGCATAACTGACCACGCTACACGATTAACGTGTGTAATTCTTCCAGGATCAGCTTTTCAGCTGTATCCTTGGATTACAACAAGGTTGTTACGCCTTGAAGTGTGAATTATGAGATGATAGGATAATGATAGGTGAAAATCCAGATATATATAACCGTATAATCTTACAACTGACCGTTCTGTACCTTTTCATCAACCACCTCCTTTCTTTGCTTGGTTATCCATTTCTCTTTAAACTTCTTTTCTCTACACCTGCCTTCCTCCTTTACCTTGTCGGCCCTTCAACCTCGACCTTTCCGTCTCTTCCAAATACTCTTCTTCTTTTTCCACATTCACATCTGCTATTCCCTTACTTCTCTGTACTCTAGCTGCTTTCTCCTTCACCTCCATCATCGCTGTTCTACTTCTCCCTCTATTTCTATCATTTCTGTTCTTCCTTGCTCTCTTCCTCCCTCTACGTCTCCATCGCTTCTGTTCCTTTCCTTTCAGTAGTCTTCTTGGTCTTTTTCGCCTTGCACACGTTTCTCTCTAAGCCATCTCCTCCCTCGCGCCGCCCTCCGCCCTCTCACGGACACCTTCTTTACGACCGTCTGCCCGCCACCGCTGGAAATCCTTTATTGCGTATTTTGTAATTTCCGCCTTGCGTTTTTTATGAGCGAGGGGCTGGAGAGGGTTGACGTCGGCGGTCGGCGTCGCACCGGGGGCCCGATTTGCGAGATGCTACTTTGACTCCGCGGCCTCTTCGCCGTCGCGTGTCGCTCGGCCGACGGAGCGCCCGTGGCAACTGTTTTTCTAAAGGTGGCACGACGTCGAACAAATACGATGCCGAAACACGAAGAGTTTTGAAATTTTTAAACTTCAAATCCGGGAGGGTGACTGAGGGCATCGGCTAATGTTACTGCAGTGCCTCTGACCGGGTGGTTCTAGGTTTGAGTCCCAACGGTGGCAGGGTTTTCGACACTCGCTTGTCAGGTAGATCGAATTCAATCGCTATTCAGGAAGAATTATAACGGACGGCTGCTCTGATCGACAGTTTTCCGTGGTTTCTACGATCACCACCGGACGGATGTTGGAGTAGTATCATAAAAAACGGCCCTCGGACCGCGCGCGATTTTTCCTCCTGCTATCGTGTCCTATTCACATTCCTTACACACACTTACACTAATATGCACTACAATATTACATACGCCGGGAGATCGATCGGGAGATTAGAGAGGTGCCCCACTGCTGAAAGATTCTTGGTTGGGAGAAAAACCCGCTAGCTGGCGGTAGATCCGCGCCGGAACTCGCCATCCAGTGAGGGAAGATCCCCACCACCTCCCGAGGAAAGGAATGAGGGTCTAATGACCTTAGTAGTTGGCGGGTCAACAACCAACCATCTAAATTTTAATCCAGATTTGTTAAGTTTTCTTTCTGATGCTAATAATGCTTCTGCCACCACCGTGGCATGCCACGTAAAGCAACTAATGCCATGAAATAATCCATTAGTATGCATGCATAAGTTTTGTAATAGCGATAGAGTTGACGAATGTTGCGTAAGCATGTACTTCCAATGAAATTAAATATTTTTATCTCGCGAAAAGGAAGATGTGCGTAGACGAAGTAAAGTTTTGAATAACATAAAAGCTACGAATATTCTTTAAATTATTTTTCATAACCCAGGCTAATCACATCTGACATATAAATTCTTGAGGTACTATTCGCTTCCCGCGATTTTAACTTCATGGAGGTGGAGAATACATCGAGCATTTTTACACAATAAAATCAGTGGGAGAAATAAACTTAGCTTCATTCGTAACAATGATAACGATAATAATAACGATAATAAGTAAATGATGAGAAAGAAATGTTCCAAGAAAGAACCATTCTGATGAACAGACAAATTCTGAAAATGGTTTTGCTGAATTTGCTAAATATGATAACTTTTCTCATAGTAAATGTGTATTCCCCGAAATAAGTTGAGTAGGAAAAATGCGTTCACGCGATATATACATATTATTCTGAAAGATTCCAATGACAAAAGACCGACTTATCACATATCATTGAAGATTAACGTTACTTGATTGCTTTGATTGAATTAGAGTAACGGTTAGTTTATAATAAGGAGTTTCATCAAGTGTTAAATGAATGGGTATCAGTCAGACTGTAGTTTAATCCCACTGAATGCTCAGTAGGTTCGAGTACATATTTTGAATTTATTTTTATGTGTAATATTCGATACGCTTTTATCTTGACACCTTAAAAAATTTATTTTGATAAATTAAGTCAGAGACTTGGGCATTAAAAACGAAGCAGAAATAAAAATATATCTGAAATTCTTTGCTACCTTCCTCCTATACCACTGATTCAATGATTAATGGTAAGTGAAATTTACCAAAAAAAAATTATATAAATATGTTTAGAAGATCCATCCTCTTATCCTGACAATATGGAAACCACATTGACTTAAATGAACAGCAGTTGTTCATGATGTCAGTCATTGCACGGAAACATACAATTACTGGGATTACCTTGGCTGTAATGCCACGCATACGCAAACAGCGAGGCCGCGAGTAATTACCGTTCGTCCAGAAGCGAGCAGTTCTAAATCCGGGTGAACAATGTGCTCAACACGCGGCTTGTGCGGCGGGAGAGGGGAGAGATGGAGTAACGTGAGGGTGAAACGGACTGGGTGGGATGGGGCGGAGGAGTGGGAAAGTGCGAGCGGGTAATGAGTAGAGGATCCTGGAAGTGAATGTGCTAGAGTGGAAAGCAAACGGGAAGTGGTAGCAGAATAGGATGAGGACTGTTGGGGGTAGAGACTGTGGAGGGTAGAGACTTGGAGGTAGAGACGTGGAGGGTAGGAGACTGCTGGATGGTAGGACTGTGGAGTGTAGAGGACGTGGGTAGAGACTGTGGAGGGTAGAGACTGTGGAGGTAGAGGACCTGTGGAGGCGTTTAGAGACTGTGGAGGGGTAGAGACTGTGGAGGTAGAGACTGTGGAGGGAGAGACTGTGAGGGTAGAGACTGGGAGGGTAGAGACGTGGGGAGGGTAGAGACTGGGAGGCGTAAGAGAACTGGGGAGGGTAGAGATGTGGAGGGTAGACTGGTTGCAGGTAGAGACCTGGGGAGGGTTAGGAGACTGGGGAGGTAGAGTACTGGGGAGGTAGAGACTGTGGAGGTAGAGGACTGTGGAGGGTGTAGAGTACTGTGGAGGTAGAGATCGTGGAGGGTAGAGACTGTGGAGGTAGAGACTGGGAGGCGTAGAGACTGGGAAGGTAGAGGACTGGGGAGGGTAGAGACTGGGGAGGTAGAACTGGGAGCGTAGAGACTGGGAGGGTTAGAGACTGGTGGAGAGTAGAGACCTGGGAGGTAGAAGACTGGGGAGGGTAGAGACTGGGAGGTTAAGACTGAGGGAGGTAGACTGGGGATGGGGGAGGGGGTTTAAGGGGGGAAACTGGGGGAGGTAGAGATGGGGAGGGTAGAGACTGGGGAGGTAGAGACTGGGGAGGGTAGGACTGGGAGGGTAGAGACTGGGGAGGGTAGAGACTGGGAGGGTTAGAGACTGGGGAGGGTAGAACTGGGCGAGGTAGAGACTGGGGAGGTAGAGACTGGGGAGGGTAGAGACTGGGATGGGTAGAGACTGGGGAGGGTAGAGACTGGGAGGGTAGAGACTGGAGAGGTAAGAACTGGGAGGGTAGAGACTGGGGAGGGTAGAGACTGGGAGGTAGAGACTAGGGAGGGGTAGAGACTGGGGAGGGTAGAGACTGGGGAGGGTAGAGACTGGTGGGAGGGTAGAGACTGAGGAGGTAAGAGACTGGGGAGGTAGAGACGGGGAGGTAGAACTGGGGAGGGTAGAGACTGGGGGGGTAGAACTGGGGAGGTAGCAGACTGCGGAGGGTAGAGACTGGGAGAGGTTAGAGACTGGAGGGTAGAGACTGGGGAGGGTAGAGACTGGGAGGTAAACTGGGAGAGGTAGAGGGATGTGAGGGTAGAGACTGGAGGTAGAGGACTGGGAGGGTAGAACTGGAGTGGTAGAGACGTGGGGGAGGGTAGAGACTGGGGAGGGGTAAGCACTGGGGAGGGTAGAGACTCGGGAGGGTAGAGACTGGGGAGGTTAGAAACTGGGGGGAGCAGACTGGGAGAGAGACTGGGGAGGTAGAGACTGGGGAGGGTAGAGACTGGGAGGTAGAGACTGGGGAGGGTAGAGACGGTGAGCCGGTAGAGACTGGGGGGCGAGACTGGGGAGGGCAGAGACTGTGGAGGCAGAGGACTGTGGAGGGCGAAGGACTGTGGAGGGCACAGACTGTGGACGGTAGAGACTGTGGACGGTAGAGCTGTGGACGTAAGACTGTGACGTAGAGGCTTGGAGGTAGAGGCTGTGGACGATTAGAGACTGGGGAGGGTAGAGACGGGGAGGGTAGATGACTGGGGAGGTAAGAGACTGGGAGGTAGAGACTGGGGGAGGGTAGAGACGGGGTGGTAAGAGACTGGGGAGGGTAAGACTGGGAGGGAGAGACTGGGAGGTAAGACTGGGGAGGGTAGGAACTGGGAGGGAGAGGACTGGGAGGTAGAGACTGGGGAGGCAGAGACTGGGAGGGTAGAAGACTGGGGAGGGTTAGAGACTGGGGAGGTAGTGAGACTGGGAGGGGAGAGACTGGGAGGGAGAGACTGGGAGGGAGGAGACGGGGAGGGGAGAGACTGGGGAGGTAGAGGACTGTGGAGGTAGGACTGTGGAGGGTAAGACTGGGCGAGGGTAGTGGACGGGAGGTAGAAAGACTGGGGAGCGTAGAGACTGGGGAGGTAAGACTTGGGGAGGTAGAGACTGGGGAGTAGAGACTGGGGAGGGTAGAGACTGGGGAGGGTAGAGGACTGGGGAGCTAGAGACTGGGAGGGGTAAGCTGGGAGGGTAGAGACTGGGAGGTAGAGGACTGGGGAGGGAGAGGACTGGGGAGGCAGAGACTGGGAAGTAGAGACTGTGAGGGTAGAGACTGTGGAGGTAGAGACTGTGGAGGATAGAGACTGTGGAGGGTAGAGACTGTGGAGGGTAGAGACTGTGGAGGGTAGAGACTGTGGGGGTAGAGACTGTGGAGGGTAGAGACTGGTGGAGGTAGAGATGGGATAGGGTAGATAGACTGGGAGAGGGTTAGAGGACTGCGGGAGGGTAGCAGACTGGGGGAGAGTAGAGACTGGAGGGAGGACTGGGAGGGGAGAGACTTGGGGAGGGAAGACTGGGGAGGGAGAGACTGGGAGGGGAGAGACTGGGAGGGTGGACGAGACGAACAAGGTTGGAAAACTTAGCGGGAAAGAGTGCGGGGCAGTGCAGGATCGTAGTGGCGTGCATTGCAGTCCAGCCCAGTAATTCCCCGTGGCAGCCCGGAGGCGGCGACCGGAGCTGCGCCCGCACTCCGCTCGTTTCCACCTGCCGCCCGGCCCTTCCCGCTCCCCGCCCGTCCCGCTCCCGCAGCACTTGTTGCGGGCTGAGCGCGGACGCGCGACCACGCCCCGCGCTCTGTTCAAACACGGCGCGGGCGCGTGGGATGCACAGCACGCGCGACTGGGTCGCGGAGGCGGCGGTGTTTGGCGACGTCGATTGTGGATGGCGACGGCTGAGCGCGTGGGGCCCGGGTGTGAGGGGGTGGCGGCGGCCGTGAGTGTTGGCGCAGCGCGCGGTGCGTTCGTGGCGGGGAGAGAGAGACAGAGAGAGGAGGGAGGGAGAGTGGGAGGCGCTGTTGGCGTGGCCGGGGTAACGGCGGGTGAAGCGACGGTACGCGCTGGAGGGATAGGAAAAGCAGAGGCATCGCGTGTTCAGGCATCAATGTGGATTTTGTTGGGTGCCGATGCAGCGGCTGCCTCTGGTAGTGTTAGTGGTTATGTATTTTCGGGTCAACGATAAGATCGGAAGGGATGGAGATAGTGTGTGAAGGTGACAGTGGCTGGGATAGCGGCGGCGCGCCGGCCCTCCGAGCTGATGGGAGCAGGCGCCATTGGTAGAGAGTGGCGATGGAAATGACGATAATACTGGTCTTGATCATAGAGTGTGCGGCGTGAAGGCTGTGCAAAGTAGAGCTGGCAACTACTACACGAGATATACACTGATGAATGTGAGAAAGTAGTTTATAATAAGTTCTCAGGAACGGTATTTCTGTAAGTAAAAATAACATTAAAGTCTAATCACAAAACTACCTCAGGATTTCCACAACATATGAACAATATAAGGCTAATGAAGTGGAATGAGATAATAGGATTTCCTGTGAACCCAAATGGAGGAAGAGCTCAGGTTTGCGGGAGGATAATGTGACCAACAAGGGTGGTTGAATAAAAACTTCATGAACGACAAGCAAATCTGTGAAAGTATTCGATGAAGAGATTTTAGGAAAATAATTACTGATACTACCATAATTTATTTTTCATATTTCTTCTAAATTCAGTTTCATAAACTTTACTCGTTGAAATGTTCTTTGCGTGCTCTCACTGCGTGTTGAGCATGCATTAATTATTCAGGGAGGAACTTGAACATATTTCTGTCACCCGATAATCCGTTCGCGCAAAGAGAGGTGTTTCTGGGCCCGTTGAAATTCATCATCGCACTTCTCGCAGTTCTGTGGCGCAGGCAAGGAGCCCCGGAGGACATCCGCGACGGCCCGGCGGGGAACCGGGGGTCTCAGCGCCGAGATTGGAACGTGCTGTGCGGCAGTGGTGGTGGCGGTGTTGGTGGCGGCACTGCGGGGCTGGGCTCTATCAGCGTTCCATCCCACACCGCCGATCTGCGCCGGCATCCGATTATTGGCTCCACCGCCCCCGCACCCCTCCGTTCCCAACCTCCTCCCCCGACCTTTTTTCCGCGTGCCCGCCGACAGCGCCGTCGCTGAGCGAAATTTTAAACAATTTAATGAAGATCCGCCGCGCAGCTGGAATGCGTCCTTAAAGGGGTGCACGTGTTTCGGAATCTTCAATAGCTGCTTCATGAGCAAAAAATCTGTATCCTCTTACTCGGGTTTTCTGTTGCATATAAATATATATATATATATATATATATATATATACTATATATATATATATTATATATATATTATATATTAGCTATGCATGAGATTTTACGAAACGTACGGACCAAATTACACGCGTATGGAATTTCAAACCTGTAATTGTTAATTTTAGAGTACAAAAAATTCTCTTTTGAATCAGCGACTTTTGGCAGATTACTTCTACTATGAAGAAGGCTTACTTTTGATTCAGTTGACAGGGCGGGTTTATTTGACGTATTTTCTCCAGGGTAGTTTCATAAAATGACATTTCGTCTTCTCCTTATCTGTATATTGACTTCCAATGTGGAATGAATTTGAAAAGAAAACTAAGCCGGTGATCGAGATATTTGTTAGTTACACAGGAACTCGGGGTAAAAAAGGAAAAAAATAAATTGAAATTTGCGAATTGGACTTGGCAATCAAACACCTAGATTATGCCTATTCAGCGTGTTCTATACTCGCGGCCCAACTGAAATTACACACACTGTGGGCTTCACTGTATTACGGACCCAGTATGACGTCCATGCGAAAGCAAGCGTTGAGGCCGCCGTCAGTGAAAATATTTGCTTAATTCACGTTTTGAAATAGGGAACAAGCAACTTTTATGATTTTTTGCGTAAGTTAAATACTATGTTCTCCGGGACCTTTAATTGCTTCATGAGTAAATACGTTCTGTGTACAAACACGGGTATACAATACTAGTCCGTTAGTTGCTGTTTAAATGAGATTGTTTTAGTGAATCTATTTCATTTATGGAATTGTTCAATCGGTTTCTTTTGTTTTTCTTCAACGTTCTCGTTTTGAAAGAACTTGATGTGAATTTGTTTAACAGAACAATCCGGCCGCTCGCGTATGTAGTTTTCTACTTAAATTCTGTCTGTATTTTTGTTATACGTGTAAATATTATATATGGAATGAGTGGTATGTGAATATATACTGAATACATATGTGAATACATATGAAGTATATGTATGGGAGTCGATTACCCATGCACTATAAATCAATGTGTGTAGGGACTGGGTGCGTTTGCAATCAGTTGCATGTGGTATTTGGAAATTTCGCTCTTGTTATAAACTGACATAAAATTTCAAGGGTTTTGGCCGATTGTTTGACAGTCCATACGGCATTAACTCGAAGAAGCTCGCTCGGCAATATATGCTGGAATATTTCCATGACATTTGCCTTGCTTCGGAATTTCCGCCAGAAACGCGGGCCGGTATAGGAGAAACGGCCAGAATGCTCTCTGATTTCGAAATATTACGGCCTTCAACTCGTGTTTCTTTTAGTAAATTCATTTCTGTTGATTTAGCCCCCGCGCATTCTGCAACATTTCACGGCCGTTGGAACACACCGCGCGTCTTGCCCGGCGCTCGCACCCACTCGCCCACAAAAAACTCGCCCGTCACTCGTGCCGCCACTCGTCGACGCCTACCCACCATGGCGCCGAATCGTTTTAGTCCGCCTTTCCGCTGGTTCCACTGCTCCAGCGCGCTCACTCTGCTACTTACTGCATTCGGTTCACCCTTCTCCTCCGAAGCCCCTTGCGCTCTCCACCTTGCCACGCCTGCTTACTTCGTCAAACCCACCCAAAACCCACCCACCCAACACCACACCCACTCGCTCGCTTGCTCACTTTGGCGTGGCGTCCTCGCCAACCGTTCGATATGCCACTCACTTGCAAATCGCTCGTTTCTGCGAGCTGACTCGCCCGGCCTGCTCACTCGCCCACCTGCTCACCTTTGCCTGCATGTACATTCGCCCGGCTTTCTTACTCGCCCGCTTGCTAAACTCGCCGGCTCACTCGCCCGCTTGCGTGCGAGCTCGCCTACCTCGCACTCACATTCTCGTCGCTTGCCCGAGGGGCCTGCATGGTGCCGCCCGTCCAGGCCTCGTAATTCCTATAAAAGAATAACCGTAAGTTACTTAAATTTTTATACGAGGCGGCGGCGGCGGCCGCTGGGCGCTGCGTCCGGACGCGTTTTGTTGGCTGCGTTCGGGGGCGCCGGCGCCTTTGTGTCGGTACAAAAGGGGCGGCCGCGCTCTGCCTCGTCCTGCGCCGCCGACCGCTGCCTCCGGCGCACGAGTCGCCGCTCGCTCGTGGACGCCCTCGTCCCCGCCGGCCAGCGCCCGGGCCTCGCCTCGTCCTCGTCCTCGTTGTCGCTAATCTCCGTCGCCTCGGCGCATCCTTCTCCTTCTCCTCCCGGCTCCCTGCGCCACCGTTGGTGCCTCGTTATTATAGATATGTCAACATAAATGTTACGAACTTCTAGGACTCGTGGAGGGATCTAATGTGAATAGTTTCTCCAATTGCCTGGGGAATTCCATATAAGAGACTTACATGTGTGTCATTCTCTCCTGAAAGATTGGCAACTTCTAATACGGTGGTGTTTGGCAAGTCACGTTCTTTTCAGAAAAAAAATTGGGTATCTGCCAAACACTTGTGCATTCAAGGCTGCCTAACAATCGGAAGCAAATATCAATTGTGTAAATTCGTCCTATGTGATATTCCAGCACATTTCATGGGCAAATATGCATCATATTTGCCTTCTAGAAGTTTGGAACATTCTTTTCTGATGTCCTCATAAATAGTTACATTTTTGATGATAACAAACTTATACTAAGTCATAAAGTTCATTTGGATTGGACGAATAACGACGCAGCTACGTTTCATTGCATCAACTCGTTCTCGCCCTCGCTCTTCTTCTGTTAATCCCTTGTAGTCATATCTATATACAAATCAAATCATGGAAATGTCGCCGTGTATGTAGGAGGATTTGTATGGTTCTAAAATTGAGCTTCTTTAGAAGAAATTCGGGGTATGAATATATTCTGAAACTCACAACTGATATTGTATGAAAAATGTATCAATTCTGATGGTGATTATGAGGGAAAATAATGCACAGTGTGCAGAATCTGCTTAATAATTAAAATTGAGTTTTCTTTTTGCTGGCGATCTAGGGAAACTATCTTTGTTGCTGCGCCTCGTGCTATCGCTCGCAGTGCGTTCGCCGCGTGCACGGCCGCCGTTCCCTCCGCCAGAGGCCGCTGCGAGGCTATGCGGATGCGGACGCGAGTGGCAGCGGCGGCGGCGGGGTGTGTAGGGGGGGTGGGGTGGATACGCTAACGAGGCTCTACCGCCGCCCTGCCTCCGCTCTCGCCGCCCCGTCTCGCCCGACACCGCTGCAGCCTATGCCTCCGCCCCCACCCCCCTTGCCGCCGCCGCCGCTGCCACCGCCGGGCGCCGCTGCGTCTTAATTAGGAGGCGGCGGACCGCCGTTGACTAGCAGCGCCCCTGGCTGTGGGCGGGGGAGTCTGTCCTGTAGCTCCGCTCCCGCACCGCGGTCTTACCTGCAGCGGTGTTGGCGCGCAGCCGCCGGGTGTTCCGGAAACAGTGCTCGTCGCTGCTTGTGTTGCCAGCGGCGTGGAGAATACGATGGCGTAGGATCCGCTCTCGCGACGGAAATTCCGTCACGGTTGCTTCGTGAGAATTGGATTGTTTTAGACTTGGGAAGTATTTCCTTCATCCTAGAATTATCTTTAACTCAATAAGAAACGGTTTTATCCTTCCTGTGGTTCCTGTGGTTATCTCATACGACTATCAGGTCTTGGATTGTTCAACTGACTGGAATATTATCACTTCGTTGTATAAGTCGACATCATCCACCTCTACAATTCATATGGCTACCTCTTCCACCGTCATGAGTTCATTATGGAGGCAGCACCACAACCACCACCCAAGAATCACCAATGCCCCCACCATCGCAACCACAATCAACGTAACTACCATAACATGACCCAGCCACCGCAATAACAACCACTTAGCAACCACTTAGCAACCCCCGCAACCAGTTATTTTTGTAACTTCCACCGCAAGCAAAGCCGTCATAATTAACTTCCGACCACAGGCGCTGGCAAGGCGAACACCTCCACACCGCCACAGCGGCGTGTCTGCTTCGCCTCCGCCAGCCTCGCTCTGTCCTTCTTCAGCCGCCGTCAGCCCACCTTCTCCTTACGCCTCTCCCTCGCGCCCATCTCAACCCCGCCGACGGCGCCCCGGGGGCCTAGCGTGCGCGCCCTGCCGTTATCGCGCTGGACACGTGTTGTCCGGCGGCGGCGGCGGGGCGAGGGCGGGGCGGCGGCTGGCGTGGCGGGGTGAATGGGGCCGGGGCGGGGCGGGCGCTTGGGGCGGAGGCGAGAGCTTGGGCGGGGCTGGTCGGGGCGGGGTGGGTCGGGGCGGGGCCTGGTCGAG
>BOPP01000051.1:2164940-2238562 GCA_017312745.1 Gryllus bimaculatus | reverse complement strand
AAGTAAACCCAGGTAAAAATACAACTCATAACTTTTGTAGTTTGCCTTTTGTTCAAAAGGAGCCATATCAGAATGCACGTGACGTTTGAATTAATTTATAACTCTTCCACTTTCGTACGCACTTTTGCCGGTTTGTAGTTTGGTGGATGAGTATCCCTCCGCTCAGGTACATTTCATTACACAAAGCATAAGTAGCATTTTGTGAGTGTTCGTTCGAAACACTCCAGCAGAGTTTGAGGGAAAATCCGTGGTTTCTTACTCTGAGAACGAGTCCAAACCTCAGGAGGGGACTCCGGTAAAGCGGTAAAAGACGTAACACATTCGCTCCCGTTTTGGCTACTCGCACTCTCCTTCGTTTTCGTTTCTTCTTCTTTTGACTTCTCTCTTCTCAACTTTCTTTGTTTTTCCCTAATTTTTCTTTTTTAACTCTCTGTGTTTCCTTGCTGCAGCTGCGCCTGTGGTCCGGCGTGTATGGACGAGCGTGAGATTAAACCTTCGACCTTGCCACGGACGGATTCGCGGTACCTTCGCCCCCCCTTTTC
This sequence comes from Gryllus bimaculatus, assembly GCA_017312745.1. Lineage (NCBI taxonomy): Eukaryota > Metazoa > Arthropoda > Insecta > Orthoptera > Gryllidae > Gryllus > Gryllus bimaculatus. The sequence goes on along the minus strand of BOPP01000051.1, from coordinate 2,238,020 downwards.
GCGCCGCGGCCTTCGCGCGGCAGTTATTCATCCTCCGTCTCCGCGCAGTATTTTCTCATTCGCAGTCTCCGGGGTCCGCGGGCCGACCGCCCTCCTTGCCTGCCCATTTCCGGCGGCGCGCCTCGCCCTGCTGCCCACGTCCGGCTGCTGGCCCTGGCCCCGTCATCGCCACCGCCACCGCCACCGCCACTACCCCGGCCCCCCCACCGATGCTCACGCCCCTAGTCGCCACCCACGCCCGTTACCCACCGCCTACGCCCCCGCCGCCGCTTCCCACCCGTCAAGCCGCTTTCTCCGCCCCCGACATCTGCCACTGCCACTAACCGGCCGCCGCCCCCGCTGTAGTCCCTGCCGCCGCCCCCCACGCTGCTCACGCCCCCTGCCGCCACCCACGCCCCTGCCGCCAACCACGCCCCCCGCCGCCGCTTCCACCCGTCATGTTGCTTTCGCCGCCCCCTGACATCGCCACCGTCCCACCCACTACCCCGGCCGCCGCCCCCACAGTAGTCCATGCCGTCCCTATCGCTGTTCACGCCCCTGCCCGCGCCACGCCCCGCTGCGCTCCCACCTCCGTCCGGCGTCGCCTGCCTCTGCTCCGCCACCGGGCCGCCCCGGGCGTGTTAGCCGGCCGATGCTCGTTGTTTGGACAGCTTTGTTACGAGTTTGGAGGGGCCTCCGCGGCGCGTGGCTCGTGTGCCACCCCCCCCCTACCCGCGCGTCCTCACCATTAGAGGCCCTCGCCGCACTGAGGGCGAGAACGGTGCGCGCGGCGGCGGCGGCGTGGTGGTGTGACGGTCAGGGATTGGGAGATGCGATGATGGTGCGCACTGAGGCGCTTGTATCTACGTGACGGACCGAAGCTTAATGATCGACGTATGATGGCTGAGTTAATGATGGATCAGGCAGCAGTGGACACAGACGCGGTGGCTATGTTTGAGGCGACATATATGGCTCAACGAATGTTGAGATGTGATTGAGTTAATGTAAAAAATTGGTACATTATTGTTATATTAATGACAGGGATAAGAGGCTTCCTGACTGAAATTTTTTTAAGAGCGATGAAAGAAAGTGACTGTAACATAATACAGGAACACAATAATTCGTGATATAAATCATCATTTCGAAGCAGAACAGTCAAGTAGTGTAAGTAGTTCAAGAACACCTAGAAGAGTAAAAATGTCTCGTGTCGAGGTTGAAATACAGAAGAGCGCTGACACTGCACGCGTTAGGAATTGCTCTGCTTTTCAGAAAGGCAGATTTGAGGAGACCGGAAGAGGAAGACAAGGACTGTAGTAGAGACGCTGTCCCGACAAGGGAGATCGGGTCAACGGCCAGCGAGAGAAAGACAAGTCGGTAGCATTGGCCACCGCCCACAGCTGAACACATCAGGAGCGTGGGGCAACGGGAGCGGGACGAAATAGCTGCGAAGCCGAGTTGCAACGCGAGTGATGACGAGAGAGAGGCGGACGAGCGAGGCGGAGTCGACGACGCGACGTCGATAGCGGTGGCGGTGGCGGCGCGGGCGGCGGCGGCGGCAGGCGGTTCGCGGCAGGTGTGCGCCGACGCGCGCTCTATCCCTTTAGCGGCACCGCGCCCGTACGTTACGTGGTCGCCTGCCCCGCCCCTTCCGACCTCCCCCTCCCCTCCCTCCGTGCCACGCCTCCACGCGTCGGCGCTCCGCGGGTATCGCGCGCATTCGCTGCAAACAGGGCGTCGCTTCGTCTGTTTCTCCGCGAGATATCAGCCCTCGACACCGCGCACTTGTAACCGGAGAGCACGTGGCTTGGAAACGGCTGAAGTAGCATGAAATTCGTGAACGCTGAGAAGCGTCAAATGGAGTATGTAGAAGTATTATATATATATATTAATATATATATATATATATATATATATTAGATTAGTACGGAGTTGCTCTACAGCTTTCGCCGTTTCTCCGCCTCAGCCTCCCATGCCTCTCTATTGACCATAGATCATCTGGCATTTTCTCTTGCCGTCATAGCCTCTTGCACTCCCTGCTGCCATGCAAGTCTGGTCTTCCTCTCTTCTGTCTTTCTGTCGGCACCCATTTTCAGGACTCGTTTGGCCATCTTCGTCTGTCATTCGCATAACAATGACCGTACCAGACGATTTGTTTTTTCTCTATTTCGTCAAGGATAGATTTCTTTACAATTCCATTTCTTTTAATGTCGTCGTTTCCTGATTCTGTCACGTCTGCTATAACAGCAACTTATACGCCAGTAGTAGTCTATTTCAAGGGCCAGCAGCTTCCCTTTTGTTCTTTATTGATATCCCAAACTTCTGAACCGTATGTTGTAACACTCTTAACTAGCGAGGAGTAAAGACGTCTTTTAGTAGTGTTAGTGATGGTTTAAGTTTAGTATTTATTTACCAACTCAAAAAGTGCATTATACCGCAAGCGGCAGCAAACCGCAACGAAAACACAAGTTCGTGAGCGTTTGTTTCAATCTGTGTGCCTACATCGCTTACATCACCCTTTTGTTCGTACACCACAATTTGTTACGTATGAATGATCAAAAATAAATTTAAAGCAAAATCGGTTTATATAAATTTGCTCCTGTATGTTAATTAATAATGCTAATAACGCACAACAAAATTTTTGAGAAGCCATCCTCTTAATTATAAATTACATAGAAGTCACCTGTCAGACGTCGCAATTAGTACCAAAAAATCCCTCCACCCCTTACTGCCACTCCCCATTCCTGAAATTCTCTGTACCTTCATTGTGTGACTAGCTCGTGAAATACACATAATCTTGCGCGCGTGTCTATTTGCAGTGTACGCCAGGAAAGGAAGAGGAAGGAAATGTCGTAGTCGATCCGTGGCCTGTTTGTTTGGGTTGTTGCAAAGTTGATGTGAGACAGTGAACTGAAAATGATAGAGTTTAACCCAGTTAGACACATCATTACTCCTTATTCCTTCGCTCGCTGACTTAACTTACCTTCACGAAGGACCCCTGACTGATTGCGACTGTCTGCATCGTTTTAATCAGAAAATTGATTAATTCAGATTCTGACACCATCACTCCATCACTCAATCACTCCATCTCACCATCAATTAGTGGGCACGAGTGGAGTTAATGAATGCAATTTCATAGTTATGCTAATTACAGAACAACAAACCAGAGATTGCTGCATGAACACATAAATCATTGATGTGATTGATAATCACATGGCATTATTGCACTTGCAAGTTGAGAAGTTAGTGTTCCTATAAGGAGAACACAACGTAACGTGAATATTCAGTGGCTGCAATAGTGGACATTGAGGCAGCACTTGGAATATTCTGAGACCTGCGTTGCTCAACGTATCTCGCCGCGTGCAGTGATTACGTGGAATTGGATGAGATCAGCTGTGCCGTGGGTTCTTAGAATGACTTCCATTGTTCCATTGTTCCATACATTGTTGAAATAGTTGTATAGAAACTGGGCCATAGTGCAATGCGCAGTGAATAAAATCAAATCTATTTTTATAATAAAAAACAGCTTGCTTGCTCGAACAGGAAGTGCCCCAGCAATCAAGTTGTGGTGATCAGAGAAACTACGGAAACTACCGATCAGAGCAGCGAGCCACTAGAATTCGCCTACAGACAGCGACTGAATTTGACGTATCTGACACGCCAGTGTCGAAAATCGTGTCACCGACATGACTCGAACCTTGGACCTTTTGGTCAGAAGGACGGCAATGGCATCAGCTGACGCCCTGAGCCATCTCTCCCTGTATTAAATAGGGAAGAGACTCGTTGTTTGCATGACGGTGAACCGATCCAAAGTGATCAGAAGTGCCCCGATGCTGGCAAACGCTGGCGGTGCGCTGCCACCCTCTGTGTGATGCGGGCGATTTGCGCGACCAAAATTTCACCGCTCCAGTGCGCCCTCTACTCGCGGAAGAGATAACAGGCGAGATACGGTTCGTCTCATTTTCTATAGTGGCGATATGTGCTAACGCTGGGTTGTTGGTTATCAAGGTTTTGCTGCATTTTTATCTATACTTCCGTACGAAAAGCAAGCTCTCTGTGTAAACTCATTTAATTTCAATTAATTTGTGAACAGTAAACGTTTTTATACTTAAACGTAAAGTGTTGGTCAACAAACATTTTATATTAATTTTGGGAAGTCTATATTAAATATGATGATGTATGTTGATTGGATATTCCATCATTTTCGTCTCATTTTTTTAAACTTTTGTGGAAACATGATTTGTTAATTAGGTGTGATATATATATACAGAGCAATAGATCAACATTGATGAGAGTAGAATTTTTACATGTGAAATAAAATTTATACAGGAAGGGAAAAATATTATCTGAATGTTTCTGGTTTTATAGCACAGTAACTTAGTTACTGCCATGATTTAGACACCACGAATTTGGAAAATACATTTTTACAAATGTATAATACGTTAATTTATATTTTCAAAATTTGTGAAAAAACAAAAAAAATTAAAACTGGTTGTCGTTGTGCAGCACACAACTTTAAATAAGCATTGTCCCGCAAGTGTTGCAACTGTGCGTCAAATATTCTCGCCATTTCTTTTGAAGGGATTACAAGAGTGCATTCAGTCGTTTCTTTCACAGCGTGCAGGCGAAGCGCTTTGCTGGCTACTTGTGTTTAGCACAACTCGCGATCGACTCGATCAAACTCGCCAGCGTCCTTGGGGCGCGAAACAGGCGTGCTCGGGGGCAGTCCATTGTTCCGGGAGCCGCCTCTAGGGCGCACTTGAGGGCTCAGCCCGCAGCCTTTTTGTCACTCCGCCCCCGCGCCGAACATCCACGAGAGGGGGGGGGCACGAAGCTGCTGTCTCAGCGGTCTACGTCCCGCCCATCCGCCCGCCTCACCGACAGTCCCAATACCCCCTTCCGCCCGCATACTGCCCGACCTCCGCCCGACCATTGCCCTCCTGCCGCCTGTGCCTCCGCCCTCTGCCTGCCCTCTGCCGCTCTCTGACCGCCCTATGCCCGCCCTCTGCCCGTTCACTGCCCGTCCACTTCTTGCCCACCGCTTGCTCACCTTCCGCCCACCGCCTGTCCATCTCCTGTCCACGTCTCGTTCACCGCCCACTTGCCTACTACCCGTCCAAACCCAAATCCAATTCAATCACCCATTTAACCTCCCACACAACCGTCCACCGAACAGCCCATCCAACGGCCCACTAAACGGCCCAGCCAACGGTCCAGCCAACAGCCCAGCCAACAGTCCAGCCAACCACCCAACCCTTTACCACCCACCCCTACCACCCAACCCTATACCACCCACCCTACCACCCACCCTACCACCCACTCAACCGCCTGTTCAGCCGCCCAACTGTTCAGCCGCACAACAGCTGAACTGCTCAAATGTTCAACCAACCAATCGTCCAAACATCCACGTACTCGCGCAAGTGCTAAGAAGCGCGTCCCTCTACTCAATCAGCCGTACCTTAATCGCTCGTCCGCTATTCTATCCCTGCACAAGGCACTTGATTAATTCGTCGTTTTGAAGGCCTCGTCCCATGCTAGCGGAAGCGATGCAGTGCCGCAAAGCGTCGCCGCCTGCGACGGCAGCGATGGCCCTCTTCGAGAACGGGAATCCGCTGGTGCGTTGCTCGCTTCGTGACTTAATATCAACATAATATTGTTTAACTCAGATGCGCCAAATGATCTGACTTACAAAACGCCAAGTGTGTGATGCTAACAGTTATATTTTTGTAATATTTCTGTGTTATTGAAAGTGATTGGAGAGTACTAATAAGTCAGTGTTTTTAGGAGAGTAACTTTTTAGGAAAATAACATGCTTGTAATATTTAATTACCATTTGCTTAAAGATTTCGTAGCACTATTTGTAATGTAACATACGTCCCTTGCATTTTTAACGAGCATGATTAATCGGTTTTTGTTTTTAAAACGTTTCTCTTATTACGAAACGTTTTTATAATAATAGATTTAACTCGGCTTTTTAGCATGTAAACTGAGCAGGCCAATATTGATCATATTTCCACAAATGTATTTGATAGTTTTCACTCATTGACTAGTGTATATATTTTTGTATGATTCATTTTGTTCTAAAAGAAAGAAATAAATTTGTCTTTTGTCAGTTGTATGAGCAGACAAATATCAATTTGATCACTATAATTACTTGATGTTTTTTATAAGATCAACAAAGTTACGGCTATTTTAATTTTACCTTGTATATGCAAACAAAATAATTTATTTTTAGTACTATTTCTAATAGTTAATATTTTTGGACGTACTCGTATAATAGGCCGAATAAATGACTGCATTTGAACATTGTTTCTTTTACCAGAATTGCATTAGCGGAGGAATACGCGTTTTGCGCTGCAACACGAGAGGGATTTGCGCGAACGTAGCGCTACTCGTGCGCTAGACTGTTTATTTTCGCATTCTGATGCGTAATTGGTGCGCTATAGCCTACGAGTTTCTGCCTCGTTTGTGACCGCGATATAGCACGCCACGGCGCGGCGGCGCTCAGATTTGACGATTCCAGCTTGAAAACAAATTGAGGTACGCTTTATGCTGGCGTCCACAAACAGTATTATTGGCGCTGATGAGTATCTGTCATTTACATCCAAATGCAAACTGCGTTCCGTCTGACCAGCGTGAAAGGCTTGCGCGCGCTTGCCTTTGCGCGGACGCGCGTCGTCCAGACCGAAGCGGTTCTGTGACCACGTTCGTACGAGAGCAAAAATGAATACAATTCCCACGCTCGGGTTTTTGTTCGCGAATTTTATGCTAAAGAAACAAATAATATGCCCTATTTTTCTCCTATTTGAATACAATTTTATCTACGTGTTGGTACAATTAATTAGTTTTGAATACATGGGACCGTTGGAGAATATGGGGTTTAAAAAGACAATAAAAGTATAAAAAATGAATGGATTAAAGGGAGGCCTAAACACAGGGGGAAAGTAATGAAACGGCGGAATGAAAAACAGCAAGCGCGTAGTGAAATGTGGAGATAAAAGGATATATTTGAATTAGAGGGTAGAAGGAACGAGTGGAAGCTTGGGGGGTGAAGTAACTGATAAAAGCGCAGATGGGCAAATGGAACGACGGTCCATAGAAATGATATACGCGCGGGTTTTTGCGACCCGTCAATGCAGCACAAAGGTGATCCGCGCGGCGCTTAACCTTTCGATCCGCAAACGATATCGTTGCCGCGTCCGCTGGCGACCCTGTGTGGCTTGGTGAGCGGACAGTCGCTCTAAGGGCGGGGGTGGGGGGAAGGTCTGGCGTGAGGATTGAATGGCAAGGTGAGGCAGGGCCCTGAGGCTGCGAGACTGAGTGAGGGACGTAGGAGGAAGGGCAGATTGACGCGTTTCAGCAGAGGTGGTGGACTATCCTTTCCTATATGTTTTCAAATCTATTTACAGATATTTAACCTACAGCATGTGTGATGGCATGTTGTTTCACCCATTAGAGATGAACAACAAAATCCGTGCAGTTACATCGCACGAAAGAAAGACCTGTAGAATAGTTACGTCACAAAAGTATTACATGATATTAAAACCCGAAAACCAGAAAAAAAAATTTTGTCGTTCAGTAGTTACTTTTCAAGACTAACGAATAGACACATTATGAAACAATACAATTGTTACTCAATGTGAACCCAGTCACGTAATCATGTTTATGAAAATGTAATTGAAATGTTTTCTTTTTACCAAGGCCTGCATGTAGTGTGTGCGTATTACAGTAGCAAATCAATACTTAGTGTATGGTAAAAAAAATATTGCATTACATACAACCATAATCACTGGAAATTTTCGGTTAAGACACATGTCAGATGATTACTGGACATGACGCTTACAATCAATAGCATTTGAAACGCTCAATAATATTTTAATTTAAAAAGCACGCTAAAAATCATTTTCTTCATATCTATTGCAACTCGCAAAACAATACTACCAAGACAACTACATAGAATGTAATAGGATTTTAAGAAAGCGTTGTTCACAAGTGACCGCAGATACCCTTGTCGTCATTTCATCAATTGATAAAAACGTGTTAATGGTAGCCAGAGGTAACACATCTGGAACTATCTCTACCTTTTATTTAAAGTAAAATTGCCGAATTTGGTGAGTTTGAGAATTTGGTTCAAAACTTTATTCATTTTTAAACAAAAACCTTTCATGTGTTTAATATACAGATAATGGTAGATGTAAAATGCATGAATTGCAATAAATAGTCGAAAAAGTTCATGGAGAACTTTTGTGATTGTTCATTAATATAGTGGAAAACGGTGTGAGGGAAACATGTATTTAATTTTAGAGGCAAAGGGAGGAGAGAGAAGAGGATGTCATGTGGACATTCTGAAAATTAACAGGACATGATGGTAGAGCCTTAGATAATGCAAGTGATAAATACACACAGAAATTCACTTCCACAGAAATTGAAGGGAACATATGATTGAGGTAGAAAGTTTAAGTGTAACTATGAGAAAACAATCAACACAAATTGGAAAAAAAATAATTCTGAAGTATTGATTGAAATGGACACAAATACGAAGGTGGTGATAGCTAGTAGAAGCATAAAGAGGCACGGATACCCAACAGTAAAGATTGTCGATACATTTGAGACAATAAGGCTCTAACGGGAATGTGGAGGATAAGGGACGGGTGAGGAGCTGAGCGGGCGCTGATAATTCGCGCTAGAGTAGCACCATAAAGAATTCAATAAGTAAGTAATTTTTTTGTGTTTGAGGTTGCATCCCTGTTATGGTGGACTGCAGATTCAGGTTGGGTTGAGGGTTTGAGTTCAGCTGTGGTTTTTGGTTTGGATTTCGCACACGCATTGGTATTTGAAGTTAAGTGGGTGTTGAAGAGACGGTGAGGGTTCTTGTGTGGGATCCGGTTCCAGTATGGGAGCGAATTTTGGTAAACCAGTAGGTTCCAATTCTGAGCACTAGTCCGAGTAGTGTGATAGTTTGCATTTGGGAGCGAGTCGCAGTGTGCGTGGTTTGCCAGGTGCGTGGCTAGGCTCGGCGTTGCGCGGGTGCAGCCGCAGAGTGTTTTGGCGAGGGCGCGTGTGGCGCTTAGGGCGAGGCGGCGGGGCGCGCTGCTGGCTGCGCTGCTTCGTGGCGTCCGCGCGCGCCGCGAATTATTTAAGGGAGCGCGCGGCACCTTTTGCGAACGGCGCCGACTGAATAATTCGCGCCCCGGGTGGGCGACGGGGCAGCTCCGGGAACCGCGCAGCTCTGGGCACGTCGCGGAGCTCCGTGGGGGCGCGGCTGGCGGGAATTCTTTCTCCGAAACATCTGCGAAGGTAACTCTGCAGAAAAGAGCAATGGTTGTTTATTCAGAATAGTGCGTTCGAGGTATTTTTCTTACGTTCTTTCCTATTCGTTGAATTTTTGTGGATCTGGTTTTCGTGGGTTCAGAGAATCACCGACTCTACTCGGATAATTACGATGGTTTCTTATAATCTCAAAAGAAATATCTTTCGTGGCTTCATCAGCGGTGTAACTAATAACTATTCCATACAATTTCCATACATTTCGAGTTGTGTTGCAAGAACAAAGCTATCTCTATGGAGTGAAGGTCTGCAATTTGAGTATATTGTCTATATTTGAAGAAAATTAAAATTTGAGTCTAACCCATTTTTAACATTGGTTTAGAATTGTCATTACACAAAGATAAAATGTAATACGCTGTTATAAAAAAAGTATAGTTTATATTGTGCAGTTTACTGAATAAAAAGTAAAATATGTTCACAAAGGAGTGTAGTTGACTTTCGATTTACATATAATAGTATTAAAAAAACTGGTTTCCTCGTTTTATGTCCCCGAGTAGTGAAGCGTTCATTGATATTTTGGAATATTTGTTTTTATCTCTTTTACCTCCTGCAACCACTAAGTCTCTTTCCATCTCATTAGTTTATATGTCAGATAACAAGAAGAGAACGTCGAAGCTACATGTCGTGCCCGCCGGTAGTTTGATCAGTGTGACCCTCCGATTAAATTGTTTTTAAATAAAAAGGTTGTAATTTAACGCGCGGTGAATAATTAAAAAAAACATTTAATTGTTGGTAGGGAAAAACCTTTGTTTTTACTAGAAATTTAATAACAAAAAATTCTTCATTTCCCCAAAAAGCTGACGTATCTACTGGGTAAGAAAATATGTGTAAAAATGTATTGTGTTATTTAAATACAACCTTTTAATAACATTAAAACGTATAGAAACTACAAGAAATAGCTCCACTGCACTTATATTGCATTACATGCATTTTAGGCATGATAATTGGTAAACCATATTTATTCATCAGGAATTATATCTTTATCTTTTTTAAGTCTTTCATTTTCATCATGCCATTCCGGAACAACTTATTCGAAGTCTGATGCACAAACTTCTTCAAAATTCTTCAATTCCTTCAAAATTTGACGCACAATCATCTTTGGATGTGCGTAATTCGAATTTAATCGCTGATGACGCAGTCCTCAGATGCACAGACACTGTTGGGCGGTCACAGTCATGATTGATGAAGTAACAATTTATTAGATTTCTCTTGTTTTAAAAAAATGGAACGCAGATTGCTTTAAAGGAGGATTTTTACTTACTCCTGAAATGTGGTTTATATAGCACAGAATATTTAAGTAAAACATTTTTCTGGAGATCTTCACTTAATTCATTGTTGAGGTTGAGCTTCTAAAATCTTGTTACTGTCGACAATTACCGATTAATCTGAAACACTTATTTCAATAGTATTGTGAGGTATGGTGTAACGTATCCAATTTAAAACCAAACTTCATTACATTGTATGTAGTTTTCCCATAAGTGCTTATTTACATGGTTTTTTACATTTACAATGTGATGCAATTGTATTACATAGTTTTCTCATTAGTACATATTTTAACATCATTCTGAATGTTTCTATGTTGCAAGAGAAATTTGTACATTTTACTCAATGGCTTACAAGAAATCATCCGAAAAACATTCAGAATACTAGCTATTTGATCTTGTCTCCGCTCAAATGTTTTTGTGTTATGATGAAATAAGCAATCTTGCGAATAATCCACTTCGTATTAAAAACTAAAATGATGCAGAGTGAATGTCGTTCGTCGTTGCATTCGTTCATCCTTTGTATTCGATATGTAAGTCTATTGCAATCACAAGAAATTTCGCAGAAAAGGTATTGTTGTTTTGTGATGCGAGATCATGTTACAACAAAGGGAATTATGAATTTTATTACTTTCATTTTTCCTCCGATCAGTTGCTAAAGCTGGAAATGGCTTGGTTAATAAAATGTTAATAAATAATATGTTAATAAAAGTAATATACAATATGATGCAATTATATTACATACTTGTTACTTTTAGTAGGAATATCAGTATTTTATACATTTATATGAACATCGTATTATTTCTAGAACATAATTATACGCTTTCAATTATTAATATTTACAGTTACGAACGAAGTATTTTACTACGACATGGTGACAATGGTTGTTTTATTGTTCAAAACTTGACTGCCATTGATCGTCACAAAGGTGCCACAGGCGGCGTCATAAAATGCCAAGCACGAGAAAGCCGGGCGATGCTGAAAGAGTAGAGGAGCTCGGCGTGTCCCGAACGGGCTCGCTGAAACCGCAAGTGCAGTGTCGAGCACTCGGAGGCCGGCTTTCCCCGGCGCTTTGCCCCCGCGCCAGCAAGCACCGCTTGCGGCCTGCGGACGAAGCGGCGCGGCGCGGCGCCGAGCACAGTTCGAACCGAACCTGCTCTGCAAATACACGCGAGTATTTGCCGACACGCGGAAAGCCAGCCGACCAGCCAGCCAGCCAGCGAGCCTTTCCACTCGGCGCCGCGCCGCATTGCGAGGGGAACCCCTGCTGGGATTCGCTCGGCGGTCCCCAGAGACCGCACGTTTGGCATCTGCTCGTCCTCACCCTCTGCCCATCGTCACTTCATGCCCGTCCTCACTCGCTGCCCGACCTCACTCGCTGCCCGACCTCACTCGCTGACCGACCTCACTCGCTGGTCGCCCTTACTCGCTGCTGGCTCTCACTCACTGCCCGTCATCACTCGCTGCCCGTTCTCACTCTTTGCCAGTCCTCACTCTTTGCATTTCTTCACTCTTCCCGTCCTCTCTGTCCGTTCTCGCTCTCTATCATCCTTACTCCCTACCCATCCGCACTGTCTACCCGTCCTTGTTTTATGCCCATCTTCACACTTTATCCGTTCTTATTCTCTAGACTTTCTACTCTCTTCTCTTCGTCAATCTACCCTTCTTCACTCTCTTTCATTCCTCACTCTCTGCCCACCATTCATCTCTGCCGTCATCTCTGTTGAAGCCTCTCCCCTCACCACTCCACTCTATCCCCTCTTTTTACCTCCTCCGTTCTTTCCACTCTCCCCATCCTCTCCAATCTCTTCCTCTCTAACTCCCCCTCCAACGCCTCATTTTGCATCTTCTACATCCTCTCCACTTTGTCCATTCTCTCAGCCCTTTTCCGGCCCGTTCCGCCCTCGAGCGCCCTTAGTGCCCTGGCCTCCGCGGCGAACGAGCCCCGGGCGGCGCGTGTTGCGTCAGCCCTTGCTGACGGAGGCAGGCGCGCCCTCCGTCACGCGTGAACGGGCTGGCGCTGTTTGTTGTGGATGATGAGTTGAGCGTGATTTTGTTGACTCTGTGCGAAATGGGAGGTTCGAGTTGGAAAAATGATAATGTAATAATAGTTTCAGTGACGAAGCACAAATAAAATACTAATGCGATGACTATTTGGAGGTTTAAAATGTATGCAACGCGTTGCTCACTGCGTGCATAATGCGTCTTATTGTCGCGTCGCAAAAAAGTGGTTAATAATAGTTACAGTTAAAAGAAAGTACAAAATGAAAAAAAGCAGAAGACATGAAATAAAAAAGGAAAAATTGCTTGCAAATTACGTGAAAACTTTCTGCAAACGTACGACACCGTAAATGTCGATCTTGTACCTTCTCGTACTACATCAATACTAACTACATACGAATCACTGATTATGATTATGATTGACTGACTGCCTATGCGTAATTAGTTGCAAGTGAATGTCGAACTCACCGACAGTTCTTCATAGGTTCCTTCTCAACCTGAACGATGGAGCAGTATGCAAAATGGAGCACTTAAAATGACGCCTAATTCTTGAATAGTACACACCAAAATATCATCCACGACTGTAATTATATTTTGAATATTTTTCCTGTTGTATACAAATTAATCTTGAAAAGAAATAACATTAATGAGCTTCTATAAAATATAAATATATCGTTTTAGACGTATTAAGTTCCTTTTAACGATAGTTGTGTTTCTCTACAGTATATATTTTCTCGTTTGCTCAAGGGTTTAAAATAATACACATCAGTTATGGATGGATCAAGTATGGGCGAAACATCAGACATAACACGAAAATCAACTGTTCATTGCTCTTCATTCTCAGTTCTCTATACAAAGAAACTTTTTAAAATTTGTGTTTGTTTCTACTCATTCGAGAAATTGGTTTTTAGAAGGTAAAAACGTACACTATTATTCATAATTATTAAGAAAGTTCCATCCTTCATTCAAGATTGGTACACTTCTCTGAATAATAATAACTTGTAAATATAAAAGTTTTCGGACTTCGACAACTAGAAAATAGTAGAAGCAGTAGAAGAGATTTAAACAAATTTTAGGAACATAGTTTCGGAATGCTTAGCAAAATTTATGCCTACCAAAACATTTTGGTGTAATTCAGATTCTGAGTACTTCAATATAGAACCGAGACGAAAAGTGAGTTAGGAAAGCATGCAACAAATTTATATTTGAAAAAACAAAATCATTTTCTCCACAACTACTGCAGAACGTATGCATTGCTGCGCGTTATCGGATACAGTAATGATGACGATTCCACAAGCCGTGAATATTATTCTTGCACGTCTGTCGGTCAATCACATTCGTCTCATTATACACGTCAGAGGGTTCTTGCAGTCTACTTCAGAGGGCAAGAGCGCTGCGCGCTGTGTCGCGGCAGGTCGCAACTCACGTAAGACAGATCCACGAAACAGTTGCGAGTTGGTGATTGTTACAGTCAGGGAACATTGAGTGTTATGTGGCTGCTATAATGTCAAGGCGCTCTGTTTTATTTTCAAATAAGGTTAGTAGCAGTAATAGAGGTAATGTAGACTGCACACCGCCAGAGATTCTGGAAGCTGCAAAATATTAATGTTATAAAATATTTAATTAATCAAGTAAAAAGTACAATGTAACATTATTTCACAAAAGATTCAAAAGTTTTCAGTTAGTATTAAAAAAAATGAATTTCAAAGTTGTAGAGAAAATATAGTCTTATACTCTGGTAGAATGACTATTATTTACTCGTAGAAATTGAGTCACGAGCCACGCTATCATTCTACGCTCGTTGAAGGTTAGACTATTCTACAGTTATCTCAAGTTGTACTAATTATAAAGTTTCATACTTAAGAAAGTTTTCCGGCTAATTGCGGAGAAGATGGATCGTTAAGTTCAGATGACAGTAAAATGTATATTATTTAAATAGGCATTATGCAACCGTTTTCAAACCAAAGGACCTAATCGTAGTAACGATAACAACATTCGAAGTTGAAACTAAACCTTCTGAATTTATGTTGAAATTATTGGAAATAGGGTCGCTAAAATCAAGAGAAATGATACATCGATAAATTCCTAAAGATTAATGAAAGACACTATCCGTATATTAAGATACCTCCAAATTGCAAAAAGCTATTTGTAGTACCGCTTCTGAAAGAGGGAGATAAGAGAATTGTTAACAATTACAGTCCTCTGAGTTTCAATCAATCATCTGCAAGTAAATGGAACACATAATTTGCAGAGTATGTTTGAAGAGTTTAGAATAAAACTTATTGGCTATTTCAAAATCAACCTCACACAATCTCACAAATCAACACCCAACAATCAATCAATAAATCAACCAAACAAAATTTTTGACCTGGGTGTTCGTTCGACATTCTGACAATTGCAGATTCATTAGACGAAGTAAAAACTACTTGCACATACGGGGTTGCTTTCAGAAACAAATTTAACGTGTTTAACTCTTTATAAGAAATTGTTCAGTATATTTTCATCGTCATTTCGACCCTTTTACATGCCTTAGAAGTTTATAACATTCATTCTAACACATCTGTATACAAAGTTGTTAACATGGTTAAGGAAAGTAGTCTGAACAAGTCAGGTTTTGCTTAACGTTTAGAGAATATTCCTATGGTTTATTTTGTTGCATTGATAATAGTTTTTGTGAAAAGCAAAACTATTTTAATATCGATTTCCAGGACATGTAGTTAGTTTCTGCTAGTACTCGTACTTTTAGTTCGACGAACTCCAAAAAGTCTAGCCCACTTCAAATCGCGATGCAGGGCGCGTGGAAAACTCCTCGTTGGCTTCCAACTGATCTCTTTAGGATCCATTTCTCGCCATAGACCCTCTCGCCCCAGTTGCTCCCCAGTGGTGGTTGCCATGTCGGTTCCCTTTATGAAGTTCGTGTTCTGGCGAGACGGCAGCCGAATTCGAAGCATTGCAACTCCGGGCATTGGAGGATCGCTACTTCTTTCCTGAAGTACACAAAATTTTATTCGAAATCTTTACGTGAATAACGTTGTTACAAGATGTTTTCTCAGAAAATATGCTAAAAACATGAAAAGGCTGGTTCAGCTCATTTGTGTGAATTGAACGATGCCCAATCCAACGAGTGAACCGTAACATTTTGAATCTCTTATTCTATTTTAATGTAAATGACGTTTTATTATTGTAACAGAATAACATTTTGTAGATACAGAAGTTACGCGAAATCATTGTTCTTCAAATAAACAATACAAAAGAAGCTCTGTTTGTGGACCTGAGTACAAATGTGTAAGAACATATTGTTATATTATACATACTGATTAATGCGCTTCAGTTTTGGCAAAATTAGAATGTGGTTATTTCCAGTTATACGTATTTAAGAAACGTAGGGGTTTGGTAAAAACTACAAGCTAATTAAAGAAAACAATGCTTTTACAGAACAGTTGTACTCAACGTAAGATAATAAAGAATTAGCATTACGTTTTTTTCAAGTTTTTAATTTAAGTGAATTTATGATATGAACCGAAACACTGGTGGAAAATTAAAGGCTCAGTGTAGTGAAGTTAAACAGCGATCGTGAGTATTTTCATGAAGAGTACAGATGTATTAGCACTGTAAATAGCTTAGCTCAAGCCGTGAGATGCAGAGAGGGAGCTCTGAACTCGAAAGGGTGAGTGGATGTGCAACATTTGATATGAACATTCTAAATGATGCAATTAACGAACCGCTTTTAAAAACAATGTACACAAATCAACGCAAGTAAGAAACTTTTATGTAAAGGTCAACATACGTAGTGAACATGTTTACATAAACAAATTTTTATCTACAAAGAAAAGGGAATGTGCGTGTGTCACACATTTACGCAAAAAAACACTCAACCGGTTTCGTTGAAATGTTTACATTAGTTCTTATTAGTGATGAGAGTGTTTAAAGAGTGATTTGAATTAAATAGGATAAGAGGGTGCGTTGTCGATGACGATTTATCGGTTTATGACGACTCAAATGTCCCTGAACTCTTCGTAACCCGCCAAACAGTCAAAGATTAAGCGCGAATTCACTGCATACAAATAGTTTGCAACTTTATTTTCGTGTGTAATATTTTATTATATTTTGTTTGTATTATTTATTATGTTTAGTATTTTTATATGATGTATATTGAGCATTAAAAAGCGTTTTTTGACCGTGCGATTAAAAGAAACGAGTAAATAAACAGTTGTCTTTACATACTTACTTATTCACATACCTATTTGCTTTAGGATTTTATATAACTATTTTATATTTTATTAATTTTATTTGCAATATTTATTACGAAACTTTATTTATTTTATTGACGTTTAATCTCAATCCATGTGGACTGCTTTTACTCGTATATCCAAAAAAAATCAATAAAAATAACTGACAAACTTTAGAAAACAAATGAAAGGTCGTGGTGGTTGATTAGGTCACACGTCCTGCAAGAGAGGGTCAGGAAGGCCGCAGTGAAGGGTGCATACGGCGGGCTGCGTGGCCACGTGGCCCTGCGTGTTGGCGCGCGTGGCCGATGGGCGTTGCAGCCGGCTCGGAAGAATGTAATTGGACTGGGCTGCGGGCGGGCGGCGCGGGCGGCGCGGGCGAGCGCATCGAGAGCGCGGGAGGCCGCACCGCCTCCGGCATCGCCCTCTCTCCTCTGCCCCGCCCCGCCCCGCCCAGGCGCTTCACGTGCCGGGCGTAATGAAATTGCCAACTCGGCCGCTTCAACGCGCGGCCCACCCCGTTTCCCTACTTACCCACCTAACCTCCGCTCGCCCACTCTCCGGCCCTCCCGCACGCTCTCCTGCCCATTCACTCTCCAGCCCACTCGCCCGCCTCGGGGTCGGCTCCACTCTCCCCTTCTAGCTCTCTCTCCGTCTGCCTGCCCGCACACTCATCTCTACTCTCCGTCTGCCCGCTCTCCTCGTTGTCCTCGCCCGCCATAGTGCGCTATCCCTCCCTCGCCCATCTGTCCGCTCTTCTGCTTTTTACCAATGCCTGCCTCCCTGACCTCACTCCGCCCTTGTCACTCCACTCCGCCCACTCCGCCCTTGTCACCCTCACCTTTTCGTCCTTATCGCCCTGTCATACCCACTGCCCTCACTGCCTCTCAATGCCCGTCAACGCCCTACAACTCCCTTAGTACCCTTCCAACGAGAAGCCCCTTGTTGCTCTCTCCACTCGCCGCAATCCAGCCCTGTCCGCACGCTGCTGTTTTGTCAGGAGACCTGAGAAACGTGCGTTTACCAACACTTTTTTCATTTGAAGTTAGCTGGGTTTTTGCGAAGGGAGTGTGGTTCTCGATTTTCTTAATTTCCTTCTACAACTACATTTTTCCGCCTTTTTCTGTCTGTAATTTCTACGTCACATACCTAAAAGCCAGCACGCTTTTCATACGTCGCTTTTTAATTTATAGTAAACAATTTAAATTAACGAGTTTGTTTAGTCTACCAGACATACTGTTTTGAGATAATGAGGAACTTAAATAAATTACAAAATATTTCCTAATAAATACAAATACTTTTATTGGTTATAACGAAAATACTTTCATTGTGTTTCTCTCTTGGGCATGTACGTATGATATTTCTTATTTTCCACTTTTCTGCGAAATATAATTTATTTAATGACATTAATTATGTACATATTCTATTGAAAAGAGTTTAAGACTCAAAAATGTACTTTTTGCACCCTCATGACGTTAGTAACTCAATTTAGTAGCCAATTGAATTGTGTGAAAATATAACAATGCAAACGGAAAATGCAAAATAACGTTATTTACCGAACTTTTTAGCACATGTTTCACAGCTTCTGTGAACGTTCCATTCAGATTGGGAACAAAAGTTCCATGTATTGTGAATGTAGTCTATGACTGCCCGCTCTTCTCTCTGAAGTCAAGGTATTGTTCTCGTTTGCGTGACAAATTGAGAGGCTATATGTTCTGCATAGCATCCATAAGCCTCAGAAACATGACATATGGTTTTCGCTGAAGGCAAATTTGCGAGTTAAGTTTACAGTGGTAGGTTAAAAATGTTCAAAAATAAGTTAAATTAAATAAGTTTGTAATACGTTGTTTCCTTTGTTTCGTTTTTTTTTTCAAAGCATATTTTGCGGCTTGCATTGCTTTTTGCTGACAAACACGCACCCAAAACGGCCTCTTTGAATCTAATAAATATTCTTTCTTTGATATGTGGCAATAACAACCGAAGTATGCTCATAAATACATGAATATTTGCTCACAGTTTGTGATCTTAACTCTATATGTGATATTAGTGACATTAGAGGGAAAATGTTTATAAGTGTAATAAATGTATAGAAATTTTCTTTCCAATCACGAATTCATAAACTTTTATTATGCTGGTTCTACATAGTATTGATTGAAAAAGTGATTGTCAATGAAATCAATGTTTTAATTGATTCTGTGTCTGAACTTCAACTGAGCATCTTACATTTATTATTTTTCAGAAATTATTTTATTCTTTTAGGAAATTTTGGTCGGATAACAAATCAAAAAAATCAAGAGAAAGAATTCTAATAATTTTACTGATGATCCTTCATTATATTTCTTCCTCTGAGCTATGTGTATGTGAGACTTGGTAGCCCACTTCATTTGATAGTAAAAGGCGGACCTTCTCTACCGTTTGGCGTACGCATAGTCCCGCTGTTTTTTTTTTCGTCAGCAAAATACGGATAGGATGCAAACGTTCATTGCGTCCGTTGACATGCCATGTGAAGTACTTTTCAAGTCTGTACAATCCGCTTCTTTGAAACGAAAACTCACTAGTGATAATTTGAATATAAGGAATAATATATTGAATAATTTAAATACTCCAACAATTTCCTGCTTTTGATTCCTACAGTAAATTAAAAAAATATTTCTATTTCTTTGTTGTCTATGAAGTACTTCAACAAATTATACATTGCTATTGTAGAAACTAACATGTTCCTCTTCTTTTATTCTACAGGTAAACTAAATTATTTTTATGAAAAATGAAATGTTTGAATTTCAACAAATATCCCTTCAAGTGGAAACATGAAAAGCTCTACAGTGCTATACCTGTGTAACTTAATTACTTCATGGCGCCCACGCATACTCTTGCAAACATACAGAACATTCGGTATAAATGTACGAGGCTCATTAACTTCCCGTGAAAGTAGCGCGTGAATTGCATTGAAGAATATGCGAAATTGCGCCGACTTCAAAGCGCGCGAGCGGAGCATAGATTGGCCTCGCCGCCCCACCGCCTTTCACCGCTGCGTCGGCTCCCGATTCGCGCAGCGCCTCACCAGCAGCCCCCTTCATCCGACCACTTCAATCACTCCTGCCTCTCCTCCTCCTTCTCTTCAACCACCCCTCCACACACACATAGTCCCCGCGACGTTCTTGCCACGCAATTTCCTTCGTTTCGCCTCCACCATCACATTCTCGCCTCTTACAGTCTCACCAACATTTCTCCACCTTATTCACAACACTACCCCACCATATTCACTAACTCCTCTCCCGCCACCGTAACCAACCCCTTACCGTCACCTTTGTCTAACCTTCTCCACCAAACCCATTAACCTTTCCCCGTCACGCCCACCATTCATTCCCACCACATTAAATCTCCCTTGAAACATCACCGAAATGGCAAACCACACAATCCTCAACATTGCCGTCTTTTTAACTCTTGTCATCCATTCACCTCATTCCAAATGGCCCGATACTTCATCTTCCGTCAGTTGCAACGCAGCCACTGCTATCATTACTCACTATTACACCACTGCGTCTATACACTATCATTCCTCGCTCTTTCCAACCCATCCACTTCTCACTCAATAAGCCCGTCATATATTCAGCTTCCGGCACTTGCCGTGCAGTCCCTTCGTGCATACACGTTCCGTCCCCGCCCTCTCCAATCCGTCCACTCTCCGTCCGGTCGGCGCGGCCGATGAGGGGTCCGGGGGCGGTCAGCAGCCGGCGCAGCCCGGGGTCCGGGTTCGAGGACGGGAAACCCGATTAGGGCTCTGTCTTTGAGCGGCCGCGCACTGCGTGGGAACGAAGTTATTTTAATTGTTTAATCCGGTTAGTTCATTAAAAATCCCTCTTCTTTCCGAGCGCTGGCAATTAGGCGACTCGCACATACGTTCGCCTCTCCTCTTCCTCATCCCCTCCTCCACCCCCACCCCACCCCGCTCTGGCTCCGCTCGGTTTCGGCTTTCCGCCCGCTCGGCGGAGCCCCAGCCGAACCATTCCCTCCCCCGGCCGCGGCGACCAACCGCCGTGCTCTTGGCGAGGGCGACACTGGATGCGGGGACCGCGACGGCGACCTTTCGCTTTGCGGCTCTGCTGGGCTCTAACCGGCTCTGCTGCTCTAACCGGTGTGGGCTCTAACCTTCGGCGAATGATGCTGCCTAGATCACTGCCTCATCGGCTACCATTAAGGTTGGCCGGCTCCCGTTAAGGTTGGTTGGTACATAACGGACCTTTAGCCGCGTGTAATATTCAACGTTTTACCTTGTTAGATCATCTTTTCAACATTTTAGAATTTGATAGCAGTATATCTAAGTATATGAATAATGGGATAATGTACACAACGGTGTAAATTATGAATGAAATGGTTTCCTGCACATAATCAATAATTTATAGTATGATTGATGATTTAATTTATGATTTCAACCTGCAACACAAATATCAATATTTGCCAAAACCATACAAAATTAAACAAGTAAGTACATGTTTATTTCTAAATAACTTGTTATTTATGTATATTTCCGCATTTTCTTCGTTTAGGAACTGAGATATTTTATATGCACTACAGTTATTGGGAAACTAAAACTTCTCACTTTATAAAGCTGGTGATGTTACAAAATGGAACAGATTTTCTCATATTAATTTTATCATTTTAAAAACAAAAAGAAAGTAATGCAATAAAAATGCGCTTACGTCATTTTAAAGAGTGTATTTGGCACTATGCATACAAAACGTTTCAAGAAATATTTTGTAACATTTTTGAGAAAACCGTGCTTGTAATATTTTTTAATATTGCCCATATTTCACTTAAAACTGTTCGTAAACGACTACATTTTTCAGAACAAAGCGTAAGACGTCACTAAACCAAGAAGACGCTAATTGTTGAGAATAAATTTTGTTTGTAGACAAAT
Source organism: Gryllus bimaculatus (assembly GCA_017312745.1). Classification (NCBI taxonomy): domain Eukaryota; kingdom Metazoa; phylum Arthropoda; class Insecta; order Orthoptera; family Gryllidae; genus Gryllus; species Gryllus bimaculatus. The sequence continues at coordinate 2,216,307 of BOPP01000051.1, read as the reverse complement.
GTTTATCTTCAATGTTGTAGTTGTAGAAAAACTCAGAAAAAATCTGAATTTTTGTAATATTCAAAATTTTAGAGAGTTTAAGAAAAATAAAACCTACGCTATTTAAGCATCTTTTTTATATCCGAGAAAAAAATTAAAGAAGACATTTGATCGATTTTTGAAGATGTTTTGGAAATGTTCGGACCTCTTAGAAAATACCTTCAAATTCAAAAATAGCGGCATCAGTTCAATTGATCTGAGAGTATTAATTTTGGTAAATATCATGCTTTTAGGCCCTTTTCCTTGTTCGTAGAGAGACGGACGAACAAAAGAATTGCCGTAATCCAATTTTTCGATATAAAGGACCCACCAAACGGGTTTTATTGTAGACTCAACATTTTAGAGGTAGTAATTTACTACATGTAAGAACACGAATTATCTAGTTTTTTGTTACTTGGGCTTATTTTTCTGTCAAAAAATCAATGTTTCTTATCGCATCATCATAATAATACTTGCTCGCTATTGTGTGCTGGAAAGTATAAATTAAAGAACAGAGAAAATTAAATATGAGGGAAGTGAGTTTGTCGAATGTGACATCATAAAAAATAGAATGCGTTTTAGTATAATAGTTCTTTTGAAACAAGATTCTACTTGCACCTGTCCAAATAGCTTCCCATCGCAACCAGCGCATGCGTGAACCAGTGTCTTAAACCCTTATGTACGCTCCGCGCTGCGTGACCATATCTCTGATCTGTCGCTCTCTTCCCACCCGGCTTTCACCACTTCGGCTTTCGTTGACCGCATGACCTCTCTTCGCCAAATTCCTCTTCCAAGCCTCTCCCGCTGCATCGCTCCGATCTCCTAACCGCCATCGCTGCGCCTTTTCCCGCGCCGCCCGCGCCGCCCGCACCGCCCGCACCGCCCACGCAGCGCCGCCTCAGGCTTTTTGTTCGCCCCCACCCTAATCCTATCAGGCGACTTGACCCAGGGCGTAGCCCGTCGCCTCCCTCCCACTCTTCCCTCTCGGCCCTTCCAGCCCTTCTTTCCCTTTCCATCATACTCTCTTGAATCTCCTCCCACCCCTCAACCCGTTCTCGTCTCACACTCACAGTTCGCCGTGACTTCTTTTTCCTCCTCCCCGTCCCCCTTCCGTTCGCCGCCCACGACACGCCCCTCACGGTCGTCTCTTCCCCATCCCCGCCACTTCGCTGCCGGGCGAATTCGAGCGAGGCGCTGGCAATCCTCACCTCGGGTGCCTTCCCAGCAGAAATATCGAGTGGCGTTTCTTTGATACGGGAGGTAGGAAAAAGGAATTTGGATAACTTTTGAAATTTTCTAGGGTAACACGCTGATTCTTTTTTGCGTCAAAGTATAGTTTGTAGAAGATTTAGGATGAACAAACTCGAAAATCTAACATTACATATTTTGGGATTTAGGCTTTCAAAAACACGCGCAATTGAATTTGGTAGTAAAACCATTGTCTTACAATGCCAATGATATGAGCTTCAACGCAAGAAGGTTTTCCATTGAACTATGTATTTTTAGGATATATATTTTGATATTAGAATCTGAATTTTCAATTTTTTCTGAGCCTTGACAAATCTTTCGAAATTTTTGCTTATTTTAGGAATATAAAACCAGGTCAAAGGTCAAAGGTGAAATATGTTCACTAAATATGCTTCCAACGTTTTACAAATTGCATTGAAAAAGTCAAGCAATTTTTGGACCAAACAGAAAGGGTCATGCTTTTTCTTGGCCGATTTCAAGTGGAATTACTTAGTTGCTTGGGTAGTTTTGGTAGATTTGTACTAAAATTAAAAAATGTATTAGAATTCCGTATCACATATTATTACAAGTGAGGTATGGTGTTGTTGATGCGAAATTGTTTTCGTTGTTCCTTTACATATCGTTACATTAGTTTGCAAATTGGAATGTATCTCACATACTTTTTGTTAGTTGTGAAACGTTGAATTGAGGCCAACAATCCTCTGCTTAATTGAGGTCATCTCCTAAATGTATACCACTTGATCGGATTTACACGGTTAGTTCTGCGTGCACTAAATTGAACTCTTGTATATCGGGTTCAGGGCAGTATGTTTGTGGGCTTATTTACAAATCCGCACTGGAAACACGTGTATTCAACGTTGCAGAATAGTAGTTCATCTGCACGCGCTTCCAGGATACTAACTCACTAGCATCAGATTGGGATCACCAACACTACACTACATATACGCGGGACACATGCAAGTAACATTAATGCAATCATGCGGATGTCATGTTGGGATGTAATAAATAAAATATAATATTTGGCATCAGAATGTTCGTTCTTTACCTCTCATGTGTGTTGACGCAGGCTGCTTCACCTCCTACTAGACTCAGTAACACTGGGATTCATCTGTATCATTGTGAAGTGTTCAAATCGAGTAAGAATTCGCAGCATTGGGATGTGTTTTGGAAATTAATTAGACTGGGAAAATTCTTTAGAGAAAGAGGTGATTATCATTAAAGAAGTAAAATCGGTTCACGGAGTTGGTCAATGTGGTTAGATAAACAATTACTTACGGAAAAGTTACGAAATATTTAATTTCTTCATCAGGACTTACTGATAATTATACGGGTAACGTCTCATTTCAGTGTATGATTATTAGTAAGCCCTGATGAAGAATTTAATATTTTGAAACGTTGGCGTAACTAATTGTTTCTCTAACCACATTGGCCAAACCCATGAACCGATTTTAAGTTTTTCTTCTTCAATGGTCGTGATTATACAATGGTTATAATCATTAATAACTATCTCTCGTTGACACATTTAGTTAGAATTCTATGCTTCAGTATAATTCGACATTGAAATCGTTCGTTGTTGATTAGTGATTCCGGGCAGCGCCATCTGCTAATATCACCAGTCCCATAAGTATAGTGCATGTTTTAACGGGAAGTGGTGGTTATATTCCCCTGCTGGATGGTGAAATCCGGCGCCTACCTACCTGACGGCAAACGGAGTTTGTCCAAACCAAGTATCTCCAGCGCGGCACCGCCCCGACCGGGACTCGATCTATCCTTGCGATCAGTCTCCCGACATGTGTGGTAGTGTAGTGCATGTAAGTATAAGGAGTTGATAGAACAAGTAAGAGGAAAAGATCGCGTGGTCCGTTGCCCGTTTGTTACGGTACTGCTCTGGCATTCACCTGCTGTTAGTCGGGCAAACCACGAAAAACCACCGATCAGAGCAGCGGGCCGCTTGAATTCTCCTCCAGACAGCGACTGAATTGGACCTTGCTGATGAGCTAGTGTCGAACAAAGTGCCACGGGGGGGGGGAGTTAGGTTCTAGGACCTCCCGGTCAGAGGCACTGCAGTGACGTCAATTAATGCCCTGAGCCACATCTGGTCGTTTATAGTTGAACCCGCACGTTGCACTGTGTGACTCGCAGCCTGTGTAGAAGCTTCCGGAGTTGAGCGCGGCGAACCAAACACGTCTCTCGGCGCTGCTCTAACTCATCAGCCGGAAGAGAGCTGACGTCGGCGGCGCCGCACGCGAGGAGTCGCCCGGGGCAGCGGGGCGGTCGGCCCTGCGCCCGAGGGCGCGGTCGACAGCAGAGCTGCGCTCGCCGTGTTTCGGGGAACTTCATCGATTCCTGGAATTGAGCGTTTCGGTGTGTCAAGTGAATAGAAAAAAACCAAAACGATTTGAATTTGTTTGAAACCGGTGTCACAGGAAGTGTTATCGTCAGTAATACTTTTTCTCTCTGCGATTCCTCGCAATGTGTGTGCGTTTGTGATCTGTTGGATTCACACTAATGTGACAGGGGATATGCCTTTTTAATTTCGAATATAAGTGTATTGTGATATGCAGAATGTTGCCCATGTCAATTTACTCGTTGGATGTTATAGAGTGTGAAGAGTAGTCTGATTATTGCTCGGTATGCAATTGTCCACAGATGTATTGCAAATGTTTCATATCTGAATAACATTCTCGTGTCACTAAATATGGCTTAACATATAGAACTATATTTACTTCTCGTGTATTGGTTTTGCGAGTAAATAGTCGATCAATTGAATACTTATATTGAGATGAGTCTTATTCAGGATATCGTGAGTATAAGAAAAGATTTATCGATTACGAAAAAAACAAGGCCGTCATAGTAGTATTACGAGGATTAAAATAAAAATAGATAGAAAACCAAATTAAGGACTATCTAGGAAACTTTAAGCATTAATAAATGAAGAGAAAGGCAATAGTATATTTGTGGAAAGTGATTACCAGATAATAATTAAAATGTTCATGTAATGTTTGAATATGAACAATGTCAGAACATAATAGCTGAGAAGACTGACTAATGGTGGCACAGGAATATAATAAATAAGAGATAAGCCTCGTAGTACTAACAAAGGAGGAGTGTAAGGAGCGTGTTTAAAATACATCTGTGCCACGCAATGAATCAGTAGCAAGATAGTAATAATACATAATTACTAGAACAGCATAAGAAGACATACAAGGTGGCGGAGAAGCACGGATGTATCGTATTGAGCTCCGATAAATGACGTTGACATTTTGTGGAATTTAATGTTAAACCCGTAAGGTTAGAGAAATGTGATAGGAGTTCGAGAAAATTAGAGGCAATTCAGAATTTCAGTTTAAATTTCAAATCAGAAATTATTTTCGTATTTTGAGTGGGAAGAACGTAATGCAGCTGGACCGTGGGCGGAATATGTGACAAAGTTAAACCAATAGAATAGAAGTTATTCGTTGGTCAACTGTCCAGCAAACAATGAACGAGTAATGTAAAAGTTTCAAACATTGAATTATAAATGCTCAACGCTCAATATTTTATTATTTTTGATAAAAGTTAATACTAACAATAGTGTGAATGTTAGCAAATGCATGCTTGCGAATGTATGTTTATGATTGTTATTATTGAATGGTCTAAATGGGAATTTTGTTATGTAATTAATAGTTAATGCTTCATACATGTAATTTGTCCAATGTTAAATTGCTAGAGCATCCGAAGCATATGCCAAAGATTATAAACGAGAACAGAAAAATACTCTTGCAAACTATAAATTTCGTATAATGTTGTTACATTGGTTAGAATAATAGTTTCCAATAGCAATTTCCCAATATAAAATTGTCTGCCGAAATTCCGTAGAGAGGTGAATTTTCAAATTTTCACGTTAGCAACAACCCTGGACGACGTGTAAAAGTGGTTTAAAAACTATAACTGAGCTAGCCAAATTATCATATCAAACACTGGAAGTTAATGATAAATAACCATAAATAGTAAAATAAAAAAACAAGTGGAACTACTGAATGACACAGACTTTCTCGTATTCATTTTCTATTTTCTTTGGTCTGAGCTAGCTATTCACACGTGTTTCATTCTCTTGTTAGCTGCCATCTATCATTGCCCAAAGTAAATTTTTAAAACTTTTCTCAAATTTTCGGTTTCCTAATAATAGAACAGAATTATTACATGAAAGATATTAAAGAAGAGTAAAACATTGCCCTAAATGAAAGCTTTCATTGACAAATTTGGAGTGGAGTGGTGTTTAGACGTTACTGTGAATAAGAAATTTGAACCTCTTTTCACAGAAAACTATTGAGTGTTAGAAAAACTTCATGTTAAGTCTTTTAAAGCACTTCTATTCTCAAATTCAATAGTGTTTAGTAATTACAGAAAATGTACATATTAAAGGCGTGAGGGATATTGAAAAAGTATTACATTTGTGCAATATTTAGAAAATCTGCAAAAATTTTAACAACTGGATTTATCCACTTTGCAATATGAGTGCCTGGCAATGAATATTTCCTGCTGATTGTTCACGCCGAACTACATAATTTTTTCTATACTACATATATTACTTGATATATACGTACGTATACGAGAAAGTGGTAAATTATATTTAATAAAATAAACAAAATAATTGGAGGAAGGGAGAGTGTAGTATCGTAGTATTAAGAATTCTTACCTCTTCCGTGCCCTCCGTTGCACTCCTCCATGCCTCCATTGATGCAACAACAAAATTTCCAGAGGGAAACCACTGTGCACAATTGAGCTCTAGGAAGCAGCAGAAAACTGCATTCTAGCTGTGCTGGCTGAGGGTCTCAAAGGGGCTCGGACGCAACCCGCAATAGCGCCGTGTGCTGCGGTGCCGGCGCTGCCCCTGGGGAGGGCGCCCGCCGCTGCGCGCAGTTTGTGTGCTCGACGCGCTCCTCCGACGAGCGAAACCTCGAGCTGCGAACAACCGCGCTCTTCCTCGTGTAATATTTAAACTAACTACCCCCATATGAGACAAATTCCGAAATTCTATGATATTCCCCCTTAATTTTACTGCGCTATTTAACTTGCATTTAAAGTTATTTTACGTTCTGAGAGAGATAAAAGAAAGTTCGGGTGTCTTTTCATTAATTTTGAAAATTCTATATATTATCTCAAAACTCAGTAGTTTCATAAACAATAAAGTATTATTTACAATGAGGTTTTAATTTAATGAAAAACGTTTCATATGAAAAGAAATGTGTGAATACCTGTAATCGCTGAAGAAAAGGACATTTATGTAAAGTGAGGAAAAGTTCGCATGAGTAATTTAATTGAAAATTACATTAGTTATTATTAACACTCCATTACATATCGTAATTAATTGGAAATTCCCTTTTAATCTCCAGAGAAAATAAGTATCTCCTTGCAGCACCATACGCTAAATGCTGGGGTACCTCTTGTTCAATATAAGCAGCTACATCTTTTGTTATGTGCGGAGTGACACTGTTATCTCTACTGACAGGAGAAGCGAGGTATGATGCATATGAAGCTGAAGGATTCCGCGTCTGTTCCAGCGCCAGCGCCAGCGGGTGGTTGAGGGAATGCTTCCAGCGAGCCACATAAAACTGCCACCGCCACCGCCTCCGCCACCCGCGTCGCAAAGGCGCGCCGCGCCCAAAGGAGCCTCCCCGTCCCACGCCGCCTGCTCGTCGCTTGCGAGGCATCCGCGGCGCGGCGCGGCTCGGCGCGGCGTCGCGATTGGTTTTCCCCTCCGCTGCCCTCACGCGTCGCGCGCCTTTGTCTGCGCTTCCCGCCAAGCAAGGCGAGTGGGCAGGATGGGCGGCTGTAGGCGTAAGGCAGAGACGACGAGAGAAGGACGGTGAGGCGGAGAGGTGAAGAGGGACGAGGGCAACAGGACGACGAGTGGGGGACGAGTGAGGGACGAGGTGAGGGGACGAGGTGAGGGGACGAGAGTGAGGACGAGGTGAGGGGACGAGATGAGGGGACGGGTGAGGGACGGTGAGAGGGACGTGGATGAAAGGAAGGCTAGAAGGGAAGAGGGGGCGTGGAAAGGGGTGGGAAGAGGGGCGTGGAAGAGGGGCGTGAAGAGGGGCGTGGAAGAGGGGGCGTGGAAGAGGAAGAGGCGTGGGAGAGAGGGGGGGGGAGAGGCGGGCGAGGGGAAGAGGGGGGGAGAGGGGAGAGGCGAGAGGGATTCAGGGGCGAGGGGACGGGGTTAGAGGGAGTGAGGTGAAAGGGGGCGAGGAAACTAAGTGAAGATAGAATTGGGAATGGAGAACGGAAAACGGTTAGAGAGGATCGGATGGAAGGAAGGACAATTGGATTGTGGATTATACCATTCAAAAGTCACCATGATATTGCTGATCGAATCACATGGCTTCGGATGTGCTCAGAGTGTTATTAGGCAGTGAGTAATGTAGTTCTCATCTCTTTTGCTAGTTTATATGCGCTCGACGATGAGCGTAATAACTTTCGAATCGAATTTAATCTTCAGTTACACTTATATAAATAGAGATCTGCTGAGTAGAAAGGTGGGGTTCAAAAGATTTTGAAAATTAATATTTATATATTCGCGCCCATAAATTTGAATTACATATAAATTAGTAAAAAAATAGAGTAAAAATTAATTACTCGAAAATTGTATTTTCTTATTTTTACTATTAAAACATTTATTTGTTGTTTATCAGCGGTATTCAAATATTTCTACATTTGAACTTTCATGATTGGTGGAAAAATTGAAGTTTTGTAAAAAGGCATTGTCAGACTCTAAAAATCATTAGACGTTTGTGAAAAAAGTAAGCATTTGCAAAACATATTTGGTGCATAGTCAGCGTCTTATTCTATAAAAAATCTTCTTATAGGATTTATATTCACGGTATGGCTGTGCAAATGTAAAATATAAATTGATGCACAATCTATCCCTGCTGTGGCGATGCAGTAATTACTAGTTTGCAAGCAAAGAGTGAAGCACCTGCTATCGACATTTGGCCGTTCCCGTCGATGAGCTTAAAAAGGCTTAGCGCGGCCGCGGGCCCCCCAGCTGCAACCGAGGCGTTTGGAGGTAGTTAGGCACTTGTTGGAAGCGGTTGATTGCCCTTTAGTTCACGTGAGAGAAGCATCTATTATAGAAGCGCGGAACACTGTGCTGTTAAGCGTCTCCCGTAACGGCGGCGCCACGCCGTGATGTTGTTCCACGGCAGATTGGGAAGGCGACACCGACTCTGGTGTGAGGCAAGTGGCTTTGACGGGCGGGGGGCGGGCGCGGGCCGCTCCTGGGTATGGTTCAATTACCGAATGTGCAGCGAGGTGTGCGTGGGAGTTGGACACGGAACGCGCACCGCGCGTAGTTCACAGGGCGTCCCGACGATCTGCTGGGACATTGAGTGAGCTTTGATTCCAGTTACTGCGCGGGAACGAGATATTTTGCTTGAACAGAAAGCAATACGTGGACCTACGCATGGTATATTATTATCCATTAAATGTGCGTCACCGCCAAATACCATGTACATGAACAAAATGCTGAATTAAAACTGAACATTCGTAGAACAATTAATATGAATAAAAGTTTAATTTTCTATACTGTGTTTTACACCCTAACTCTCATCGCCCGAAGAGATTACCACCTTTATATTTAACTGCAACCTCTTCTTTAATCATATGTTTAATCTGTATGTATTAAAACTAGTAATGCTACAGAATGGCATAAACTTTCTCGTTCTACATAGTATTATTATCATTTAATTCTGGACAATTTTTTTATGGTTGAGCTTCACCTTCTTCCCAGCTGGTATCTATTGCTGCTTAAAGGAGATTTTCTTTTAACATTTTCAAAACTTTTCGGAATGATATAATTTAAATATGAGATTAAGGATATTATTGAAGAGTAAAACTTGTTCCTATTTGAAAATTTTTGTTGAAATATTTTGAGTTATTTTTGATAAAGTGTTGTTTTACTATGTCTATATTTTGTATAATTTTATGTGTCATAAAAAAATTCTAAAAGCATGACTTTTTTTCAAAAATAGTTTTCAAATTTGACTCCAGTTTATTTTTTAGGAGAGTTCGAAGTACTCTCATAATAATGGTGCAGGTTCGAATTTCGTTGGTCTGTCAGGTATTTTTAAAATTTGTACATTTGCAAATAATATGAGAAATTATGTGTTATTGTACAAGTTGTAGTTTAATCCTGGTCATTTGTAATTCTTCTGAACAAATATTCTTTATGATGCATTTTCTATCGTTGGATACCTTCTTGTAGTATTGAATATAATTTTCTGCCTACATTACGTGCTTTTGAAGAAAGGCAGTTCGTTTCACGATCCTTGGCTTCTTGCGAGTGCAGGCCCGGTCCCCGCGCCCCGCCGCCGCCTTTCTTGGCGGCAAGCGCGCGGCCAATTACGGCGGACAATGGCGACGCGGCGTCTGCGCGGCCGCGATTGCGCTCGACACGCGTGTCAGGTCACGCGCCGCGCTGGCCCCAGCCCCTCCGCCTCCACCCGGCCCCGCCTCGCAGTGTACGCCAACGCCACGTCACCACATTGCCTCGCTCCCTCAACCCTTCCTCAGTCACCGCCCCCCCCCGCATTCCCCTCCTACACCCGCGCTCCGCCCTACACTCGTGCTACCTGCCCCTTTCCAATCCCTCCCTCTCCATCCCTTCCGGCCCCACCGTTCTCTCGCCCCCCGCCAACTGCAACCCTGCTCCGCCATGCACTTCCCATTTCCCACCCCCTACCCCAGCGCCACCTATGCGCCTAAACACCTTGATTCTAATAGCAATGTCTTTTGACTGATTCGTCTGTGTACAGATGTTTCAATCTGCCCGGTGCACTTGTTCTGCCCTCTTATTGTCCCTACTACCTCTACCACTTCCGCCACCGTCGCCTCTCCACCGTCTCGCCATCACTGCCCTCACCGTCTCCATGGCCATCACCCCCACACACATTTGCCCACTCCGGCCTTCACCATTTCGTCCTAAAAGATACGCCACGCCCCCCCCCAAACGCCACTAATGCGCCCTATAAACTCCTTCATTCTCATAGCAAAGTACCATTGATTGCTATCGTGTGATTACCGAGTTTCAGTACAATGGAGATTTATTATAATTATTACTACACATTTTAAATAATTATTTTCATATGAACGAATAAAAATGTGTACTAATTACAGATATCCATATATCAAGAGAAACATACTACCCTGACCTGAGAAAGACAAACTCATACGTTTGTAACAACCAAGTTACTGTGCATTTATTATGCTGATGTCAATGTTCAATGATTAAAATAATTAATATAACTTAGAATTTCTGTACTTTTGTGTAAGTTAAGACAAGACGAAAGCTCTTCGGTCTGCGCTGCAAATAATTTTAATCTTGTTTCCGAATATTTCCTTACTTCAGAATTATTTATACGCGTACGAAGAAAGGATTTATATCTCAAATCTTTTTTTTGCATTGTAACTTTTTCTTCCTATAAAAGTTTCCTTAGCCGCGTCAATGCCACTCTTTCCTATTTTACCTCTTGACTTCATCCCATATATTTTTAGTGTATCTTAGATGCACAAAAATTTGGTGTACTTTTTCAGTTTTCTAATTCACTGTACTCTACATAAACATCGACATTGACATAGTAGTTTTGAACGTCCATGAGAAACTCTCGAAAAATGAAAATGTGAATATCGCTCAGTAGTTTTTATTTCTGTTTCAGCTCAGGTCCATTCAAAAGTAACGGTACCACAACCTGATATTACCTGACAAACATCAATTTTTTGTTCAAACGAACGAAATTGATAAAACAACCCGAAGTAGATGAGATGTACTGGGTCAGTGCACGTCAGCAGTACCAACAAGGTCATATATTTTATCCAATTGAAAAACCAGGTTTTCAATTTCTTTGGTTTGGGAATTGACACCTGGGTGAACGATTTTCTGTCCGCTGCGTTTGTAAACTCACGTACAATAATAAGTATTTTTTTAAATAAAGAGGTATCGCTCCAGAGAACCGACTCGTGTTTTCAGCGAAAACTGACAGCGTTATTTTAAAATTTTCTTGTCACGTCGGAAGTGGAATTGGGTCACAATAGATATTAAATTTGTTGTGTAATCTAACTACCAACTAGTGAAGTTGCTTGCAGTAATTTCCAAAGAAACTTCACGGGATAATTTCTGTAAACACGCTTCATACTCAACTACACAAATGTAAATCTTTCCTTCTTATTATTCTATATACTTATTATATACAATTCATATTATTTCTTCTCAAACTTCGTGTAGAGCCTGAATTCATATAGTCAGTGCATTACTGCTCATTATTCAGGTTATGTTAATCGGCAGCAAGTCTCAAATTACGATGCCGCTCGCCATTAATTATTAGCTACTCACGCGTTGCATTATTGAACAGAAACTGTTTCTCATAGTCTTGACTTGCTAAGAAATGTTGTACTGTGTATCCGTATGTATATTATGAATCGAAGATGTAATGATGGATAATAATACAAGAATGTGAAGTAATATTACGTTACGAACGAAAAAAACGGAATCGCTAATTTCATAAAAGTTTATTTATACTAATTACGTCCAGTTACAAAGAGTACTTATAGTACTAGAACTTATAGTAGTTGCTTTACGTTGATTGGTTACTTGACAGCTGACATGCATAGTTCAACGAACGCCATCTAGAGGCCAGTTACCTTGGTGTCCCAGGTGCAAGTGGTATAAGTACAGTCCACGAACTTCCAACAGCAGTGCACGAACCAATTTATTAAATAAATGTTATCGAAGTTAAGTGTGTTCTTATCTCTTATCATCTTATTAACTGATGCAGTCATCACAGGAGAATTCAAGCTTCTGATTTTCTTATAAGGTTTGGAAACAGGAAAGGGCATGTGGGGTTTTCCGATATCCTTCAACGTTGTCTTTTTTTTGGGACAGTCCGACAGTGTACACAATCCAACAAAAAATTAAAAGAAAGATGTGCAACGATTGATTACTTTTCAATCGTAATCTTCTTTGCCGTTGGACAAACACCTATGTTATAATGGATCTGTACCGTTGTGATACTCATTTCAAAATGAAATACAGCCAAATAATATAATAATAAACAATGGAAGTATAGAAATGTGTTTAAAACATATTATTACAGTATTCACGACTACTATTATAACAAATTTGTAAAATATTTAGTTTATTGCAGTTTTATTCCAAAGTATTTTATATAATGTTGTTGTTAAGCAGCGTGCGTGATACTTTTTGTAAAACCATTTTGTGTAGTTCTGTTCAGCAGTATTTGTGTTTGCAAGCCACAGATGTTACAATATTTTCTGTAGAAATCAATCCATAATTTGAAAAATGTATGAATAGAATTTAAAGCATTAGAATAAAATTATCGACACATTTTATTATGTCTTATCCTGTTTTATGTGGAATTACAGGCTTCTCAAAATGATGTGGTTGTATCATGTCACAAACTAGGATCTATTAAGCCAAATTTACATGATAAATCTGATAATATAATTTGAAATATTTGATTTTAAACGATGGCACGAAATTTCTATTCAACTTTTCTACAAACTCCGTGTATGCCTCAGCGTCCTCGGTTCCAACGCCATCGGTTTATTCAGTGGGCATCAGCTCGCAGCAAGCGGCCAAAGTGTGGCCGCGTCCAAGCAGATCCCGACAAATCTCGGCTCATTGCTGGCTCTCCCGAGTGGCGGAGGTGCCAACAGTGGCGCTGACGCGAGCTTACGCCCGACTAACAAGCTTCCGTGCGCGCTCACTCGGATGAGCGGCAAAAAATGGAGACTCGCCCCGCCACGCCACGCCACTCCACGCCACCCCAGGCCGACCCGCGTCGCGTCAATGACCATGTTTGCTCTGCGATGTGTCACAGAATTGGGCCCCAACATTTAATCGGCGGGCGCGGAGATTGAAAACGACCAAATCCGGATCACTGGATGCGCGCGTGGAATGAAGGTCCTTATTCGCCGTAAATGACATGAAAAATTGTTGTAATTAAAAATATTCTGTAAGCGACGCGGCGTTGAGGACTTCAAAAATTATCTAAAGGCTCGCGTTTGAAAGCGTTGCAGTGATTGTGATTGGCCTGGCTGATTGGGATTCTCGGACAGTCTGTACGAAAGCAAATTTTAACGTGCGAGTAAGTAGTCAACTGCTTTTAGGTCTTCTGTAATATCTGATGATTCAGACGTATTTCCTTTTGATTAGAGTTTTTTTGTCCAATATTAAAATTTTTTGGCCAGGGTCTTTAGAAAACACATTATCGTGTTTGCGACACACCAATAGTAATGTTTCTTTCTCTGAGAATTTAAAGTATGCGTATTCTTTTAAAGAGATTACTTCTGATCTGAATTTTATTTTGACGAGTTTTTTGCAGAGTATACCTTGAAAACGTAAATAATTCATAGTTTAATAACAATTTATAGTTAAATTATTTACTGTCTTGTTTTTATTTAAACCTGATGGTGTGCCGAAATGTAGTTTATGGGTTTCGAATGTGGATATCATTTGATTTATCTTTGACATTTTGAACCTATCTTCACGACGATTACATTTGAATATTCTTGAGACCGAAGCACATTAACTTTGAGAGACATGTAGTTAAAAATACTCTCGGCGATTTCACGACTTTGTTTTTTAATATCTCAGCGTATCTTTTGCGTTCTTTTACGTGCGTGGGAACGGATAAATGAGAGCCGAGCGGTAAACGATGAAGAATTTTTCGCGATGCTCGAGCGCAGACAGGCCTGCCGAGCCTGCAGCTTCCTTCATTTCGACCTCATCTCACGCTGCACGCGCCACCCACTCCACCGACTCTACCCGCTCCCACCTTCCGCCCTTCGAAGATCCTGTGGCGGATCGCCAGCGGCGTCGTAGCCTCCTAAAAGCGCAGCACGCTCTCATACCACACTCATAAACTATATTTATTAAGAAAATACTATTATTGTCTTCAGGTTAGGTCATTATGTTTGTTAAGGCGCCTTCTTTGTCGCCCTCACTACCTCCCCGCCCTGCCCCTACCCGCATTCGTCATTGCATCGTCAGTCGGACGCGCTGCCGTCCCCACTTCGCCGCCCTCATCTTCCTCCAGCTCGCTATCTTGTTGGCACATGTTGCTCGTCTCTTTCACCGCCCAGGGCTCTATGCCCCGTGCTCGCGCTCCATCCAAGTTCCTCTGCTGCTGGCGGCCGCCTCGTCGCCGGCTTAGCCCCGCAACCGGTCCTTTGACCCCGCCCTCGCCTTGCCCTCGTTCGACCACCCGCCGCCTCATATCCGCCTTGACCGCCACGCCCCGCTCGCCCCGCCTCGCCTCGCCTCGCCTCGCCTCGCCTCGCCTCGCTCGCCTCGCCTCGCCTCGCCTCGCCTCGCCTCGCCCGTCGTCGCTCGTCCTCGTCTCTGTCTCGTCTCGTCCTCGTCTCGTCTCGCCCCGCCTCCTCTTACGCCGTCACCCTTGCCCGCCTCGCTTGCCCGCTTCGCCTGCCCCACCTCTCCCCACCTCCTCCCCGCCTCGCCCCGCTCGTTATGCCGGCCTCCCTATTCTCGCGTGTCCGCCGCTTCGTTCGCCAGCGCGACGCCGCTCGTCCGGCCCAGACCGACCCGCCACCCGCTCGCTCGAGTGTGTAATAAAACCGGAGCTTTTCAGGGCAACGGGACAGCCAGCCGGTGGCGCCGCGCAGCGGCCGGGGACGTCTGCGGCAGCGGGCGGCGCGGCGGCGGCACGGTGCGCGGTGGGGAAGGGCGGGGAGCGTGGGCCTGTCCGCGCTGATGAAGCCGCGGTGTAATTTCAGGCAACGACGACGGCTGCGGGGCGGAAGCGGGGGCGAGGGCGGGGGAGGCAGCGGAGACTCCGGCCCGGCCGCCGGCCCCGCTCCCTCGCGATTTTTTCCGAAATTAAAAGCCGCGTCCGGATCTGATCGCGGGCTGCGGCTCCTGGGGACACGCGCGCGTCATGTTTTATTCATGCCTCCGCGCGAGATACGCGCCCCGCCCCCGCCGCCATTTCTTTCCCATCAACCCCCGGGCCGCCCCGCGGGCCGCGGAATTTTTGGTGGGGACTGGTCTCAAGGTTCTAGCGTTCTGCACGTATGCAGCCTCGCTCGTATGTGATGCATGGTTTGAGTTAGTTTTCCCCCTTCTCTGCTTTCTGGCGACTAGTTTATTTTACGTGAGCATTTTTTAAAAAATAATATAAACTTGTGTTTTGTAAGTTCGCTTCCATCCTTTCAGTGACTTGAAGTAAATATTATTTAAATTGTCATATTACTCATATTTTTTATAATGAATGTTACATGGGAACACTCCCACTAGGAACACATATTCTAGCAGAATGTTTTCATAATGCAATATGAAAAATGATGAAAGACCATAGAACAATTTTTAGGTATATATACATTATATTTTATTTATACATTTATTAAATGATAGGGGGCTTTTCATTGATTCGTTATTGCAGTGTATTACTAATCACACACTTCTGGTTACGTGAGAGTTAATCATGTTTTACACTACGCTCTGCAAAAATTCTAAGAGATGAATGACTTTCTCGGGAATATAGGTTTGTCTATGTTCTATTTGGATACAGTTGTCAAGTACTATATTGTTAAAACGTTCTCCTTTGTGTTTAGACACGCGTTCACTATGACATTGTCTTGGAGAATTTTGATTTACTTCTCCGAGATAACGCTGATGTAATATCTGGTGTTAAAAATACGTCGTTTTTTCCCAATCGCAAGGGGCAGAACACGAGCTTACTACTTGACGGTGATGCGGGTTGCCTACCGCTTCTGTTCAGGGGCGCTTGAGTTACATGAGGCTCCTGTGACATTATCTTTTAATTTCTTTTTTCGTTTCATTTCTTCTCTCTTTCTCTCTCTTTGCGAAATACATTTTTTTCTTGATTTTGTTCCTGAAATTTAAGAAAGCGCATTTATAAGTTGGTATAGATCCGATTTGTATTAATCCTATGACATTTTAAAACGGCAAAAAAAAACGTTTAAAAAACTAACGGTTTCCGTTTCAAAAGAAGTTTGTGCGTTTTTTTCTATTAAATTTCGTTATTTGTGCTTTACTTGAAAGATAGTGGGTTCGAGAAGCTTGTCATTCGAAGTTTCCTGTTCGATTGTGAAATTGTTGTTATTTGTTATTTTTTAAGTACGGAGAGTGTTTCTAATTGTAAATATTAGTGAGTGTATATAAACGTAATGTTGGTCATTCCCCTGCCACATGTGTCTTTGCAAACAATCATTATTTATAATTATATATGGAGTGTTACATGTTTAAATTAACGTGAACAGCAGGATTTCTATTGTTTCCAACAACATACAAGTGGTCGTGGGATGTGGGTAAATAAGGATCATTTCCATTACATTTTCACAAACGTATTCAACTAATAGTTATAGTGAATAGTGAACTATTTTCCCAAGTTGTAAACCTCCTTCATTTTATTGGTCTTCTAAACCGAATACTGAGCGACATGAAAGAATGTTAATGGGGTTTTCTATTTTTTATACTGAATGTGTCGAACTTTTCTAACTTGTCTAGAGTCACTTCCCACACATGTCTAATTCTCGTCGTGCAGCATTACTACTTGAAAGTTTGAGATGAATCCAAGCAATTTGTCATGCGTTTCCATTCTGTTGGGTTCGATATTTTCTGTATAGCTTCGTTCAATTGTCAATATTTAATTAATAGTTTGTTCAGTACTCAGTTCAAAATATGAGTAATTTTTAGTAATGGCACTAACAGAAAGAAAAGTTTCTGTATGCCAGACATTCCCATTTGTTAATGTACTGACAAATGAAGGTTACTCATTACTTCCAGTGTTTTTCTTTCTTATTCCAGAATGGAATGTCATTTTAATTATAATTCGATGAACGGGTTTTACAAAAACGTTTGTTTGTATTACCTAAAACAGTGTTTCCCTTAATAAAAAATACTCCCCCAGAAACTTAAATTGGGGGAAGACGAGAAAGGAGGTTAACAACGACAAAAAGTGTGTGTCAAAAATGGACCGTAGGAAAAGTGTTCCCTGTCAGTTCTTACTTTTCATGAGAAATCCCACGAGACATTTAAGCTCTCTCATTTTTTACACTGTCTTTGAGATTGCAAAAAGTTTCGTGATGACAAGAAGTAATTCTTCTCTTTTCATATTACCGCTTTTCCAGGAATAAAACTCTTTTAAGGCAAATGTTGTAGAAGTGAATTAGAAAAATTACATGAATAACAAATTCGAAAAATGAAAGGTTCTGGTGAATTTTTATGCACATTTATGTGTAAAGTTACATCTATTAAGAAGGAGGAACTGAAAATGATGTGAAACATTTAATTATTGATAACTGCCTTCAAATACTGAAATTTTAACTCTCTTTGATAGGAAGTGCATTGAGGTACTTGCATATTTACACTACACATGTTAATGACGGAAAATACATCATTTGCTTTGAACCAGAAATGAATTTGTAGTAATATTACGTATGGTATACGTAATCGTTTCTTGAGGTTTAAGCGCAATCGTCAATCATCCACATCGTCAATACCAGTTAAAACTGGCATCCATCAACAGAAATGCTATGTCCCAAAACCAAACAAAATTATTTTCCAAAAAGTAGCAAACACACTGTAGAAAAACAATAAATAAACGACAACACTTAAATAAATTGAATATTTAAAAAGTCGTCAGGAATACTTCAATATTATTCTTTAGTGCGTAGGACGTCCGGAAAGTAGTACCCGTTTGTACTGTTTGGAGCGCTGGTGAGTAAAGTAGCCGCTGGACACGTTTTAACACATTCAGTTACATTTCAGCTGTCTGTGTGCAAAGTCACGCCTCGCTGGTACTGACTGTATTCGTTTTGTGAGTCTTCATAATGATCAAGAAAATAGAGAACGCTGACAGTTGTGAAATGAGAACTGTGATTAGATTTCTCAACTCAAGAAATGTGAAGCCTTACGATATTCATGGTCAACTGAAGAAGGTGTATGGAGACAATGTTATGGATGGATGTCTGTTTGACGTTGGTGTCGTAATTTGAGCTTGGGTGGAGAGAACACTCATGATGAGAGTTTTGGACGGCCGTCAGTCATTACGGGCGAACTGCTACGTTCAATTAACAAACTCGTGAG
The DNA here is from genome assembly GCA_017312745.1 of Gryllus bimaculatus. Classification (NCBI taxonomy): domain Eukaryota; kingdom Metazoa; phylum Arthropoda; class Insecta; order Orthoptera; family Gryllidae; genus Gryllus; species Gryllus bimaculatus. The sequence continues at coordinate 2,197,916 of BOPP01000051.1, read as the reverse complement.
GGCCGATTGGCACGTGACAATTGATGAGATCGGTGACAATTTTCGCAATATTTCATGAACAGTTATTCATGAAATTGTTAAGGACCACCTTCATTATGCAAAGTAATGTGTAAGGTGGGTCCCTCGCATGCTTACTGACGAACACAAAATCACCCCAGGCCTCATACGATTTGGATAACACAACAACATGTGCAACAAATAAATGGGAAAATGTCAACCGTACACCCTACAGCCCAGACTTGGCACCCTCAGATTTTCGTATGTTTACAAAACTCAAGGACGTTTTAGCACGAATGAAATTTGAAATTGATGAAGAACTGAAATCAGCTGTTACTACATATCGCAATACACTGGCGGCAGATGAATACGAAGTTAGGATACAAAAACTCGTCACACGCTATGACAAATGCTTAAATTTGCGAGGTGACTATGTGGAGAAGTAGTTCAAAGTATGTTCTTTACAAATAAATTATTAATATTTGTTAAAATGTACTAGTTTTTTCTTATTCCATTCCGGGTACTTCTTTCCGTATCCCCTTCGCATATATGAATTCATATTACAACAATTATTTACATTAGAAATTAGTAATTGATATATTAGTGGCTAAATCGAATTAACTGTGTCATTTTAGAAAATCTTTCACTATTACACCATTAGTATTATTCATGCGAGTTGTGGAAGATTATATTCTTGTAATTATATCGCAATCACGAAATCATGCTGTCATTTCCTTTAAGAGACATTTCGACGTTATTTCACTGGTTTATGTGTAAAGATTACCTCGCATCACCAATCAACAAGGCGAGAAAATGGTGTCAGAGAGAGAAAGAGAGAGAGAGAGAGAGAGCGGGGGGGAGGGGGACCGCCCTCAGCGCTGCATCAGGAAAACGGGCCCCTTACGGTAGGCTACTTGGTGCCAGCACAGAAGCGCAGAGGGCCCTTTGCTTGATCTAAGTGGCGAAAACTCGACGCCTCAGGTATACACGACATTCTATTAAATTAGTGATTAACACAGATATTCACTTACATTACTTGCAATTGCAATGATAAATTATTACACCAGAAACACACACCGTGTATACATGCGTAAACATAAGTGTGTATTCACATTCATACGCATACGCATACACATACACACTATAAACGCTTAATTTTTAGAATTATTTTAATGAAACTACGAATACAATGCAGAGTGTCAAAGGTATAAAACGCAAAATTATCTCGTTTCGTTGCTATGTAGATTTAGATTTGGTTATGGCGTGACTAATTCTTGAATAGAATTTGTTGAAGTGTTTGAAGCTTTTTATCCAGAAATATTTCATTTGCTGCTCTGATTTCTATGAGATATGTGGGATGTTTCGAAATGTCAAGTACAAAAAAGTAATTCTCAGTGTATAGCAATGTTGTTCAAAACTGAAATGTGTGTGTGTATTAGCTTGTATATTGTTCTCTTGTATTTGATTTGAGTAGGGTAAACCTAAAATATTTGTAATGAAAAGTTTTGAGTATTGTCACGGTTGGGGTGAGCTGATCTTGAAAGGATTTTCTTCCGCGTGAGGAGAAGAGTGCTTGCACTGTGGCCGGGTGCTCAGATTTGACGAGAAAACTGCTGGCGACGCCGTCTTGCCGAGGTGGGGGGTGAGGCGTCACGGCCCCCCGGGGGGGGCTGCTCCTGCCGCGGTATTTTAGCCGGACGCCCTTCAATTGCTGTCCATTGTCTCGTCGGACAAAGACGGCGGCGCAGGGCGTCTTGGAGGCACCGCACCCGCTGCTGTGTGCCTCGCGCCCTCTCCCACCCCCGCCAATCCTCGACCTCCCCCTACATCGCATCCCTCTTTGCTGTGTAACGCGCCCACCTCGCCCTTCATCCCTTCCTGCCCTCCGCCTCGGTCCGCCCTCCATTTCGCCCCATTCCACATCTCGCGTCGTACTTCCTTCCTGCCCCGCTCCGCCTCACCCCGCCCCACTTTCCATGCCCGGCCTGACTCCGCTCCTCTAGCACCCACCCCGCTTCCTATGCTAGGCCTTGCACCGCACTCCGCTGCGTCCCCGCCCTTCCCGGCTGTGCGTCGCCTTCAGCCCCGTTGCCGCAACCCACCTCGCCCCCCTGCCCCGATCCTCGCCGTATTGTGTGCCCCACCCCCCTGCCTGGTTGCTGCGGAAGACGACCCGCTGCGTCACTGCAGTCAAACTCGCGTCAGCGCTGAACGCGTCGCCCCACCCCCGCTGACGCTGCCACTGGCGCCTTCGCTGCGTCGCGGCGGACTTGGAGGTTGCGCTTTCGTTGCCGTTCGGGAACCGCCTCCGTCCTCTAGTTACACTGACTTTTCAGAATCGTTAATCTCTACCGAATGACTTCCAGGTTTTTCACTTGAGTTTTTTCTTCCTCTTGAATGCGAATAGAAATTATTTAAATTTCGAAGTAAGCGATAATGGGAGTTTTAATGACATGTACTTAAGATAGTGGTCAATGTTGATTTACATTAAAGTAGTTATGTAAATAATTAATACGAAATTAATAATGAATTCACTTTTAAGGTTCTTTAAATTGAATTAATCTTGTTGTAAATGGTTCACTACTATGTTAATGTAAATATTTTTAGTATCACGTTGCATTTCCCACTTACGATTTTCTCTGCAATACATTTGAATGTCTCAGCATTTAAGTACTTTGCCTCCCTTTCATGAAAGTGTCTCTATCCCGTTCTTCCTTAGTTGTCCTCAGTGTTACTTTCCTGAAGTTGACATCCACATCCGACAAAATTGCCAACATTTTTTGCAAAAATAGTCTTTAAAATTAGATTAGTTCCCACAGTCACATGTTGATTTTCTTTTACCGCATGTTGCTTTCATTATCTGGCATCTTCAACTGTTCTCCCCTACCAATGCTTGAGCTGCCACTTTTACCTCTTTGCCAGCACCTACGAGGGCGGCCGTTCTCCGTCACAGGCCTTCCCGGGCTGCAGCAGTTTCCCGCTCCGCCGCGTGCTCTCGCGGCATTCAAACCGCCGTATAGCAGCAGTTCTGCCATTGGTAGTCCGCGCTCGGCTGCCGCCCTCGCTCCACGCGCGCCCCGAAGGCAATCAAACTGGCATCGGGACGCCCCCCACCCCACCCCCACGCCGCCGCGCTGCCACGTGGTCCTCCGCGGTTACACTTGAGGCGCAGCTGCGGGAAAACTCCGTCGGCTGGAGATTGGCGAACCGAGCCCGCCTGACTAGGGAGGGCAAAAAGTCTTCGATGTTTTTACGACATCGATTTTTTCGAGCTCAAACATCGATATATTAACATCGATTTTTTGATTTCGATATTGTCTTCAGATCGATATATTGTCTCCAGAAACATCGATGTTCTAATAAAATTCCTCATGATATGAATCACATTCCCAGAATATAACGTTTTCGTATATTGCTCGTAATCAACTACCACATGTCCCACTGTTGTCGATCTCCAGGGGGTGCAAAACTGTTTTTGATATTCGCGACCTATTAACAGGGTGGTTACATTTCTTTGTGGTAATATCGTTAAACTGCATTTTGAACCTTGACTACAAAGAACATTGATTAAAAAATTAAGATACCCGTCAAATTTAAGGCAGAATATACTTAAACCTGGTACTGATGTATTATGTTTCAATATAGGACCAATACTTTTTATTTCGATGATTTATGGATGAAAATGAATAAATGGAAGAAAATGACAGAACACGAAATACTTTACTTTTATTTTCTGCTTCACATTCAATAAACATTATTATTCATTTATTTACGGATGACTCAAGTAAGTACTATTTAAAAACGGAGACAAGGTGGAACATAGCACCAATTTCATCTTATTTAAAACATCGATATTTCATACATCGATGTTTTTGTCGATGTTTTATCGACATCGTAAACCTTTTGGTGATGCAACGAGAAATCGATGGTTTGCTAAAATATCCCATCACTATGCCTGACTCCAAAAATGTTTCGACGGCATACATTGATTCTCCGCTGCAACTGAGTTTTATTTGCTGAATTTGTTTGATATGTCCCACCAAACGTTTTCTCCCCTTTATTTGAGCAAGTTAAACATACTGGTAAGCCTTATTTCATTCACACGGAAGTAGGACTCAGTCGGCTTGGTTTCGTCAATTGTTTGGCCCAAAACAATTTTTAATGAAACATATTTGTATCCGTCTATAGAACGATGCTTTGGATACATTATGTATATGGAATCGGGCGCTTATAGTCAGTTACATAATCTGAGTGTAGAAACAATCGGAGGGGAGTGCAAACATAGCTTACATAAAAGTATCTTAAGCGCCTAGATTTCAAGAATATTTGCAACATATTGTGGTTTTAGTATCAACGAACTGTCAAACAAATTATTTTTAATAGACGTAATCACAAACACAACTTTTATAGAACTGAACGCAGTTTTTATTGATAAAAATCTGTCCTCATGTCTCGCACGTCTTTATCGGAATTTACATTCTTTGTAATCCAAATTGTCTATCATCATGTCTATTATTTCTCAGTAGTTTGAATATTAGATCGGGTATTTCTGATACCAAGAAGCTAAAGAACTCATATTTATTTTCCAAGAAAGTCTCATAAACCCTGTTAACTCTTTGTGACAGTCACTAAAAATGCCTGTGTCAGTATTCGGAGAATACCTATTTTCTGATATCGGTTTCTGTTATCAATACTTCTTAATGATGTATTTACAAAACTACGTTTCGCCTCTAGGATGGCTCACGGCTACCATACTAGCATCTTGTGGTGTGATTCTGAGTTCGATTACCGGTGGAGACAAAAATAAAGTTGTAGCTATCCTTTGAAAATGTCTCAGTTTGTATATCTGTGTGACGAAGTGAAGCTCAATCAGGTGGCGTTTGCTGGTTACTGTGAAGGGAATACAAGTTTGACATATATCCCTCTTAACCCCGAAGTGTAGAAATTGAACCGGACCCAAGCATGGGGGCACCGGTACCTAGACGGACAAACGATCCAAAATGCCAAATGCGCATATTATCTTCCACAAATGCTGATTTATGCATTATGAATTGTATATATCAATGGTTCAAGATTTATCAGACGCGATCTCTGTCTACACAGCTCGAAGATATTGGCTCTATTTCTGTAAAAAGCCAACAAAAGTGGCAAGTGTTTTAACTGAAAGATGAGTGGCGTGCATCGGTAATAATTCCTTCTTTCATGACAAACATCCGCGCAACTTACGACTACATATCGGATTGTTAATATTAAAAATAATATACAGTATATCGGTCTGCTTTTAAACTTTCGGAGGATTACTCTCCCAACAGCATAACGTGTATCCTAACATTCCTGATAATGCTGGGATTAATTTGATTCGTTGATTTATCTGACACCGTCAGTGAGTAGAGACGGCTAGAATAATCGCCTTTCTTGCCTGGGTGCAAGGATGCAATGCAAGAGAGGTCATCTGGAATATATTCGGTTGAGTCATGATAACGAATATTCAAAATCTCTGTTCTCCCAAATCATTAGAAGGGTAATTGGGTAGGGTAAGGGAAGGGTAATCATTGGAAGCGTAATTGGTGAGTTTCAGATGTTTGGTCGCATTCTTTCACAAATTTTGCACTGAAGGCTGTAGTATTTCTAATTATTTTGTCGTTCCGCCAATCAAGGAATATTCGTATGAAAACAATTTATTTACGTTAACAGAATTAAAGAAAAATGCACCTCAAAATTAAATTTAAAGGAATGTTAATTGCATTGTTTATCCTTTGAAATATCGATATTGATAGTTAAAGTGACTGCCCGATAAAAGAGATCAATGCTATCTCTTGTGAGTTGTACGATTACTTTCGACATGTATAGATAGCTTCACTTACAATATCTTTTTAGAAAATTAATTTACTTTGCACGCGGAAGTGACACTCTTCGAGGCGTTTCCAGCTGGCGGAAGAATACATTTCTCGGAGTGATAAGGTTTCGGCGCCAACACTCAACCGCTTGCGAACAAGTCAAAATAACCTGAACTGATAGTAAATTATGAAAAAGTGGCTCGCGGTAAGTTATTGCCAGATATTACTGATTATTTTACTTCTCCTTTGAATATCAGCTACGATACCACTTCACATTTCCAGCAAATCTCTGAATCTTTCATCAAACATATAATTTCTCCATTATTACTGTATCAGAGCACAAAACATTACACAAAATTCGGAGAGTTTACTTTTTAAAATTTCCCATTATCCAAAGAGAAATAATGAGTCCACAAACCACGATCTCTTGCTCATTTTCTCGCACATTTAAAGACGTTTTGAAAGCAGAGACACGCATTTAATAGTATGGAAACACGACCTTACTGTCGAACGAACAGGCTGTCAAACTGAGATTCCAATATTTAGCTTCTACTGAAGTGAATTCTGGAAGATCTGTCTTCATAAAAACCCTATTGGTGCTACCATGAATTACCACCATGTTACAACCATCCGATATGCACTTTACAAAGTACCTTGGTGTAATAGCAGTCTTGTTCATCACATCCTCCCTCCCCGCTGGTGTGCACGGCGCGCGCTTGTGTCTCTTCGCTTCGTTGGCGCGGGGTTGCCAGGGGAAGATGGGCTACAGGGGCGCTTCTTCCCTCGGCGGCCCTTGTCGTGGCGCAATATCTATTCACCGCGCGCCCGGGCAGCATCCGCGTGTGTGGGCGGCATGAGCGGCGTTCGTGCCCCGCCCGCCCACCGCTGCGGTGGCGCGGACCGAGTTAAGGTGCGGTTGCCAATCGTAGCGCAGCGCACCGGGCGACCCCGCTCGCCCGGTCCGGGCCCCGGCCACACCCCCCCCTCTCCCGCCTCCCCCGTCCGGCTGCGTGCGCTCGCATTAAGAGGGAGCTGGATGCTGCTGGCGACAATGGGAGCAGCCATGACGTTGGCGAGGATGGGCCGTGTAGCGGGACGGCCCATAGAATACGGAAGGGTTCGCCTTCCGTCGCTAGGGCCGGGCTTCAAATCCTAGACGGTCAGTGCGGAATTTGTGGTGAGCAAGCGGACTTGCGGCAGGTTTCTCCTAAGCCTCCCGATTCCCTGAATCTTCTTCCATCAGAGTTTGATCATCGTACATTTTATAGCATCATCATCAATATCATCAACTCTCCATCAAAACAATTCATCCTCCGTCATCTCTCCGTCCTAAAGGTAGTTGGTGGTAGTGAAGTTCATTAAATGTTCGTGGTGATAGTAATAATGTATAGAGCGGAGAACACGTTAAGTGATTATGGTAATTACTAGGATTAGTATTAGGCTTTTTGCTTCGTTGTAAATTCCCTGAAATCTCTGGAATCTGCTGTTGCTATGCTGGCGACAACATGACAATATGCTGAATGGGGAGGATAATGCACGTAATAATTTAATAGCTGTTGCAAAGTTATTTGTCGTAATGAGATAAATGACAATATCGTTTTAATTGAGATAATGGATGCGATGATGGTGAACGTAATGATAAATGACGGAGGTAGTCATGGTGATGAATATGTCATTTCATTTTGGCATTGCTTATAGTGTTGATGTGAGTAGAATATTAATATTTTATTGACACGCTCGTCAAGAGATTTGCTATAGTTGATAGATGAAATCCCATCTCTTAGTGATAGTGTTTATTGTTTTGCACTTGTTGACGCCAGTGGGTCCTCGCAGTTATTTTGAACACGAATGATTCAAAGGTTACGCGCAATTCTTTGGGTATTCTCCTACCACATTGGCTGTCATTCCATTATTGCTACGTCATAATTTATATGATCTTAATCAGTATCTTCTTCTCGCTAACACATTGACTTCTCAAGCTATACACCTCAAGCTTTAGACGCTGCAAATCATATTAACAAATTGAATAGAAATTGACGGTGGTTACAGATTTATTTTGACACTATAGCTGTCGTGATATCGCTTGTAAACTTCTCGATTAATGACACTTAACGCACGTGTTGATTATCACGGCGATAACGGGGGAGGAGAAGCGACACCAGCCCGGAGCGAGTCGTGGAGTGCGACGCTGCCCGATGCGCGAGGCGGCCGGGCGGTGGGCGTGGCGGCGGTGCTAGCCGGGCGGAGGCGGAGGCGATAGCGCGCTGACGTACTGCAAATGACGCGTGGGCGTGGGAGCCACGTGCCACGTGCCGCGGGCGCCCGCCGGATTTAAGGCTTAGGGCGCGCGCCTGGCTTCTTACACGCCCGCTGCCGGAACGTACTACTATTCCCCGCGGGGCGCTCTGCTGTGCGTGGGGGGTGGGAGGGGGGAGCGGAAAAAAGAGAACCGCCTCCACGCAAGTATGCATACATTGGCCTCATTAAGCCCACTCATTCAGCTTTAGTAAAGGGCACTGGTTTCTGTAAACCAATGCTCGCCTTTTCCAGTTCAAATTACTTTGATAAACATGAAGTTCATAGCCACAGGAAATATTGAGGTTCTGGCAAGTTCTGACATACTGTCCAATGCTTATCACGGTTTCAAGAAAGTAGACAGTGAAGCAATTTTGATTTAACTGTGAATAAGTGTTAACTGTAGAGAAAATGATAAATAACTATTCAGTCATGTGAGTCTAAATGAACCGTCTTTTTGTGACTTTTTGTTGTTATGAGGACGAAAGATATCCACTTCCAGAAACAATTCAAATTATAAATATTCAATGAATTTAAACATTTTTAGTTATAGGTATTATTCTCCTTCTGTGCTGGTAGAATCGGAGTTGGTTTTGGTAGCAGTACAAGTGTGTACTTGATTATAAAATTTAATTAACAGCTCATTACACTAAAAACGTTGCTGGGATAGCAATTTTCATCCCGCACTCTCGTGTATTTTCAACAATACTAAAACAACTTCAATTCAAGGATATATCTTTGTTTATTAACACAATTAGCCCAAAAAATGAAAGTAAATCTATAAACTGAAAGAAATGATGTTTTTGAAATATGTAGTTGAGTAAATGTGTAAACCATAAACAGTATTTTGACGTTTCTAAAATGTTCTTCTTAAAGTAAATCAACATAGGAACCAAGGAAATAAACTCTTTTAAGCGCGGTATCTTGAAAACCATGTTCTTATAATTTATATTAAAATGCATTGTGAAGATGAACGACCACATATATTGACGTAAGGTTCTTAGAATCCTTCACTACTAACAGCGCCCTTTCTACTTTATGTAGTGTATGTATCAGCCGGGGTCCGTGTAGTCGGTAGGACGTTGTCGACCAGGGATGTCTCAGTACGTCTTGGCGTTCCCTCCGCCAAGTCCAGCAACGAGGAGATTGCTCTGGCCTGAGCGAGGGGCTGCGGGAATGGCCTGTCTTCTGAGCGGAGGAAGGGCGGACGGAGTTATGAAGATTACTGCTGGTGCAGATACGGAGGCCTTGATGGCTGTTTGCCGAGTCGGAGAATTTAGATTTTGGATGCACGAGCGCAGATGAGCTCTAATGAAGTTTTATTGCTGTAAGCGTCTTGATAGGGATATTGGTTGGGTTAAACCTTGCTACTTCTCATGCAGATGGTGAGGATATCATTTTTTTTCGAGACATCGCATTCGCCCTCGTCAATGATTTCGGATATGTTTCTAACCAATTTTACATATATTATGGGAAAAAAGAAGTAAAGTGCAACAATGAACTACAGCAATGTACAGCTGTATGTTCAACATTTTTACCTTTATACCATTGAAAGATGACATTTAAATAAAATATTTAATACTAACTTCCAAAAGGGTTTATTATCAGTGTCCTACTAGCGGTGACAATGTTGGAGTGTCATTATGGAACTGCGTCAGCAATATTCCTTTATTGCTGTCCAGGTTTTAAAACAAACTCTTATGCCTGCAGTTTCATTTCGTCTTCACTTCATGTGCATAGAATGCGATTGTGTCCCGGATTCACATTTCATTCTCTATTTCGATGTGACGGAATGTTTGTTCTTCTCTCTTTTTCAACCATTACTATTGCAAAAAATACGCTTTCTATTGAGTGCCACTCTAACATAAAATGAACAAGGAAAAGTTTATTTTACTTTCATATGAAACCACCGGAGCACTGTCTATTTATTTCAATTTTCCGAGTTTCGTGAATACCCAAGTAATTGCAGACCGTCACAGTGGTGCACTAAATGTGTACGACAAAATGAGTGAGTTTCGAGAATAGAGAAAGTTTTACTGCCTTTTTCCATTGTCACTGGTGTGTAGTTTCGAAGAATTCCAAGGTAGTTACAATGACTGATGACTGACAACATAAATCTTATATTAGGTAACATTAATATTACATAAATTAGGTTTATCCTTCTTTACGTAATTCATTTATGAATTATATTTTAGATCGTTTCTAGTTACTGTCTACCCGGGCAATGCTGGATATTTTTGCTAGTATGTCATTGAGATTTTAAAGACCCTTTGAACATTTGTGTTCACGTCATTATTGGCTACATCAGCTATATGAGTATACGTTCTGATTTAGAATGGTACCGGACTAGAAGAGGCTAGATGGTCCAGGATTTTATATCTCACTCTTTTCTAGGATCTCCTAGTCTCAGTACTGCTTAGAAATATTAGGGTATTTATTGGAGGTCGAACACAAGTGATGTGTTGTTGGCCACATCACTTACATAGGGCAAACCAGTCATTGTAAAATCTCGTCTGCAGAATTCCCATGGGCAATATTTGGGTGTCGTGCATCAATTGATTCTTAGTACCATAAAGAATTGAACTGTTGGAGGGATAATCGTAAGCCTGTCTGATAACGTTTTTCGTTCAGCTCATTTAATGATTGGCGCACACGTGTGAAACGGTATAAGTAGGGTAAAGAAAATCATCTACATGACATCCAGGTAACTGAAAGAGAAAATAACATTTTTTTAAGAGTCAAAGAGAAAAGTGACCACTTGTTCAATTGAGAAAAATAAGTCCATCCACACTCGGCGGTCTCCACACTCTTACAGGAATGTGGAGTACACAACGTGACACGACCAGAGAGCGATCGGGGGCTAAGAGCTTGTCCCAACTGGGGCGGTGCTCCGCCGATGGGGGACACGTGGTTGGGGAAAACCCTGCCATCGGACGTGTAGGGCGGCGTCAGTTCTCACCATCTCACGAGTGAAGATCACCTCCACTTTCCACGATAAAACATGCACTACACTTCAGGGAATAATGTCCTTATATGTTGACGCGCCTGGAAACTCTAATCAATTAATCAATCAAAAGTAACGACGTCGTCCGCACCCTGGACCTTCTAGAGTAGCTGCCAGGACCTTTCAACTCCAATATAAACTTCTGCATATGTTGACAGTGACGCGCTCAACACTTGCACATTTTCGGTAGGAACTAAAAGGGGAACTGCTGCCAATGTTATTGAGACGGTACAAGAACCAATGATGGATTGGTAGGACACAAGTAAGCGGTCTCGGTGAAAAAGACAACGCTTATTGTCATAGCCCTTTGCTGCCACGTACTTTTACCAAATATTAACGTTTATAAATTGTTCATTATCGCATATTTCGTATTTCCTCTGAATGTGTCCAGTTGTTATCGATCAAAGTTGGCTAGCCTCACCTACAGCTGTACCCTGCGACACTTTCCTTGCCCTCAAGTTTTTTACCATTACCAATAGGGTGTTGAAAGGCTCTGTTAACTGCTTGTAAGCGTCTGCCCGCGTCGGACATGGCGGCGCGGCGAAAGCGAATAGACGTCAGCGGGAACGGCGTGAGCACGCTGAAAAAGATTGGGAGGAAGCTGCAGCGGCGAGCCAGTGGGCTGGACATGGGCGAGTGGGCTGGGCGAGGCGAGTGGGTTGGGCGGGGCGAGTGGGTTGGGCGTAGGTGAGTGGGAGTGGGCGGGGGCGGAGTGGGCTAGGTGTGGGCGAAGTGGGCTGGGCGTGGGTGGAGTGGGCTTTGGTGTTTCGGCGGCTGGGCGGGGCGAGTTGGGCTGGGCGTGGGCGAGAGGGCTGGGCGTGAGCGGGTGGGCTGGGCGTGGGCGGGTGGGCGGGGCTCGCGAACGCGAAGGGAGTCGCGGCTCGTTACAGCGCGCTGAATGTTTAATGGCTGCTTTTCATAGAGCGTCCGCGGCCGCTCTCTCTGTGGCGCAACGCTTCTTCAGCTCGAACGTTGCAGCGGGCGGCAGCGGCGTATGGTGAGGCAAAGTGCTGGCGGAAGTGGCTGGTGTTTGGAGTTGAATGTGGTACTGGCGGGGACGTTGAAGTTTGGGAAAGGGACTTTGCGTTGGTGTCGGCTTTGTCATTGGCTCATTCTCATTGGCGGGGGTTCATTAGTATTGTCGAGGGGCTTGCGGCTGGCGGGCGGCGTTGGCGCTGGCGTGGGGGCGTTGGCGCTGGCGGGGGGTTGGCTGCTGGCGGGTGGCGCTGGCGCTGGCGTGGCGCTGGGCTGGTAGGGGCGTTGGCGCTGGAGGGGAGCACGGCGTTGGCAGGGGATTGCATAGGCGAAGGATGGCGCTTGCGAAGAGGGGGTTTAGAGGGGAGAGGTGTCAGAGGTGATGACCAAAGGCAAGTGGTGACGTCTGTGTCGTGGGCCTGGGATGCGGGCCGCTAAGGGATCAGGAGCACACGAGTTTGATGCCCGCTCAGAAAGTACGTTTTGCTTTGATATTACATCAAAATATTCAGAATTAAAAGACCGACAATAAAAGACTCAAAATATCAGCATCTTATTGGTAACGGTATATGACTCTGACAAAGTATGCTCCCAAGAACATGCGCGTTTTTTTTGGTTTATTGAAAATTGAATGTTATTTTGAAATCATTTCCGCCTTTTACAACGAGCATTGAGTCCCAAGTAAGTTAATTCAATATGTATAGAGCAAATATTAATTAATATGTGTAGTTGAAAAAGAACTGATTTATTTTGTACGATGACAGGTCAAGTCTCGATTCCCATTTGTGAACGACACACTCGTTGCGTGGAAGATAATTCTAGTCGCCGTCTTCTCTTGTCACGTGTTTGTTACGTTTATCAAGTTCAATAGGTTGTCTTATTGCAACTTAAAAAAAGTGTAGCGTGCCGTACCCCCTTACTTCCTAACCCTTGTTCGCAAAGCCATATTTAAGACGTATAGATGGGCTGAGTTTTCTTCATATACGACTCAACGACTCAAACTATTTGAATATGGATCATTTGCGGTGATTGTTGGAAATAATAAAAAAAGGATTTAGCAGAGTAAGCTTGAAGCAATAATTAATTAGTTGAATAGAATTAAAGCCTTCTTTTACGTAGCGAGACTCGCGTCATCAGGCTCGCTCTTCCGTTATTATTAGTTATTGCAAGATTAATGCTATCAATAATTCCTGTGCGCCAAATATGTTATTCTTGAAAATTGCTGTCTCCTTAATATAATATAATACAACAGATGTAATAAACGTAATTAAAGTAATAAAAATATTAAATACAATAAATATATTAAATTTAATAATATATAATATAATTGTAATTTAAATTTAATATAACTGTTCGAATTATACTACAGGTGCACAAGTTAACCGTTCATATGGGAGAGAATTATATGCTTTTATTGTGATATTTTTCCAAAAATAGTTCTCAGTCCCATTGCATTTAATCGTTCATTTCACTTTCCAGCAAAGTAGTTTCATGTCATGCGATTGGCACGTTCAGCAGGGACGAACGCACGCTCCCGAGCCCCTTCGCTTTGAGTGGGAGCTTCCCGGGACCTCTGGTTCCCAGGGGCAAAGCGACTGCGGCGCGCCCGCGCTCTTCCCTAGCCACCTGTCCTCGCTGCCTACCCCTTTTGCTCCGACATGCCTTTGCTGTCTGCTTGCTTATCTGTTTTTCTTTTGGTCAAGCCCCTTGCCTTGTCACACTGCTCCCGTCTTCACTGCCCGACCGCTTTCTCTACCATCACTAGACATCTCCACCCACCTTTCGAACCTCCCTGACCGCGCCGCCCACCTCCCACGTGTGCCCACTTGTCCTCACCGCTCGCCCGAACTCACGCAGAGCGCGTACGCCGTCCCCGAAGGTACTCATTAATGCATACCTCCCGTCGCTCGCGTTTGCCCTGACGGGCGCGTCCGCCACCGGGCCGGGCGTTTTTAGAAAACGCGTCCCGCGGAATTCTAAAGCGCCCGGACAACGCGGGTCGTTAGTTCGGCGCGGCGCCACTGCGCCGCGGGCCCGGCGCCTTTAAACTTCGCTTCGTCGCCGGCGCGGCGGTCTCGCCTGGCGTCGCGACGCGTGGCTGCCCTATGCGGAGGGGCGAGAGGGCCGGCGCCGTGGCCTTTGGCGACGCTTGAAAGAAAGCAGCGGGATGTGCCACGCCCCCTCCAGCGCGCGCCCTTCACCTGGTCTTCCCCTCTCCCCTCCGTCACGGCCCCTGCCACACCCTGGAGAGGCGCCAGGTACGTCGAGGCGGCGGCGAGGTCCCCGCTAGCTCCTGCGCAAATGAGATAGCGAGTTCAAAGACAAATCTTGGGGGCGTCGGCATCGCCAAGTTTACGCTTTTAAAACTTAATGATATGTTTAACAAGCGCGCGCTCCGCCGGTCCCCTGGGAGAGGGAGTAGTTAATAGATTTTCATTAAACTTTGTTCAGCGTAGCGTCGCAGGGAGCATGAATATGTGGCACCCGCCGTGCACCTCGCCCTTCCCCCTGCCCCGCCCTTTTACCACCTTGACTCTTCCCCGCCTCATCTCCAACTCGCACGACCCCTACCTCGCCTCCCTGCCCGATGCGACCTCCGCGCCCCACCTCGCCTCGCGTCCTCGTTTTACCTCCGCCCCGCTCCCCTCTTGCTCCTTTCCGATGAGACCTCCTCCGCGCGTCGTCGACCCCGCCGGCTTCGCCCCGCGTCGTCGACGCGCGCGGTAAAACGCGCCATGATAAAACCTATCGCGACGCGGCGGCTCCTGGCGGCGGTGCGCGATTTTGAGCGTAATTTGCATGCAGACGCGGCGCCGGCGATGGCGGTCTTACTTATTTACGCGCGCGTAATCGTTGCCTGGCGTCGCCGGGCCCGGCCCCGCCCGCCGCCGCTGCCGGACTTTGACGCGACTTGCGGAGCCGCTCGCGAGCGCTAAGGAGGCGCCGGCGACGCCCGGGCTGTGTCGCGGGCTGCAACTTTGATGCCGCTTTCACTCGCCGAGGCGCAATCCCGGCGGCGCCGAGACGACGCCGACGTCGTCGAGGACGGTGAGGAAGGCGTCTCCCCGGTGGCGTTTCGGCGTCCTCGCCGCCGGCCAATCACGCACGCGCCGGGATAACGCGCGTTGTCGCCGCCGGAGAGCGCGTTTTGTGGCGGCGGCGGCGCCGCGTCGGTGCGCTGCGCTGGAGAGTAACGCCTGCGTGGAAATTCAGCGCTCGCGCCGGCGCGGGGGGCGTGCCTGCAAGTGCGCTCTGCAGCCCAAACTTTTACATCGCTTCCCTGGATAAATTCAACACCCGCATTGGGAGAACTTTGCATTTTTTTTATTTTCTGGTTTCTTGTCGAGTTTTTTCCGCCAAAACGCCTTTTTGTGACGGTCGCACTCGTGTCATCTCTCATCCCACTCAAAACATCATTCAATTTGAATTCCAGTAAGTAGAAGGTATAACGTAGCATTAAAGCAAAATACGGCGACAAGTGAAAAGAAAGCGAGGCCTCTTTCCTTCCTCCTCTTCGCTTTTTTTCTTAAAAAAAATAAAGTTCTTAAATATAATTCAAAATTCTCTTTCATGAGAAGTAATGAAAGTCCAATATTGAAACGGTAGCTCTCTTGCGAGGCGCTTCTCTTGCATCACCAGAAAGTTCTTTCTCCGGACGCAGCGGGTCCAGATGGCGCGACGGTCGCCGGCACCGCGTGCGCCTCATCTGAGGCCTCCGCCTCCGCCTCCGCCGCCGCCACCGCCTCCGCCACCGCCGCCGCCTACCCCCTCCCCTCCTCGCTCCGGGCTGTTTTGTAGTCACAATGCGCCGGAAACGGTGTTTCGTCGCTGTAGCGTTGATGCGCGCGCGGTACAAGTTTCGTGAAGAATCTGGTGAGGAAGCTGGGCATTTGTTTGTGCCAGTGAAGGGCCAGATGACGGAGGCAGCGAGTTGGATGTTGTTGGCGTTCTTTTCCTTTCCGAGATTGCTCAACTGTTGAAGAGATTGTCTGCAGTGTGGAAGTTTTTAAATTAGGCTTTCCATCAACGAATGAGTTGATTGTTAACTTGAGCGGAATAACTTACCATTTACAAATGGTCCTCGGCAAATATATAATTGTTTTAATTTAATTCTATTAAATTGCGTTTGTAAATTTCTCATCAACACATGTATGATTTTTTTCAGAGATCGTGAATCGATAAAATACACCTTGTTTTATATAATAAGGTGTCAAATAAAATTGATATTTGAAAAATAGTTTTATAAAATTTAGTGTTTAGTAAAATTATAAGTTCTCTGCATTTTCGACAATTAAAATATATTGTTTATATTTAACAAATCCTTTATTTAATGACGTTTCCGAGCATGGTTGGCCTCATCATCAGACAAATTGCAAATATGTTTTAAATTTTAGCATGGGACATTCGAATTTACTTAACGAACTGTGGCGATCTCAAAATATGAATTAAAATAAAGAATTAAATACATTATCTAAAACTACTCGTATGACATATGTTTTAATGACAATGATAAAGAAATATAATAAAACAAATAGAACGAATAAAACGCAATAACAAAATTAAAATTAAATTAAAATAATTACGATATTTTAGACTCACCATGATGATATCATATGTTTTCAAAAATACATAAAATATTTTCATAATTATTGGTTTACTGAAAGTTGTGGTTCTGTGTCAACGGTGGCAACATAATTATCTTGGGTTTTTGCCCTGTGGGCAGTAAGGGATACATGTGAGGTTGGAGGGGGAAGTAGCGATGGAACACCTCAGTCCATGATATCTAATCTAAAGTTCTGTGCTAAAATATAAAAAAAGAACATTTGTAGTTTGTCTCATGTAGAGGAAAACTACGCTTTAAAACATTGTACCAAAGAATTTGTTTAACGAGAAAAGAAATATAATTTGATTCTAAAAAATACGACGAATTTGTAATTTTACTCAACGATAGGTTCATAATTTATCTCAATAACAATTTAACAGTTAATTTCTTTTTAACTTCATTCCAGGCACGGCAAATTATCAAAGTATTTACTAAATTCATTTCCAGATATGTATCAAATTATTAGATTTTATACGAGTGTAAGTACCACAAATTGCGTACTAAACAAAAAAGGACAATTGTGAACAATTGTTTTTGAATTGACTATTTTTTCTTTCTTTGTCTATTAGTATTTTTGACAATATTTTAATTTAACAATCTGAATTTCGATTATAGTATGTGCTCAACGTGATCTTTCTGAGGAGTGTTAGCCCCGTATCACTTTTTTGATTTATGCTTGCAATCTCTTGTTGTGGGATCAATACTCAGACTTTGTACCACACCAAATAATTCGAGCACACACCATCAATGTATTTACTTTTACTCTCACGCAACATAGATGCGGTTTTTAGTTTGCATATGTTATTTTTCTCCGCACAAAGAACGGCTTTTTTTTCTCTCGCCTTCACCGACAACGAAGCATCGGACGCAATTGTCTGTTTATTTTCCCTGCGGATGAAGCGTATAGCGAATTCGAAATTAAATCGGCTCTTCTCCACGCCCCGCCTCTCATCGCGCGCACCGAACCGCCCCCCCCCGCGTCTCCTTCCCCGCCCTCCGCGCCCCTCCCGACTCCTCAATGCTCTCTCCTCTCGCCACGCCCTCTCCTCCCCTACCTCCCCTACCCCCACCCACACCGAGCCACCCAGCCCCACCCCGCTCCCCCGCGCGCACAGCGTGGCCGTCGACTGTTTCTCCGCGGAAGCCCTCCTCTTCCCTGTGGTGAGACGCGGGAGCCAAATCAGAGTTAAGGACCTGAGGTGCGCCCCCGATGCACAGTGGTCCATAGCAGCATTACGTACGCAAAACGTGAGCTTTTAAAAAAAATCAAAGCAACATTGCGACCATTCGGCGCTTGCTAAATCATTGTTTCAAAAGTGAAAATACATTCAGACTAGAATAAAACTTGAAGCGTTCGGACCGTGACCGTCAACATGTTACGTTTGCAATATCAATATATGCATGGTGTTAGAAGCTGTTGGCGTAATGGCTAGCACTTACGTGTTTCAACGTTGGGGCCTGTTTGATCCCTCACCTGTATATTTGTTATATGTGAACAAGAAAGTGAACTCTCGAATGTTTCTTTTCTGGGTTCTTCTGTTTCTTCTACCTCCCTCTTTTCACAGTTTCGTCATTTATCTACTCATTACCGCATTTATTTACACGTTAAGTCAACACCCATGGGCTTCAATGACTACTGCATTTCAAGGGTATCTAAAACCAAATGAGTAATTTAATAAATAATAATAAAATAGTAATAAATAAATAACACCAATACTGTGCATACATAAGTATTGTAATATTGACAAACGTTATTAACAAACAAAAAGTGTTAGGTACAGTATGTACATTAGTTAATTTAATTTTAGAGAGTTTTCAAAACTGAAAATTTCTTATGTCCTCGTAACTGAGTAGAGTACTCAGATGCGCATAAGTAACATTTTTCTGAGCCACTTCTCTGATGCACAAAAACTTGAGCCTAGGATGTTCTTTTTTGAAGTACTCACAATGTTAATGTCAGTTGTGAGTAAAACATGAATTTTCAAGTATCTGCATCATTGGATGTGTCCCTGATGGCTACTTTGTAGAATTATCTACGAAAACCTTAATTGCTGACCTTAAATTAATTTCATGTTCCCATAATGGGTAATTCCATGTTCATTAATAAAACATTTTCAAGGTTTTGTGTTGGAGTTTCATAAACCGTACGAAACTGTCATATTTCCTCAGCTATTTGTAAATAGAAACGACTTGCAGTCATTAATTTTCTTATCATTGTTATGATCGATTTTACTTCATATGTAACTCCTTACCATTTACTTACGAATAAGTCGGTAAAAGGAAGCTTTTAAAGGAAGGGACATTTTAATCTATTAGCATTACGTTTTTTAAGGGAAAAACATTATCTTAATTTTATTTGTTGCAATGATTCCTTTTTACTCAAATTGTACATTACATTACAGAACATTTTATTTTCCTGTCTTACCTCGCTTCATGTATATTTTTAGGAAAACACTATTTCTTCATTAAGATTTATGGAATTTATTATTTATACTGATTTCTTCATGAAAGTTTCTATTGATTTTTGAGTCATTACCTCTTCTATTAGGATAGTTACAAAACTCTTGATACTAGGTAGTGGGTACGTCGATATTGACTTATTAGAAAAGAAAAAATTGTAATTTAATCCGCTTATTAAAACTATAAATCTCTAACTTTAGCAACAGGATTGATACAAGTGCGTGATCTCGGCTGTCCGGGTGACGCCGCGTCGAAGGCTGTGTTGCCGACGTTTCGACCATTCTGTCGTGGTCTTCCTCAGGGCAGGCATACCAACCCTGAAGAAGACCACGCACATAACTCTGGCCGCGTAAGCCTACGTCTTCAGGATTGTTACAAGGACAAAAATTAAAATAAATGATAGTCTTATATTAACCAGCAATTTTCCCAAACATTGCAAGAGTCGTACCAAAAACAAAGAATATTTACCAGTATTTCCGTTAATATTTTGTGCCCCGCGAGGGGTTTGGCGTGTTCGGGGCCAGTGCGTCGCGTGCAGGGTGTTGCGGTAGGTAATTCGGCTGCGCGGGATATCCCCTCGTAATGGGGCGGCGGGGGGCGGCGCGGCGCGGGAGGTGTTTTGCAAGCGCGGAATTGTTCTGCTCAGCGCTCGCCGGCGCAGCGGCCCCTTTTATTGCTTCTCCTCGGGAGAGGGGGCTCACGAGTGGAAGCGGGGGGGGGATAATAGGAGCGGACTGGACGGGGGCGAGAAGGGCTGCACGGGGGGGGTCTATGGGATAGGATCGGGTGACAGGGATTGGGCAGGAGGGTAGGCCGGGCGGTGGGTTGGTGGATGGTAGGGGGGGAGGGGCGGGGCGGGAGAAGCAGGGTGAGACGGGGTGAAGAAGGGAGGGGCGAAGTGGTGAGAAGGAAACAGGGCGCATCAGGAGCTATCGCGCGTCCCTCTCTCCTCGTACCGCTGTTTGCTCTACGGTGATTGGACTAGCGCGTTGCCCAGGGTATCCTGAGGACATTGGTGTGGTATATCCCTTGACATTTGTGAACCATTTTGCGAGTGAATGTCTGTAGATAATATGAATTTTAGAGAATATTTCTCATACACGCGCTCAAAGGATTCTGTGGATTATTATTTTCATTTAAATAAAAGGCTTTATCTCTCGATGACAAATGTGCTCTTTCCGCTTTTCTCATCAGTGAAGTTAGTTTCTGAAAATATGCATTATTATTGTTTGACTTTGTACCTAGCTTTAAGCTACTTTTAAGTTTCTTTCTGTCTCTCTCACGATCGACATTCCGCATGACCGTGATGTAGTTGTAGAGGTCCCAGTTGTCAACCCCTATTAGATTTCGGTGCATATTCGGTGCACACCCGTTGAAATGCTTCATTACGTCCTCCGCGCCTACAAACCTCCCGCAATAACAGCGATGGAGATCGCCCCGCCCTTCTACCGCCCGCACCGCTCCTCTTCCCTCCAGGCCCCGCGCAGCTGCCCTCCGCGCCCCTCGCCGGAAACTGCACCGGTTGTTCTCCGAGACGCCGTGCCGCGCCGCGCCGCGCCGAGGCGAGGAGAGGCGGCGGGCGGCGCTTTCAACAGAAAGGCGCCCAATTTTTCAAACGGACTTACCAGCCCGATACGCGCACTTTTGAGGCTCTGCGGGGGCGCACCGCCACCACAATGCGCCCGGCCCCCGGAGGCTCGCGGCTCGACGGAGACACGGCGCCAGACAGGGGGGCGGGGCGGGGAGGAGAGGCAGGCCGAAAATAACCCGGGCCCCCCCTCCACCCTAACCAGCAGGCGTCCGCCTTCTTAATGAGCCGAGGGGGTGGACAGGGCGGCGGACCGGCGGAGGTGGCGACGTAGACGAGAAACTGCTACAAGGGGCGGGGTGGAGTATTCGTAAGTGTTGGAAACGTGAATAATGAATTACCATTATTCTCTCGGTGACCAGGTCGGCAGGGCGAGAGCTCAAATCTCAGTAGGTCCATGTGGAATGTGTTGTGGTCAAACCGGGTTATTTTCCTGGGGGACCTCAGTTTGTGCTGCGTTTCATTTCCCCCTACACTATCATTATTCATATCATATCGTAGTAAACGTCAATCCCTTAAATTTCTAATCCATCCACCTTCATGTCAAGTACTAGAATCACATGCACTGTAATTTATACTCACGAATTGTAATTTGGATACACTCAGGTAAAAAGGAATTTTTCCATTAAAATGGCGAGTTAGAAGATGATATGCAAATATATGGGGAAAAAACCATGAAATTATGTAAGAAGAGGGTTTTTTTGAGAAACGGGCTACACGTGAAAATTTAGTGAATCAGAAGTGGTTTAGGGTGCAATGATCAAAAAAAGTGTCAGAGAGAGGAAATGCGTGTTATTAAATAAAGTGGGGATTGTTGGTTTAAATCTATTACGTCTCTTACTGTTCGAAAAAATCACCCCTTTATAAAATAGAACTATATCGGTAATAATTTATAAATCCTCATTTCTAAACCCAAATTTCTAAATTGAACTACTTTCTAAATACAAAAAATAACACCATTCTGCAAACTGATTATTCTCTAGTAAGTTTTCCTGTGCTCTCGTGCAATTTCTAGACATAAAATCCGCATTGCAAAAATGAGAAAGTTAAATTTTTGCTCGTCCATTTTTGTGTTTAATTGCTTGAATAATTTACGATTCCAAGAAGCGCTCCGTAATTTTTTCCTGAAAGCAAGCTGTCGGCGACTCTTGGGAAAGGGCACTAATGCAGACAGTTGATGCGCTCTGTGCGTGAACGTCGAAGCACAGTGGTTTAAAGGCACAAAAAGAGCACACGTCTAATTCTCCAAACATTATTCATTTACATTTTGAAAACCTATATGAAAAAAAAATTGCTAGTGCTTTGCAGATGGCATACTATCATTTAGTATTCCTTCACATGTTTGTGTTCTAGTGCGGCAGACATGTGAGTTATTTAGGACTCGAAGGTTGTCAATCCCAAAATAGGTTATTGATATTTTCAATAATTGTTAATGTTATTACATTTGTTTTCTACTTATTAAATTTTGTTACTTTCTAGCAGTATTTATTACAAAATTATTATTAAATTAATATTAAATTAAATTATTAAAATTAGTATTATTAATTAATTTTGGTTAATGACTCCTTATTTCTCATGCAGGGAAGAGCAATAAGTAGCTTCAAAATTTTGGAAGACTACGTATAAGGCATTAATGAAGCTGTTGTGTATGAAAGGAAGCTGAGTAACAGTATTTGAAATATGATGCTTCTAGTGTTCTTTGATATAGCAAAATTTTTGAAGAAAGCAATTTGGAACTACTTTAAATCCTCCATATTCGACAGAGGGGTTCATTGTGCTTCTCAGTAGGAATGCATTGAGAATCCAGCCGGTCTGGAAGAGAGACGATTATACAAAGTTTTATGTTCCCTGTAAAATGTCTCTATCAGTTTTTCAGTAGGCAGGCAAGGAGAAAAAATCATCATTGTTTCATGGATGATGTTATTCCATTGTTGTTCGAGATTTTTTATTTTTTCAATTACCAGCATTTGAGTTCTTCTCGATTGATCACCCTCCCCCAGAAGGTGGGTCTTTTTGGACATTTTCAAATGTGACGCCACGTGCTCGCCCAACGCTACTTGTTTTTATTTCTCCCAGGTGCGACACCACACCAACAACGGTCTTAGTCAACGATCAAATAACGCTCTCAGACTAATACAGTGT
Source organism: Gryllus bimaculatus (assembly GCA_017312745.1). Lineage (NCBI taxonomy): Eukaryota > Metazoa > Arthropoda > Insecta > Orthoptera > Gryllidae > Gryllus > Gryllus bimaculatus. The sequence continues at coordinate 2,175,015 of BOPP01000051.1, read as the reverse complement.
GTACCTGTAAGTTTGTAAAAGCTTGCTATATGTGTGTCTGTGTTGAAAAACAAATTTAAAACATACACGTCTGATTTAAAGTCAATAGTTTTCACAGAATAAAAGTTCACATGTTAAAATTTCGTATGCGCTTATAGTCTAAAATTAAAAAGATACTTGTTTTAACCTCAACAAATTATTATTATATCAATTTTAGATTAGTAGAAGCAGTTTAGTTGGACTGAAAATTGGAAAATGTGATTTTAAGTATCAAAAAGTACTTCAGTAAAATCTGAGAAATGTACTGTGCTGCAATGTGTTTGACGTGAGTTTCAACTTTTCCAACTTGCCTCTTCATTAATTAGCGACTTCACCAAATGTTCATATTTCAAATAAAATGTATTCTTGAAAGGCATTGTAGTGTTATTCTCGGTGGTAAGGCGTTTAGAAATCTAGAAAATGTTCTATAAACCGTCTTTTCTTAAAACAATTACTATCACATTGTATTAATTCGTTACGTTAACATCCTTTTTTTCATTTATAATTGTTTAGTATAGTAATTATAGAGTTAATTCTATAAATATCTCTCAATGTTAAACCAAATGTACCACACACACACACACACTCACACATACACACACGCTCGCGCGTATGTCTTAACGTACGTGGGATCGGATTACGTTGCGTATTGAGGACGTCTTTGGTTATCCCAATTAATTCCTTTTCTATGTCACACATCTGTCGAACAGAGCATTCCGTTCGTCAAACGTTCACCACCCTGCCTGCAAACTAGGATTCCGGGGGCGAGTGAGCTCACCTACAACCACATCCGCCCGTTTCTTCACTCGCCCCTTTTCATCCGAATGCGGACCTTAGCGCATCGCTTCACGGAGGATGGCCAAGAGAGCCCCGGTGGCGCAGGCGGCAGCACTGCAAATCCTGCGTTCTTAATCGCGGTTTAATTGCAATTTATATCCGGAGAATTCTTTTTATTAATTTACTGTTATTAATTTCTGGCGCGGGCCGAATCGCGGCTTCATAATTCAACGCAAAGGATTAATTGCGCCTCTCGCAGTGTGAGCGGCGAGGGAGGACTGCGGGATAGTGCAGTCGCTCGTTAGTTGCCAACTGCGTCGCGAGAGGGTGTTGCTGACGCGCCCTTTCACGGGAGCCCGCCCCGCCGGCCGGAATGGTAATGCTTTCTTCAATGTTGGAAGTTTTGGGGGCGATGTTGTTAACTTAATTTGCCTGATTTTTATGATAATGTTCAGAATTAACATATTTAAAATAAAATTGTTTATTTAATGGCCCGTAATTGAAAAAAGAACTGTGTGAGTTAATTGTGATGGAAGCTTACGTTATAAGAAAATTCCCATTTAGATAATTTTTGATTTTATCTTAGTGATGAAAAGTTGAGAAAGAAAGGCCTACTTTAAAATGTTTTCCTTAAGTAAATTTTTGTTAATGACATCAACTGGGAGCCGACGTCATCCTAACATTATTTTTGGAGCTCCAAAAGCTCATTTCGTATCTCCTTTGAAACTGATGTGAGTCTTCGTTTTTCTTCGGTTTTCTCAAAATCAGGTAATCTACTGCATGCCTCTATTTGTGCAAAACATTGCTCTTCGAATATATAATCGAGAGAAACACTTTCTTTTGAATACGGGAATCTCTCACTTTCGCTTGAACGTATAGAAAGGTAACCAATGTTTCAACAAACTTTTTTTTAAAAAAAGGATGACGAACGTTTGTCATTTTTCGCGTGACTTGAGAACAAAGGCATACCGCTGGTTTTCATTTTATCTGCGCTGTCGCATTCAACGCGTCGGCGAGAAGCATAGCTCTTCCTTTCATGCTACGTCCCTTATTTTTCTCTTTTTGTTTCTATGCTCCAAATGAGAAGGACGTTCTCAAGAGTCTACTTTACAGTTGTGTAGAGCGTTAATGCACGTCTTTTCTCGCTTTCTCCCTTCGTTTTGTAATGCAAGAATTTACATCCCCATTTCTGATAGAACGCAGTAAGGTATTTTGATAGCTCGCATTATCTATTTTATTAATTTATTTATAAATATGATTAATCCTGTAACTAATTTTCAAAGTGGTATTTAAAATGCATTTAATGTATGCAGGTATAAAAAGATGGTCATTGAACAATTATTTTAGCTATAGTTTGGTCTTTTAAATGTATTCCAACTGTCGCTTAGTGCAGTACACATGGTAACAGGAAACATTATTAATTTCTGAAATAAAACTTGCATCGAAGCAATAACCATGATTTTATTATTACTATCACATCTAGTTTCTGATGATATAAAGTTTTATCCTTTATTGTAAATCTCATCAGTACTATTGGTTTCTAGTGGCTCCATTGTATGCAATATAAATACATTACTGAGTGTATGACCTTAAAGACATTTGCAGCAATCATGAACTTATGTTTAGAAATAACATGTTTGAACATTATTACACACATTAAAGACACGGTCAAAAGATTCAACACTATTTAGGAATATTACAACAAATGTACATTATAGTCACATAAAATTAAATGAACTCGCATTTATAAGAACAAAGTCACATAAAAATAAAAAGTAAGTAAAGATTGAGTTAAATTTCAAATTACCAGTTTAATTCATTGATTATAAAATAATAGGATGAAATGGAATTTCAATGTTTATCAAACTACTTGGGTCTGTCGGAATTATATTTGGGTCATTTCAAGAGAATGAGGTCAATATCCATCAATTTGTTGCAACAAGCACACAATGGGTTGGGTTTTTACTTTCTTGTCCTTATTTCGTAAGACGAAAGAAGTATTGTATTGTAACCGTGTGCCGGAAAAATGGCGTAATATCCGACATTAAAAGTCCTGTTGTCGGGCCTACGTTGACGAAAAAGTTGATAAATCTTGTCTATTTAGTTCATAAATGTGAGAAACTTTAACGTGGCCGGATGTAATACTCAAAATACCTGTTCCCTTCAGGAAAACTTCGTATAGTTAAGGAAAAATAATTATTTGATTTCCTTATAGATTCAACTTCTTTTGAAATCGATCCATTGTATTTAACACGTTGTCTTTATCTACTTCTCTAGTAATATTATTCTGTAGTAATTCTGATTACAGACTCAATAAATACAGCAGCAGTTTCTTTACCGAGTTCAAGGAATTTAGTGTGGATTAACGGCATATGATAATTGGTAAGAACTTTAATACCGTTCTGTATAACGTAATGCATTTCTGTTTATGATTGAAAAACATTAATTTCCATTAAGAATGAATTTAATATTAAAGGTTTTATTAGAAAATAGAATAGAGTCAACTCAGTCTCGCAATTTTCGAGGTAACTTGGAACAGTATACAGTGATGATATTGATAAATATTTCTTTCAGAACGAGGGCAACTGATTGACTCCGGTTGACTCCAACCTGAATACATCGATTACTTTGTGAATTTCTTGACGAATTCGAGAACATTGGCACCGACACCAATGTTCCAAAGTCCCTATACAATTCGAGGAATATATATGTTCTTGCAAATCTAGTACTTTTCAACAAGTGGATACCAGTTTTTAATGTTCTCTTGTAAAGATTGAATAGACGTTTCCACTAGCCATACGAATAATTGTTAGTACGCTTCTAGTTTTGGCACCCAAATAATATATCTATTTGTTGTGGCAATAAACAAGTAATATTTTTATGATAAGAAAATATTTCTGATACATCATGTAAATCAATTTTTGCCAAATCTACAAGTGATTTATAAGTGAAAGAGCAGGGCAAATCACCTTTTCAAACTGCAAGACTAGAGGATTATTACAAAATTACCTGAACGACTCGAATATATCTCGGATCTTTTACAAAGTAACAGGTGTGGAAATGTAGAACTAATTCATAGCAAATGTGAGAAATATTACTTAGGCATAATTACCGTACTCAAATCTTCGTAGATGATAATGCTGTTAACTATTTGTATGTAACGCATGTCATACGTAGAATACAGTAGTTTTGAAGACTATGTTGTTGCACAACTTCTCGTTTTCCATTTCATTGAACCAATTGGATATTGATTACATAAAAGCTAGGAATTTCCTGACACCAGTAATTCCGAAGGAAATGCATCGGAGTCACCAATTTTTCAATTTCGTTCAATTTTATATCGAGCGTCGCTTCCTGTAAGCTTTATTCTCTGTGACAATCATATTTTTCAAACGCAATATCCGATCGCAATTCACGACTCGTAAAAATTTTACAGTGCTTATATAAATTATATTGCAAATAAATTACTTTTCTTGATCAATTTGTACAATAATGAATATTTAGTATTGGATTAACTCAGTACATATCGTAACGATTTTCAAAATAATTTAAATAAGGCTAAAAATCAATGATTTCAACTAAATGAATCTATTATTTGTATACTATTGTCAGCATCTTTTTTACAGTTCCAGAAAAATACGATATGTAATTGTTCGTTAATGTAATGGTTGATTTAGTAACGTATAACCCACATTATTTACAATGTATGCGTAACATTATTCCCGGACAAACAGTATCTATAGCATTTTCCATTTAATCAGGCACCTAATGCAGACTTATTTTGAATGTTGGGACGCTGATTCTAACAAAGAAAGTACCTTTAGAAATCAGATTCTATAGATTTAACAATTTGTCTATTCAAAAACATTAACTATTTTAAAATAACAGCAGTAATACATTTCCACCAATCGCCCAAAATATTTGTATGAATACTTTTCATAAATCAAAATATCCATTTCTAATTCAAGGGGCCCCGAAATTAGCCAGAACTATCTGGTAATATCAAGTGCTAAAAATCCTGCCTACGCCCTTTCTTTGTTAACAGACGGACGGATAGACCGACAAAAGTTTTGCTGCAAAACAATTTTTCTCTATTAAAGGAAATAACTTACTACATGTGGGATAAATATTATCCACTTTCTTGGTAATGGGGCCCACCCATTTTTCGGTAGAAAAATCACGGCTTTTTGCTGCAGCATTACGGTACTTACTCCATACTGCGCAAGTAGTAGGCGAAAAAATAAAATGAGATAAATTTTCCGGTCTCATGACACTCCCTTCATACACTCAAAATTATGCGACAGTTCTAGACGTTAAATTGGTAGTATAAGACCTTTCTTAACAAGTTGAAGGTTATATCCCGAGCACAATACTGCAAAGGGAATACTTCTTTCGAGCAAATAATGCTCCATTGAATATAATTTATTTTACAAAATTTAATTTTTTAACATTTGTCTTAATTGAATTTCTGTTTCAAACATGTGTGCATACTATGTCTCAATGATAAGGGAGTACAACCCTTTTCCATACTTTCAGAAGGCTTTTAAGAGGCAGCTAAAGATGTAATCTGCCGCTTTGGCAACATGGAAAATCCGAGTACAAGAATGCAGTCATGCTTTTTTTTACTCTGTAATCTAACCTTAATCTCTTTATGATTGAAGTGCCACTCTTATAACTTTTAAGCACTTATGTCGCAGAGCCAATGAAGACGTTCCAGTACTGCAGGAAAGAAAAAAAAGTGTTACAAACGCAATTTTAGCACTTCAAAAATCAAATCTGTTTACGGCAATGTTTCTCTCTCCCACTCAAATTACATCATCGGATATATTTCGGAGAAAATGAATAAATTCGGATAAGTTACGATTGTGTCGAAACTATATTTCTTTTCGCGAATTTTATTGAAACAAAGGTGAATTCAGTGACCTATTAAATTGGGTTAAAAGCAAGCGCGGTGGCCACAAAAAATATTACGTGGAAAAATATTACGTTATCGTGGATTGTATCTAAAAACCAGATACATTTCATTTAGTGGCTCGTAGTTAACAATCTGTTCAATATTGGGACATAAAGATGTGCTTTTTATAACTCTCACAAACTTCAGTATTCCTTCAGTTTCTGCGAATGAAAACTAACGACCGGCAAAATGAAAGCGCAAAAAGGCGACCTCAGCTGAAATCTGGTTGGGTATTGAAATTAATGCCTCGTTGAGGGTTAACGCAGTATTTTCCAGCCGCCATATGCGTATTACGTCGGGTGTGGATTCATTCGTCACGTTCTGGAGAACAGGTTTTTGGTTGCGATGTTTCGCGGAGAAAACGAAATCAAATGGGCTGTGTGAGATACTGCTCTCAAACAAATGCCCTGGAAAGGCGTCATACAGACGCAAACTCCTGAAACATAAATAGATTTTATATTTTTCTTTTCACTGACAGTTTTCTATCCGAATGGAAAGAAAGTTAAATTACAGCGTAAATTAGTAAATTAATTGTATTAAATATATCATCATTCATTCTGATATTTCTGTGGAATCTATATTGCTATTATGATTTTTTCAAGAACATTAAGTATCCACTATAATTACAAAATATTTTTGACAAACGAAACCCAGGTTATTGATGGTAATTATTGTGGATATTAAATGATGCTGTACGTTCCAGTAGGCTGGGATTGTTTTTCAAGAAGAGGAATTCAAATTTTTGCCCAATTTTTCACAAAAATAATATAGCAAATGAAACATTTATTAATGCAATCAATGCACGCAGTATTAATGTTAATTCGCTTGCAATCCATTCTGAAATAAATGCATTATTCTTAAAATGAAATTTGTAGTGAATGGTGTAATGAATTATGCAATGGAATATTTAATTATTTCTATCGCTACTATTTACCCCAAAATGAAAAGTCAATGTCTTGAATTACTTGTAACTCTACCTTTTTTCATTCAATTGAACATTTTTGTAAGTACTCGAATACAGTGTTTCGATTAGTATTGAAAACTGGAAAGGCGTTATTTTACTTCCTTCTCCGCGAACCTTGCTATTCTCTTTCCAGAGTCATAGCGCATATCATTCAATTCAGACGTAGTTGGCATTGTAAGACTTCACTCGTAGACTTCAAGAAAGGTGGTTTGTGAGTGTAAGATGAAACGGGGGTTTTAACTCAGGCGCGAGTCGGGGCGCGAGTCGGGGCGCGAGTCGGGGCGCGAGTCGGGGCGCGAGTCGGGGCGCGAGTGTGTGTGGAGACGGCCTCCAGCACGTGGACGCGACGGGCGCGGCGGGCCGTCAAATAAAGCGACGCTGCGCGCCCGGTGTGGGCGGGGAGGAGCGGGGCGGGACGGGGAGGAGCCGGCGTGACACGTATTGCCGTAGCGGGTAATTTGTTGCGTGCGCGCGTTGACAGCTCAGCCACCGCTGGCGCCGTCCTCGCTAGCGTCGTCCTGCCGTCCTCGCTGCTTGCTCCTGGCGTCGCCCGCGTCAATGTCGCGGCCGCAGCCTCCGTCCTTGTCACTGCCGCGGCTGATGCGCTCACCTGTGGGGGTGGAGAGAAAGTCGTTTGCGGAGCCATGCGTTGGGGGAACATCGTCACGAAGTTGGAGAGTGCTGTTGCAATGGCAAAATAATTCTCCTGCCCGAATTAAAAGCCCATTAAAACTTCAAGATCGGAGTCTTCTCAGGAAATCATATCCAATTGCAAAACTCGTTACACTTTGTACACTATGTAATTATTTACGATGTACGTCTTGCCTACAAAATTAACATATTTTACTTATTACGAGAGAATTTTTAATTTAACAAATCTCTAGGAAACGTTATCAAAGAAATTAGCATATTTCATGTATTTCTCTTGCGTTGAATGTGAAATGAAACGGGGTAATGAAACATTGGTTAACCTCCATCAACAGAGATAGTGAGGTCGTTGAAACGGCAGTCACAAAACGTTAACTAAAATATCCATGCCACTTGTGCCCGGTGGCCGGACTGCTCTATTTTGCGTCTCCTGAGATCGATGCGGGTCCCCATGTGTCGATTGTCGCGCGCCGGGCGATGGCGGGCGGTGGGGCGATCGGGCAAGCAAATCGGCGCCGTGCGTCGCCCGTGAGATATGGAGGAATCTCGCAGTTTTAATCTCGGTCTCGGACGGCAATGTCGTTTGTCTCTGGCGCTGGGCTCGCGCCTAAAGCAAGGTTGCCCAAAGGACGGCGCTTCTGCGTGCTGGAAACGGTTTGGCAGTAAAGTTTTATTTCGTACGCCGGAGAAATCAATGTTGCGAAATAAAAATACAAAAAAATGGCTGTTTAGAATAAAAATTGATATTTTGAGTGTGTGTCGTCAAAACTTTATTCTTATAATGGTTGCGAGTACCATTCTTCTGGATAGTTATGTATGAGTTTTGACTCGTCTGTAATGTTTTGAAATAAGCGCCTAGAAGTTTAATGATCCGTCACACGGTGTTGTCATTGCATGTGGTTAAAGGATTTACGCCAACAAAGTGGTCGGTGACTTACATAATGTCTCTAAAAATGTGCTTCTACGATTCTTTTAACATATAAATATAATGATAGTAAAGAGGTAGGAAACATTCCAACCTCCTAAACATGACATTCCTAATTCCTTTCTGGTTGTTCAACGAGTTATGAGAATTTTCTTGATTTCTTGTTGCAAGTTAAATGTTCTTTTTATCGCAAACAAATGCAGAATTGATACAATTCTGATGAAGGAATTAGTATTTTTGTGATTAAATAATTTAATAATTAATGCATAAAAATGAAATGTACAAAATGTATTTTATAGTACTTCAAATTTTAACTCCAAACGAGGCGTTTGCGTGATATATTTTCGGAAAAATATGCAGCGACTCTCGAATACCAGGTCGGACAAAATGTTGATGAACTAAAAAGATTGGCGTATCCGCAGGGGTTTAAGTCTTTAAAACATGCGCACATTAGAGAACTGTGTGATTCATTTGTCAAATGTAACAAGTCTTGGAAAAGAAAAATGATAAAAGAGAAATCTTCACATGTTAGAACGTCGTGCAAAAACTGCGTATCGCGTTGCATGTATTGTAAGCACCATGACGACTATTTATAAACATACATGCCCGGCGAAAGAAGCAATTTAACCGTTTGTCTGCATGACAAGTTTATGAGATGGATAAATGTGGATTGGAAAAGCTAGGCTTCTTAAAGCAGATGCACAGTTGTGAGTACAGGAAGAAAAACCGAAAATGTGAGATAGAATGCGACGCAATGTGAAGAAAGCGGTGATAACGATGGAAGAGTAAGCGAGGCAAAAATGGATCAAGGCATCACGTGAACAAACAGGGGTAAATAAATCGGCTGCGGTGTGACTAGTCCATGCTCGCTGACCTGCGAGGTATATTTAATATTAGCTGATTGCCCGGCGTTGCCTGGATTTTTAATTCTTAGAGGCGCCTAATAAGCTGCTTCGTCCGCCCCGAACACTTCGCTCGTTTCTCCCGCTCACCTCATTCGGCCCTCCAAGACCTTCCTGCCTACAACTACCACCTCATATTTAATTGGCTGTCCGGGTGACGCTGCGTCCATGGCAAAGGTGTCGACGTTTTGGTCGCCATTCTGCTACCGTCCTCAATGCCCTACACCCTGAGGCATTACGCATGGGCCCTGCATTTCGGCCTGAGGAAGGAAAAGGAGAGAAGGAGAAAGGAAAGAAGTTTGGAGACAATAATATTCCGAATGACGTGATTTTTCCACAGACGTTTGTTACAAAAATTATCTCTGTACTTTTCGAGAACCTTAATACTGAAGAGAAGTATTTTGAGATGTTCTTTCCTGCATGAAAATTATAAACGGTATTAGTTTACCAATGAAAATATCCCGCAATTTGTGTATCATTAAAAGGTGGATGAAAACTCGGGTTTCAGAGCCCAGAAGTCGTCGTTTGCGAGTTGTGCACGATGTTAAAAGAGCCTTGCCGCGTAACACGTCTTGCGAGTTGATGGTTCGTATTTATCTCCCTATAACATAATTTGCAATCTTCTGCAGAACTAAAGGGTCTTCTGCAGAACTAAAACACTTGTTTTATGACGGTAGTTTCTATAAAAGAAATGTACAAAAGCGTCGTCTTCCTTATCGCATTATATACCGAGGGGATGCTTGTGTTGGAACCAAACTGTTGTAGGCCCTCTTCGTGCGTTGATTGCCCGATCCACTGTGGAGCCGTGGAGCAATTAGAGCCGGCGTCTTGCGGCGCGCGTAAAATCCGGTCCGGCGGAGGCTCGGACCGGCGTCAACGCGGCCGCG
>BOPP01000051.1:2120178-2160292 GCA_017312745.1 Gryllus bimaculatus | reverse complement strand
GCTCGCGGGTCACATCGCTCGCGGGTCACACCTCTCGCGGGTCACACCCCTCCTGGGTGACAACTTTCGCAGGTCACACCCCTCGCGGGTCACGCCCCTCGCGGGTCACACCGCTCGCGGGTCACGCCCCTCGCGGGTCACACCGCGCGCGGGTCACACCTCTCGCGGGTCACACCGCTCGCGGGTCACACCGCTCGCGGGTCACACCGCTCGCGGGTCACGCCCCTCGCGGGTCACACCGCTCGCGGGTCATGCCCCTCGCGGGTCAGACCCCTCTCGGACCACAGCACACACTTTGCTCGGTGCCTTTTGGCTCCTATCCCCATGGCCCCGCTCTTCTCTCTCGCGTACTTTCGGCATCGCCCCTCTAGGTCTTAATGGCGTCTTCCCCTGCTGCCTCAGTTTGCTGGAGACGGTCCTTAATGGCCTATAGAAAACGGAACTAGTTACAGTGTTAGAGAATGTTGCGGTTTGAAAGTGGGATTGTTTGGCATTGTTCTGAAGCAGTAGTACAACAATGGTATCAACGGAAAGGGAGAAATTCTAAAAAATAATCTTCTGCTTGTTCTTCATCTTTTGTATCCTTCTCCGTGCCTAAGTCCCATCAAAATAAAATACTGCCCTTCCAATTATTTAGTGAACGAACTTGCATGACAATTTTATAAAACGCTGAAAAAAGAGCATTATACTAGTTTTAATAGAAAGTATACTGCCTCAAATGTGAAACAGAAAACCTAATAGAAGATTCTATCCTGTTTTTTCACATTTGAGAGGTGGTACAATGTTTCGAGTCCGATTTGACTTCTCTTTCAGGTAAACTTTATGGATTACAAATAGTGTTAAAACATAATTCATTTTTGCTCATAAAATAAGAATTATTTATGAATTTATATAGTAAATTACTGTGTACAATTTAACATAAAATCATTGCATAATAAAGAAAACTTAAAAATATTAGTGTCTAGATACACAAGCCAAACTGAAAACCTGAATGTATAATTTAGTACACTGAGATTGTATGTTTTAAGTGATTAATATTCCACTACTTTTTAATACATTTATATTTCAAATTTTACACTGTAATTTATTAAACGAGTTATTCAATTATTTTTCTGTTATTAAAAACATTAATTTTTTTAACCATATTTTACCTTCCTTACAATTTACCTACTGAGAGGTGCAATAGACCTCAAATGTTCAATTAGCCCTAAAATGTGAAACATGTTAATTGCATTTTATGAATTAGTTTTTGTTACTGATTGTTTTAAAAACAAGAACTAACAGAAATAGGTAATAACAATAGATATTAGCTGTTAGTAAAATCGAGATTTTTTCCTTAATAAAATCCTTGTTCAAAGACAGGTCTTGTAAGATCATCATGCACAATTTTTCGAAACTAAAGAGTAGTGTTTGCATATTTTTGCGTGAAATAGAGACAATTTGTAAACAATTATTTTCTTAAAAACGGCTTCAATTTTGTTCTCGAATAGAGCAAAGTATTCGCATAGAAATTGCGGATTTTCAATGTTCCGTAAACCATCTGCAATATTGGAAGTTGTCAAGTAGTAACATTACAAAACTACAATAATTATTACAGATTATTTACTTAAAATCTGCATTAAAAATTTGTACTTAAAGGTTTTGTACATTTTAAAAATTGCGAATAGTTTTCACGTTATCTTTACTTGAAGTAAAGGTAATATATGTTTGTCTAAAAAACGGCTACAATTTTTTCTTTAATTTTACGTCCTTAAATAGGGAAAATGCCGCTGATTCATTCTTGTTGAACATCGATTTTTTTAGTCCTTCAAAATTTACAACAAATGCAAGAAATATGTACTGTTGAGGATCCATTATTTTCAGTAAAATGCCAAAAGACTAGCTTGTTTGCTGTATTACTCGTACAATAATGTTTTTCTACCCTGTTGTTTCTAAGCTCGGTAAACAGTCTCATCAAATTCAGAGATGTGAAAGGCAAAGATAAACACGCACGTGGCTTGGTCTCTGTATATTCGCGTTTGTTTGTACTTCGTGTAGAACAATTTGCAGAGCCAGTTCGCGGATTTTGTAGCCTCCCGAAGATGAAATCCACTTAAATTTTTATCGTTTTCACACGATTATCTTCTAAGAGTACGCAGTGGTAATAGCAAAAATTTAATACATCGAATTAATTCAGAGGAAAGCATATTTGAAACAAACATTTATTTCCATATGATAAGTTGCGTTTCGGGATAGCTAATAACTATATTAATCGTGTATGAGACATTAAGCATTCGTAATGAGAACTTTTGAATTACATAATTTATGCATCATAATCTGCAAAATGAGTTCTTTTAGATAATGCTTCAGTCATTACATTCACTAGAAAATACAATTAGTATCAAATATGCAAAAAGGTTTTGAAAAAAAATAAAACATAACGATTAAAGTTTAAATGTAAGCTTCTATTTACGTTGAAAACAATACCTTGGTAACATCACACTAAAATGCCGGTCTTAACACGAGCCGTTTTCAAGACATAGTAAAGATTTAATATTACAGCTAGTATTCTGGGCAATAGGTAATTAGGAAATGACACTAATTTCTCGCTCTAGTTGTGGGGTAGTTTTATAATGGAAGTCTGTTCGAACAATTTTGAATGCACAATGTATACATAATAGTTTGAATCAGTGTTTGATTTATAAACATTTAAGTCCCAGATTGCGTCTCAAATCAAATATTTCATTTAGTTGAAATATTTATATATTTATAGTTAAATTTAATAATTATTCCCGAGGTACCAGGACGTCGTTCCGACACGTTCCACAAGAAATCAAGCCCTGGTTATAACTACTCAAATGTTTAAGTATCAATAATTTATGACTACCTACATGCGTACGGTTTTCTTTCAGTTACATTTCTTTCAAACTTTTCAGGACATCTTTTTCAATTCCAATATATATATATATATATATATATATATATATATATATATATATATATATATATATGGATTGAAGGACATAGAAGGTAAAGATCTTAAAGACCGGTGCGGGAAATCCGGCGAGAGGTTCGTTCCGAGCTAGACGCCGTTGCAAAATCCCCAGAACCGTTTTAGACTTGGATTTAGATTTATTCAGTCAAACAAAAACCAGTAACAACTATATGTAACGTCCGGGGGGAAAATATTGTTTGTGCACGTTTTCTTGAGTTCCAGAACCCCTTCCCGTCATTTTAACTATAAATAGTTAAAAAATGAGTAAAAGTTTAACATAAATAAAAAATTTAAAAAATAGAAATTACAAGATAGAAATATTGAAAAAAATAGTAATTTTCGATTCTGAGTTGTAGAAAACTTATTTGCATCGGTACACGAATTGCAAGTATGATTTTTCTGCATTGCTAACAAAATAGCAATTCGTCTTTACCCGTACTCTTACCATTACAAGCAAAAGGAGAGTTCAACAAAACATGAATTGCATTGACGTCCAAAAGTAAAACAAAGGACCATCTCATCTTTTGCTCAATGAAGCCGTTCTCACTGGAGCATCAATTATGACGCAGAGTTCGGTGACAGTTTTCCTCATCCGATAAACTAAGCCAAGGGGTGCTCGATGTAGAGGGGAGCGCAGACTCCCGAAGACAGGCCGACTACCACGAAACTCGAGCGGAGCGGCAGCGGAAACGCGTCCGACTACGATGTCAAATCCGCAGGTAATAAAACGCTGCCAATCCGCTGCCGCGACGCTCGCCGGCCGCGCAGGTCTGAACTCGCTCATAAGGCAATATGTGACGCGCAATTTCCACTGCGGCGATTCCGCCTATGCTGCGGGTATTCCGCGCTGGTCTGTGAGAGCCTTAATTTGTTTAATTTGAATCACCGATAGGAGGTTAGGTTTTAGCTGAGGCACTCAATATACATTTTTGGAGCAACAATAATATGAAAACGCTTTGCCTCGAATGAAAAAATAACCTTTAACGAATTTCATTTAATTATATTATTGCAATTTTTTATTTATTGTCACAAATGCAAACCAAAAACCCGTCTTCTGTGCTGTATTCTTGTAAAACATTAATTCTTTGAAAATCTGTTGAAAGAGCAAATATGAGGTATAGAAGTACGGATTTCACTGTTTACTTCCCCTTGTAAACTCACTTCTTTCTCAAAACGTACGACCCACAAATTGTTCTTTAAATCGTTGTATCAAGTTTTTCTATAGCTGAATTAATCTTCTTCCTAGAAATTGAACAGTAATTAATGTCTACATATTTAGTATATTCGAGAGGTATATAAAGATTTTTGTAGCTCGTAAAATTAAGATTAAAATTCTGTTAAAGGGTTGATACTGCAACTACCACCACTTCAGAATTATTTTTTTTTTTACAAATTCTATATCAATGCATCATTGAAGAACCGCTACATTGCATCCAGTTCACTCGCATGCATTCCAAGAAAGACAAATACAAATTGACAGACTGTGAGAGAACTTTTCCAAGAAGAAATGCACCAGCTCTTGATGTACTGTCAGGTTCACTTGCTCCACAGAGAACAGCGGTGAAGGCGACCGTCAAAAGCAGGCAATTGCTTAATGTACGCTCGATGCACTTCATGACAGCTAATAACCGTTCCCTTCACATGGTGGTCGTCTTTCCATCTGTGGTGTAACGACTTACTTCAAAATTACTGGCTTTTATTCTTATTTTCAAAATAAATGCGACAGTTCTAGAATGTGTAGAGGGTAAAAAATAAAATAAATTCCAATAAGTATGTAATAACAAAATTTAATATCAATTTAATATGAAATTTTCCGTTGTTTGGTTGGCAATTCATCAAGTAGTGGGGGTTTGGCAGGTCACATGCTGACCAATCAAAGAGATTTCGCACACCCACCGCACACCTCTGCATGATAGGTTCCCTACAAATCAGGGGCAAATGTTACAATGTAAGTTCGTTGTATGGAATTCCTCACATTTTCATAGGAAAAAAGTGATCGTTTCACTCCCCTTCATTCTCTAGAAGTTTGTAGCATTTATTCTGAGGCACCTGTAACAACTTTACTCAATGACCGTATCCAACAATCAAATATCGATTGACAAAAACAGTACCAAAATTATTTAGAAATAATACATTTATTGTGGACATAAACAAATGTAGATGTAGTCATAATGCATTGCAAAAGTGAAAATAAGTTTAGATGATTCTTATAAGTATTTAATATTGTGACATTTTATAAATATACCAATCTGTGCCAACTTACGAATACACGGATGAATATTATTTTAAATGTTCGTTTCTCTGAGTTTTATATTGTCTATGCTACATCAACTCCACATGAACTCAAAAAAGTCATAATTATTATTGCGGTGCTTCTAAACCATGTAATATGAATGTTTAGCATGATATTTTTTTTAATGTTTTAAAATATACGGCAGTTTAAACGGATTTCTTCTCTGATGTTATGTTGCCTATGCTACGCCATCTCCACATGAACACTCGCGTCCGTTTTACCACAAGTTTAGCTTTCCATTACATCCACAAACACTGTGTTTAGTCGGAATATGTTATGTTTCTTGCATTCACCTTCGTTTCCATTTCCCAGCTCTACCTCAAATTCCTATGTTTCTTAGCCTCCATATCTTCACCATCTTCACCGCTAATCAAACGTCGTCTTTCCAGAGATTCAGATCATGTCATGTTAGTCGTCACAGCACACTTCCATGAGTTCAATCTTCTGCCCCCCTAATCCATAAAATTTCCACGAGATGTTCGTACACTGTCATCATGTCTAAGGTTTCATCACCACATCGTCATCATTTACTTTTCCAGCCCTACTTGTCATCACATCTGAGCACACCCTGAAGCCATCCTGTCGCCACCCTACCATCATGGATCTCCAACCTGTCACCTCCCAGACACATGACCATCATTTCTTCATCACTTTCCCATATTATTCCCTCCTCGTCCCTACATCTTCACCACCCAGTAACACCTTCACCATCGTATCACACCTTCACCACCATGTTGCCACCTGGTCACCAGCCCGTATCCACCCCGACCCCACCCGCTACCAGCCGGTCACCATCCGCAACCCCTGGTCGCCCCCCGACGACAATCCATTACCACCTGGTCACCGCCCCGTTACCACCCCCTTAACACCTCGTCATCATCCGCCAACTCTGACCTGGACTCTGTCACCACCCCGCCACCACCCCACCATCACCCTGTCACCACCCCGTCACCACCCTGTCACCACCCCGTCACCACCCCGTCACCACCCCGTCACCACCCGTCACCACGCGTCATCATCCAGTCCCGCCATCATCTCGTCACCACTTAGGCTCTACATCCGTTGCCTCCCCTCTGCAGCAGCGCCCGCCGTCTCCAGCGGGCGGGTCAGCGCGTCGGAGGCGCGCTTTATCTCCTAATTAAACCGCGATGGGGCGAGGGCAGCGGAAGATTAATCTGCGCTTTTGTTACAGGTGCGCACCGGAGGAGGGCGCCCCTCTCCCACGCCCTGCGCCCGCCACCCACCGCCCACCGCTCGCCGCTCGGCGGTCGCCGCCACCGCCGCCTTCGCCGCCCAGCAGCCGGGCGCAGCGTTGCGTCGCGTCGCGCCGCGCGGTGAGTGCTCGCCGCGGCCGCCTCGCCGCTCGCGCCGGACGCGGCTGCAACGGGAGCGGCGGCAGGCGGCGGGGAAGAGCGGACCAAAGGGCGTGGGTGTAGAGAAGGGCATCGAAGTGGGAGGTAATTTTTTTGCGGAGAAGGGTTGTTTGCGCGGGAATCAATCGGAATCGGTGCAGAAGCGAAGAAAAGCGCCTCATAAGTGTTGGCCGTTTAAAGCTACCAGAATGTTTCATTTTTAGAATATTTTGACGTAGTATGTGTGACGAAACAATGTGTGTGTGACGAAACAATGTGTGTGTCACATAATATCACGGCCAAGGGACACGAGTATTATGCAAACGAAAGAACTTGAGGAACTCGGTTGGAGACTGTGATAGATACATTGCTTAATTTTAGTACGTGTAACGGGTGAGATAACATTTTTTATCTTTGACAAAATGTGTAATGGTTATTGTAGAAATGATAATTTAATTATGGATAGAACCTCAATTACTAATTTGTACATAAATTTCGTCTCCACAAAGCGAAACCTTGGTATTAAAATAAAATATAAAAGACTCATTGTTCTAATGATAAAAATTACCGATTTCAATTTTCTTCTTAAGGCAATAGATCAAAACTGTGCTCTGGTGTAATTGACAGTTGACTAAAACTCACAAAACGAAATAGTATTCAACAGAATATTTCTTAATAAATTAAATGTCCTTATAAGTCGTGAGTCGTGAATGAATCCCAGAAATCGTGTTTCAAAATTTGTAAGCTGATGTGACACACAAATTAGGAATGACTGAACTTGTTACTTTTTCCGCTCTTCCCCAAAGTCTTGTCCGCAATTAATTTCCAAAATAATAAATAGAGAATATTAGTATAACGATGAATAAAAATGTTTCGTCTTTAGCTTCGTGCGTTTGAGATCGCAAATCTCATTGATGTGAATGTCTCAGTAAATTATCGTAAAAATATTTACAAAATAATTATAATGGGTATAATTTTTAAATAACCAAACACTTATGTACGTGATATTTATATAATATTATTTTGTTAACACATGTGAATTTAGGAAAAACATTTAAATATTCTCAGTGGTTTACTAGAGGTACGAGCAAAAATACTCCGCTTTATATTGATAAATTGTTTTGCCCAAGAGGCCATGTGAAAAATCAGCGTTTATATGAAGTAAACTTTATTTAAAAGTGGCCTTCCATTATGAACCTTCACCATATCTCTCTATTTTGACAAGGCACAATTGTTTGTTCGCGTCATTTCCGAATTTTGTTCGACAAACGTGCGCTGTGGACCGGTATGAAATTGCAATGCAAGTGTTGTGATTTCAGTTCACTGCTTACGGAACAAACTTAACAAACCAAAAGTTATGCTTTCTGTGTACTCATAAAGTAAGCGACTATGCGTATACATATGCATGTGAGGAATACGTCACCGTATTTTTAAGGAAAACACGCATTCGTCGAGTGAAAATAGTCTTCGTGATGGCAGAAAGTACATGAGCGAGTTTGGGAATTCAGAACGTTATTATATTTAGGTTTGCAAGTCAAACGAAGCTGCTAGCAGAATTGCATTAACACATAATTTCGAAAATTAAAGCCAGAAAATGTTTTTCAAAATGTAAAAATATATCTGAAACATACGTGTCTGTCTGCATGAAATATTAAAAGGTAAAATTTTAGTGTTTGCAATATTGAAAAAGTTACAAACGATGTAAGGTTCATGACGTGTTGGAAATTTGAATTATAAATACATTTTAATATCAACGGTAGCTCAGTTTAGAAAAAAAATGAATGCTTACTTCAGCGTCATGTTTATTACTTTAAAAATACAACTCGAAGTTATGATTTAATGCTAGTAAAGAATTTCTATGGATCTTATTCTAATGAACATTTTGTTTAAGCAGTATTTTGTGTGCTAATTTTGAAAGATATCACATTACAAAGGAGCAGTAGTTTACATTTTATAGTCAGCGTCTTAATATTTAATTATAGCAGAATGAACAGAATTTGTAAATGATTATTGAAAAATGGGCTTTATTATGTAATAAAGTCCGTACGTTTGCATGGACAGCCTTTCGCAAATTCAATCTACTATAGCAAGTTGGCAGAAACGTTTTCGCCTCTTTTCTCCAGCTCTTCCTCTACATTCGAGATAACTCTGCCCTTCTGTCTCGTTGTCAGAGCATGAATAGCATCAATTTTTAAGCAAGTCTGTTTCTCCTGTTGAGGAAAGCATCCGAGTAGGAAGTTCACAACGGGAGCCGGGAATAGGAAAGTAGGTCAAATTAAATTTTTTACTCAACAGAATTCCGTAGAGACAATATTTGTAAATAAATACTGGGCATCCTTTCACTCGTCCGCATTGATATTCGTGTAATAAAAAGAAATGTAAGCACTTAATGTATTATTGTTTTTTCTATTCACCTTTCGGCGAATTATAATTATTTTTCAAATGGGGAGAAGATATTCAAACTAGCTTGACAGGATTTAAATCATGCGTGGGTCTACTAAGGACTCAAATATTTTTTATTTTAATACCTTGGACATTTCAATTACAAAATTTTTATTTATTTCCTTTAATGTAATTTGTAAAGAAGCAGAGGCGACGAAAATTCTGAAAAAGAGATATATTTTGCTACTTTTTTCAGAGGGACAACTGTCATTGTGACTGTAAAAAAGTAATTTTGTACACCATAGATGCAACCCAAGGTTTTCGAAAGAGAGAATAGAGACAAGAGAAGAACATAAAACATTGTTGTCGATTGTAACTGAAATTGAATAGTTGAACTTCAATAAACTTGCATTAACGCGGAGCGAAGCATTGATAGAGAAGGATTATTTTCCGCATTGCAAATACGACATTCTGGCGCTGCCGTGTGGTGCCTGATTTCATCCCGTGCGAACGAGTCACCGCCTCATTGCTATGACCGCACCTTCCATAAGAAGCCCCAGTCTCCTTCCCACCACCCAACACGTCGCTAAAACGAGGCGCGCACTTCCTCCTCTGCACGCCGCCGCTGCGCTTGGTGCGTCTATTCTCCCCCCTCCCGCCCCGCTCGCATGTCACCGAAAACATCACGCGGCGCCCCGCCCGCCGCCCATGCCCCCACACCTTGCCCACTCCAGTCCTTTGCCCGGCTACAGCCTCCCGGAACCCACTCACTGGCCTCGCATCCCCCAGCCGCCACCGTGGTCTTTTCCAGTTCCCACCTCCGCCCTCGCCACCCGACCACGCCCCAGTCCCCGCGCAGCTCCAGCCTGGTCCTCATCCGTGTCCTTTGCCCTCACCTCGCCCTCACCACGTCCCCGCCCGCTCGCCGGCCTTGTCCCCACCCCGGCTTTTGCCTGCCTGGTACCCCCCCCTTTTCCCCACCCCCGTACGCCGTTCTCAATCCTCACCCCCAATCCCCCGACCCCCAGGTTCCGACCCCAGTCGCATCCCCCATGGCCATTGCCACGCTGACCGGCAGCCCTCCCTCCAGACCCCGCCTCGCCGTCAGCGCCCTCTTTTCCCGCCCTGTCTCCATCCAACCGCACCACGCTCCTTGTACGCTCTCTGCACGTCATCCTCCCTCCAGACTTCGCCAGCCCCGCCCCCACCCCGGCAAGGCGCCGACCTGTTGCGTGCCTCGCGACTGTTGCGACGTCGCCCCGACACTCTCGCTCTCATTCAGCGTGTGCAGCTTTTACTCGGTCAGGCAGGAGGTCGAAGGGCCCCATTTACACATTTAATTAGTTCGTTTTTTTGCTCGTTTCGAGGCTCCGGATGTAAGAATTCGACAAAAAATCAGCTTGAGTCGTATCACCAATCAATCACAGGAATATTTCCAAATGCAATATAATAAAATGAAATAATGTTAATAATATTAAAATTATTAAATTTTAATATCGCAAATGTTATGGTTGACATGATTGCTGATGGATCAAGACAATAATTTGATTGACGAATCGTATAATCCTCTTTTCGTTCCCTGAGCATTGTCGTCTTCAGCCATCCGACCTGCAAATTCCTAGATATCGCCGCACTGTCTCAGGACACCTAGTCCTCCACCCGATCCACCTCTGCCAATCTGCCATCCTGCACTCTCATGTGCTGCTCATCCTCTGCCCTGTATTTGCCACCCCCCCCATTACAATCCATTATTCTACATTTCAGCTATTACAACAATTTCCTTTCTTTCCCTTCTCTTGAACCCCTGTTCTTTGCATTTTCCCTTGCATTCTCATTCCTTGCACACTAACTTTTCCATCCCCGCCCCATAAATCTACAAATTACCTACTCCCTCATCCCGGAGTACCACAACACTTCCCTATGCCCGTATATCCCCGCCCCTATTTTTCCACTCTGTATATGTACTCCATAAATCCCACGATTGCAAAAACGGTTCCCACTCTAATACCTTACACCTACACCAGGCAGTGTCGATCTCGCCCCTCCTCCCAAGGCACTCGCCGCTGCGTCACCGCACTGCGCTCCTCTCCACCCAACCCCTCCAGCGCCCCGTCCCCGCTGCCCTCGCTGCCCGCGTGCACTCCGCCCCTAGCGCCCCGCGTGGTCTATCTGAAATTACCATCTGCTTCGCAAGCGGGCGCTGGGAGCTTTTTCTCCAAGCACGCGGCGGGGCGGGGCGGGGCGGGGCGGGGCGGGGCGGGGCGGGGCGGGGCGGGCGGGGCGGGCGGGGCGGGGCGGGGAGGGGCGGGCGGGGGGGCGGGGCGGGGAGGGGCGGCGCGGCGCGGAGAGGGCGGCGCGAGGCGCGAGAGGCGGGGCGTGGTAGGGAGCGGCGAGTTGGAGCGGGGAGGGGCGGGGTGGTTTTGCGCTGGTGTCTGCACGGTGAGGGGCGTGTTGGCGCCACGGTCGAGGGACGGGTGGCGGTGAGAAGCATTAATTACAACACGGCCGCCGAGTCGTTGCAACACTGCGACAAGGAACGATAACTAGACGAGGTGGTTTCCGGAATTTGAATTTTCTTTTAGTAATTGAGATCTGTGGAAAATGGAAGTCTGGATCTTTTCCACAACGATTGGTGGTGTCAGGCTAACATAATGAAAAACCTTATTTCACTCATCCAAAATACGTATTTAAGAAAACCAAATTGATTTACCTAACTCTTCATGGATAAATAAAAAATGTACAGCAGGAAGAAGTGTGTTCACACACACTTAGAAACGACTTCATTCACACAAACTATTTTGTTCTGCTGACTTAGGATAATTACAAAAATGAGAATTATCACTGTATTATTCCTCTTCCTTCAATGACGGGAAACCATCAACAATTTTATGCAATCATCATAATCATTTGCAAACCGTAAAGTGTAAGCGACACATGACTTAAATATGGCATTAGATGATTTAACATTCAAAATTTTGAAACATTTTTTTTCAAAAAGCAATTTTTGTAAATGCCCTCTTTTGTGTAGTATATTTGCGGGGTTCGATTCTTTTATTATATTCAATGTAAGCATATGTAGATCATATAATAGCTATAACCTTTGGCGCAGGTGAATATTCAATTATTGACAATATTATTTATATTACGGTACGGTGATAAATAATCCGATTTACAGCGCCATGCTCTAGATTCATGTTGAAATAGCAATTCTGCCAAACCCCATTGTGCACACATACACTTGTCCCCGAACACACCTCGCATTGCCAGCAAACTTCATTTCCTGAGAGGATGTATTTCAATAGATTTAACTAAATGGTAAATTTATGATGATCTCTCGCAATAAACAAATAGGAAACATACTTCCGATCCAGAATTTAAATGTTGGGTTGAATCCAGAGAGAATGGAGGCACTCGGAATCACTTTTAACTTGCCTGTCGATGTAATGAGCTTTTAAAATTAAACAGCCAATAAATAATAAATGAATATTCAGTCATTGAGGCCGATACTTAAGTCACTTTTCTCATAATTTATTCACAAAATAGCATCATTATTTGTAGTTCTTTATAATTCATTTCAAAATATATTCGCTATATTATAAACCTCCTTAAATGTTCTGCAAACTGACCATTATTAATATTATCCACATCAGTTTATCGAGAGTTAAGTGAAAATTATCAATTCTACAATGATATCACCTCAAACACGAAGTGCCGCTGTGATGTCAGGATGCTGTATGGAGGATGAGCGCGACGTCAGGCCATGGGGATGGGAAGGATTGCACGTGAACCGTGGTTCAAATATGTAGGTTTCCACATTTGCATCATCCCGTGATAGAAAAGCAAATAGCCTAACAGTTCACCCGTTTTGTAGGAAGTTCATTTCACAGCTTTCGACCCCAATTACGTAGCTGTTCAATGACGGCTCTCGAGCATACGACCTCCCAATCAACGAGCACCAGTTTCGCACAGTTACATAAATATCTTACATCCCGAATCGTGTATCACTCGTAGGCCCTTGTCATCATTCCAGAGATTAATTATTTGATAGTTAATAAGTATATGATTTGCATCATGATTAAGCAATGGCATTAAGGAGAAACAGGGGAACCCCTATGTAATTGATTGAATAATTACTTCGTGATTTTGGGTGCGTCAACTGTTAGGGTCAATAATAGTTCCGTAAGTGCTAGTATTAATAGGAGAATCCACGGAAAACTACAGACCGCAAGATTTCTCCTATAGGCAGGGGCTGAAGTCGATTTGGCTATCTAGCTAAAGTCAAAAATCCGCCATATTTGGTATTCGAACCCTAGGACCTCCCGCTCAGAGACGCTGCGCTGACAACAGATGTTGCACTGAACCAGCGATTCCGGTGACGACCTCAAGAAAACCCGCAACGAGCTCGGAGCCCGGAAATTGAACTCCCGAACGCAGAAATGAAAGAAGAGCGGTTTGACCACTTCACCCTCGGAGGGAGCGAGCGCCGTCGGAGGGCTGCGGGGGCCAACCACGCCCACCGCGAGCGCGCCGCGCGCCGCCAGCCGCGTCCGTGCGAGGGCCAGCCCCAGCAGCCAAGCCGGCCAGCGGACGGCGCGCGCACCGTACGCGCGGAAAGCGCCGGGCTAATGGGAAATTAAATTTGAGCGAACGCTTTTCGCTGGCGGCGCGGGCGTGTCGATGGGCGCGCGCGGGCGTGGCGGGCGGGTGAGCGGCGAGGGCGGAGGGCGGCGGCGGTTGCCCGTCGGGCGCTTGGCGGCCGCAGCAAGAACGAACGCAACAAAACACGCGCGCGCTAATTACGCTTCTTGGGCTGCGCGGGAATGGCACGCCGCTCCGGCCCGAGCCGCGCTCGCCGGCGCCGCCCCGATGTGCCGTCCGCGGTTTTTCTCGACGTCCGTTCGCCGAGAGCGGTTGAGTTTGTTGAAACGCGCTCCGCGTCAGCGCTGTGAGCCACTGCAGCGCTTTTGATTTATTGTCCGGATTGCAGAGGAACTAGATTTGTCTGGGAACTTGCCTCTGACCGGGAGGACCTAGGGTTTCACTCCCGTCGGTGGCAGGGTGTTCAGCACTAGCAAGGTCCTCTAACGGTTGGCTGCTCTAATCGGTAGTTTTCAATGGTTTCTCTTATCAACACCAGTGAACGCCGGCTCTTTCTCCTAACCTCAGCCCTTACTTAAACACACCTACACATACATACCCTACCCTATCCCACTTGTCGAGAGACCAGTCAGGTGATTAGTGCTTTCCCCCGGCTGGGGCGGTCGTGGTTTTGTTTCTTCTTTGCACTGACGTCCATGAATATAGAGTTGTTGGGTTTCTTTGTCTCGCGTTGCTGGTTATGAAACTATCCTTTGGGTTTGATTTATTACCCAGATCTTGCGGATAACACGTGTCTCTCACGCTCAGTCTCTTCGATTGTGATTTCGTGATCCGTTGTTGAGTTATTTGAAGCTTGTCACTCATTAATATACGTAGCGAAACATTTCGTTTTGTTTTTTACTGTCACAAAGATCTATCTCGTAGTGAACACATTCCAACACGTTTGATGGTTGATATTGGATGATATTGATGGTCGATATAGCATAATATCGCGTGATGTCGGATGTATTCCGCTTACGTCAGTGCGCCCACAGTATAATTTGTTTAGTGCGTCTAGCATCGTTCCTTAAGAAATATTACTGGGGGTTTGGTCAGAGAAATGAATGTCACGGTAATGTCAGAGAAATTAGAAAGGAGTGTCTATGTTGCTTACACGCGTAATTGATCATTTGGGGCCTCATATTATGACTACGTACCGATACTCAAGTCACGATACGGCATATTTCTAATAGTGATTACCTATATCTTTGCAAGAAGGACATCTAAACGAAGGATGAAATTATGATTATTTTTTTTCTTCTAAGAATGAAGAATATGTTCTCTATATTATCCCTTTCTTGTATATTTTTACAAATATAAATTTAATGCCTATGGAAAGGATTCCTAAGAAAATTCGCCCAGGGATTCCTAATGAGTAAACTTAACCAATCAGTAATTAACAAATATTAAACATTTGACTTATTCTTTAATCTCGGGCTTTGTACTTCTGTATTTTAATTTAATATTAGTTGCAATGGTAGTTGTAGGATATGTTTTCGAGATTCTGTGGAAATATTATGAATTTTGTCAGGAGAGCAGTTTTCATAATGCGAATTCCTGGGTCTTTGTCAGCTCAAATCTCGTTCCTTTGTTGGTTTTGATATGGGTCATGTGAAACGTATATGAAAAGCAACGGCAAAACTAACGTTAGGTTTTTACATCGTGTGGTCACATAGGTGTCGTGAATGAATTCAACCCTTTTGGCCAATAGTTGCAAGGAAATTACTATTTATATTTCCTAGAAGAGACGATTTATTTGTATTGAGAATACTGATCAAAGAAATAGAAATAATTTTCAATGTTATATTGTAATTTTATGCGAATTAGGGGGTGTACCACAATTCGTAATGCCCATTCACGATTTTCCGTTTCCTGCACAAGTAGAATTTCGTCATAAAGTTGCTTCAACGGAATACGTGAGTACGTTCATACAGAAATGCAGCATTGCATGTATGATTTATAGATCTCCGTTGCACAGATCGTAAATCATCTGAAAGTCTTCCGGCCTGCATGTATGCGCATGAATGGGGGCGAAGAGTAAAGATATCAAGCGTTGCTTTGTGGCCTCGCAGATGCCTCTCGGCAGCAGAAGAAACTTGCGTCTCGGGCGTTTTATTCCCAAGAACGTAAACATATCAAAAAAGTTCATTACGAACTCTGTTACGCACTCTTGAGAATTTTAATACCACCTGGATTTTCCATGAACATTTCTCGTGCGGAAAATGAAGGAATGCAAAGTGAAAGGTGCTCTATTGTACGCAGAAATTCCACTGTATCAATTTACTGTTAGGTTTTACGCACAAATGTAATTTTGTGCGAATATGTATTTACTTATTTCAAAATGTGTAAGAATATGCTTATTATACAATAAATTTTATTTTTGAACACTACTACCATTATGACATTTCTACGAATAGAAGAATTGAAACTTTTACAAAACTGTGTACATTACACTCAACATACCACTCTCGCAAATGTAAGTAGAATAATTGCAAAATATATTTTTAATGAATCCTACTTTCCATTCAGACCAATGTTTTTCACAGGTGGACAAAAAGTTTGATGAAGCTTTAAGGGAAAACTGAGTGATACTTATTAGCCTTAACGCTCATACCGACCATTTTTGAAAAATTACAGAAATCGAGAATGATTATTTTCTCTGTAATACGTTTGTTGTAGAAATATGTATTTTAAAATACAAACCAAAAATGCGTGTAACTGTAACTTGATACAAAGACCATTCTAACATTGGCAGAAGTGCGATTTGGTTTTGAGCTAACGAGCAAAGTATGCCGTTCACATCTTTATTTTAATCAAAATAAGGGAACTGAAAACGTTATGTATCAGAAATCTTATCCTACTCTCTTCGGAAGAAGTTTCGTTATTTTATTTCATGTAATGTATTTATTAAAATTACTTCAATATGCATTAGCTCCGATCGTTGGGCAGAGTAAAAATTCTTGGGAACGGAACCGAACCCTAGGTCTCTCGGTGACCTCATCGAAAGCACCTTCCCTTCATATTCTTTCAACACATTTCCTCTCTTTCTCTAAATCTGTTCCCAAACTTCTGGAGCCGAGGTGGCTGAGGCGCCTGATGCATCACTGCGCCACACTCAGGAAAGAGTCACGCTCCATGCAGCTTTCGTTGGCGGCGAGGCACCGTCTACTTCACTTGCCAAAGTAACCGCTGACACATTCATTCTTTCTCCTTTGCGTGCCTTTAAGGAAGTAACAAACAAGATGAGCAAATAAAATACGAATAAAAAAACTTAAAGACAAAAAGAAAAGAAAAAATCAAAAATAAGAGAAAACGAAAAGAACCTTTCCAACATTATTCAACCTCCCAACTTAATAATTTGAAACTTGATTCAAGTAATAATAATTTTAAATTGTTTGATTGGTTGCATTACGAGCTCGGCTCACTTGACTGTTCAGGTAACTTTAGTATTTTCTAAAATTCTTTAAATTTATTGTTTAATGTACTTGTCTAATCTACCATTGCTTGGAATACACTGAGCATTTTCTCTTTCTACTTTTCCTTTGTGACCGCAGGAGCGTCTTCAAGAAGAAGTACCTACGCAGGCTGGGTTGCGCCCAACTCAAGAATAAGTTAGAGCGTAGGCTTCCGCGGACGGAGTCAGTATTTACTTGGCTGTCCGGGTGATGCATTACGAGCTGAGGAAGTTCGCAGAATGGCGACTGAAACGTCGGCACCTTCGCCATGGACGCGGCGTTAGCCGGACAGCCAAGTAAATATCAAGAATAAGTTGAATTGAACTGAATTGCATTGAATTTGCCTTATTTTACGTGGCGAGACTCGGGCCATCAGGCCCGCTCTTCCGTCTGACCACACAAATTTCGCTAGGCTCCTTTCATCAACTAGCAGAGAAAGGAGGCATTTCTTGGGCGAGAAACAGGTGATTTGTATTTAGCTCAGAGGTGTCATTTAGGTTTGAGGATCTTTTACATGGAAGTAAATCTACCAACATGGGACAGCCGGCTTTACTTACCCTGCGAAAGAAGGCGTACGAGGGATTTTCTCGCCCTTACAAATCCACGGCTTCGACCGGGTTTGAACCTGCGAACTTGGGTACACGTTCACGTCGCGTAGGCTTCCGTTGGCGGCCCGGTCGCTTGGTGGTTGGTTTGACCTGCGGGACCGCTGCAGCGGCCGCGTCTTAAATTCGTTCCCGCCGCGCCGCGCCGCGCGCAGCCAATCCATGCCGCCGGCACCCGGCCCACCGTCCACGCCCGTTCCCATCGCTGCCTCCCACGCCGCCTCCACGCCTCCTCCCACACCTCCTCCACGCCTCCCCACGCCTCCTCCACGCCTCCTCCCACACCTCCCCCCACGCCTCCTCCACGCCTCCTCCACACCTCCTCCAACGCCTCCTCCACGCCTCCTCCCACGCCTCCTCACCTCCTCCTACGCCTCCTCCCACGCATCCCCCACGCCTCATCCCACGCCTCCACCTACGCCTCCTCCCACGCCGCCTCCCACGCCTCCTCCACGCTCCTCCCACGCTCCTCCCCCGCCTCCACGCGCCTCCCTCGGCCGCCTCCCACGCGCTCCACGCCGCCTCCCACGCCGCCTCCCACGCCGCCTCCCACGCCGCCTCCACGCGCCTCCCACGCCGCCTCCCACGCCGCCTCCCACGCCGCCTCCCACGCGCCTCCCACGCGCCTCCCACGCCGCCTCCCACGCCGCCTCCACGCCGCCTCCCACGCCGCCTCCCACGCCGCCTCCCACGCCGCCTCCCACGCCGCCTCCCACGCCGCCTCCCACGCCCGACCTCCACGACGCCTCCCACGCCTCCTCCCACGCCTCCTCCCACGCCTCCTCCTACGCCTCCTCCTACGCCTCCTCCGGCCCGACCGGCGCGCCCACGTGCTCGTGCCAAGCGCGGGTGCCTTGCGTCTCACGTCTGCTCGATGGCTACTCTCTTTGGAATGTTGGGAGGGGTGGTGCTAGATGGGTGAGTGTCTCGAGTGAAAATTTTCAGATAGGGTGGGATGCTATAAGAATGAAATGCTAGAATGACGCGAGATTTTCTAAAACTCAATTCATCGGAACGTTTTTTCATAAAAATTAACGGTGATCACTATTTATGAACAGCCATGCATATGCCATAGGGTAGTATTTTGTATAATTAGAATGGTATCAGTATTCTACGTAAATAAAAGATTTTTTGAGCCAATTCAGTTTAAAAACTCAATTTGACGATTAGAAATTACAATTGACGCGAGTGTTGGGGTGGGGTGTTAAAATGAGAGAGATTTTCGGGGTGAGAATGCTAGAGTGGGGTGGGATTCTAGGAAAATGGCTTGCTAGGATGATGCGAGATGCTTGGATAGAGTTGGTGATAGGAAGAGTAGGGTGCTAGAATGAATGAGATTCTCCGCGGGGAATTCTAAGGTGGGGTGAAATGCTGGATGAGGCGAAATACTGAAATGGGGAGGGGGGGTGCTGGGGGTGAGATACTTGGAGTAGGAATTCACAAGATAAGTGGGATGCTAGGATGAGGCACGATATTGTTAGCGGAGTGAGGTACTAAGATATGTGAGAATCTCGAGTGGGAATGCTAGGAGAATGTCGTACTAAGGTGAAGTGAGTTTCTAGAATGATGCTGGAATGCTAGGATGGGAAGGAAAACCAATCAGCGAAAGAAAGATCTAGCGTGATCGTGTACTGTTAAGATACATCCCGACATGTACTTGGTGTTATCCGAGTTTGTTACGGAAACGATCGATTGGAGCAGTTGGCCTCTAAATCCTAATCCAAGAAGTGGTAGAATAAGAGTGGCCCCAACTTCTTAGCTGGTATATAAAAATGCGCTATCGGCTACAGTAAAAGACCTCTCGATTTACAAAGCTTCCGTTGCGGATTTGCAGCTGCATACGATGATCAATTCGCAAACTTCCACTGTGAACTGGTCGGTTCGAGAAGTCTCTTTCAGTGATCTCGGTAAACTTTCTTGTATTAAATTTGTGTGTGCTTGTACATTTGGAATAATTGTTTTAGCAATTTTACAAGGAAATTATGTACGTTTTTAATTTTGTCTGCTTTCTTATTCAAATTTATTGAAGCTGCCACTAGCGTGATTAAATATTTGCAGAAGTTTACAGGTCAGACTACTCTTACCTGTCCGCATCTACCACCAGGTCTTCCCCAGGGGCGATCCAACATCTAGACACGTGTCGCCACTCAAGTGTCTAGATAGCATTGCCCCCCCCCACTCCCCCTCGCATCCAATTCCACGCAATGCTCTCCAATCTACACCCTTCCATCAACCGCGCCCACTAGGGCCAACCCAGCCCGCCGCTGCCCTTCTCCATCTCGCCTGCCGTATCTGCCTCCCGCGCCGCGCCGCTCCCTGGCTTCCTGCCCCGGCGAAGCAGCGGTAGCGAGTCGGCGGTAGCGCGCAGCAGCGCGGGCTGGCGGCGCACGCCGTGATGAATGGAAGTCATTACCGCGAAGCGAACGTGGCCCGCCGTCTGATTAATCGAGTACCTCATGGGCCGTGACCCCCTCCCTCCCCTCCACCTCCCCTCCACCTCCCCGCCTCCGCTGCAAAGACGCGCCGCGTATGTGCTCGCGCTCTCCCGCCGCCGCCGCCTTATCGCCTTATCTGAACGACCGGCGTAGCTTCGTTCGCGCGCGCGCGCGTCGCGTTCTCGGGGCGCTCCCGCGCGTTTTAAGAGAAATTACCGCCTCTCGTGTCTTCTCCGGAGAGTTGATTAAGTGAAATTGGGGAAAATTGTTGGGTGTGCTTAAGGCAGAAGAATCGCTCGGGAACACGTAAATGTATCAATTTTCGAGAAATATGCGTTCGGAGCGAACTCTTATACCCTTACTCGGTAATTCCACAAGTACTGTGATTAAACGAGCTCTCGCGTTTTGGAATGATTATTCGAAGAATGTTGTTACGGGGGAAGTTTACGTTTTGAGAAAATATTCGTCAAATACAGATATAAAAGTAAATTGCAATATTAGGACCTAGATATTATGTTTAATATTTTCTACGAAAGTCACTTTTTTTGGTGTTGAATATAACGAACGTCATACAATAAATGCTTCTGCAGGTAAAATTCTGCATATCGAGCTCCACGTATCTGTAACTTTGTTGATGGTGCGAGGTGTGACGAAATTTTTCTTATTTCAACATGCTTCCTTCCACGCTTCCTTTGTGATGTGATGGGAGTTCTTAAATCTCAGATAAATAATTGTTTAACACGCTGTGCGCAATACGCGCTTTCTCGTGCTTGTTTTACGTGTGCGAAACAGCTAATGTTTTCAAAGTGTGCGAAACATTGCGAAGCGTGTGCGAAGCATCTGTGACGATCCTTAATTGTCTTTCGTCTTGACGACATCTTTGTTCATTGATTAAGCATTGCATTTCGCTCTCGGCGCGTTAAAAAGCAGTATACGCAACACGGTTTGCGAGGTTATTAGGTGATTACCGCACTCAAGTCGTGAGTGAATCACCTGTTTCGGGCCCTTGTTACGTAAACTACTATTTAATACACCCTGCGTAAAACAAACGTTCTTATTTTCTGTATCGGAAATAGCTATTTTTCATTCTATGTAATTGTATCCAGAACATTACGAAACTTAGTCGAATCATCACAAAATGTTAGCGAAACATCATTTTCAGACGGCAGCATATTAAACAATAATAGATGCTAACAAGGTGGTTCGCTCACTCTTCACTCGTATCACGTGTGAATTACCTATTAAGATACAAAATCTTCTTTTTAAATGGTGATAAATATCGAATTATTCAATACGTGTTTAACTGTATGCGTAACATATTAATTTGTATTTTTACAAAATGTTATTAATTTTAATTAGTATTTTTAATAAATATGTGCGACATTTTGTGGGCGGTCCTCATCACGAATTTGTACTTGACGGGGATAGACAGTACCAAAATCTGGCCCTGGATTTGCTGCGAACGCCTTAGCGACAGCAAGCAATACCTGGAGGTAAGGATAGACACGAAGAATTTGTTGGTAATAGGTAGAGTGGAGGTGCAGAGGCAGGGAAATGAAGAGATGGGAATACTGGTGTTGAGTGAGGTAATATAGAAAATGGAAGATGAAGGAAGAGATCTGGGGGAGGTATAGGAGAAAGGACATTTAGGGTAAGGAGATAGATGTCAGGGAGGTGCAAGAGGGAGAGTCTTTGGAGGAAGAAGCGCAGGGAGGGAAAGGACGAGGAGGTGAAGGGCAGGAAAGCAAAGGGCGGGAGGCAAAGGGCGGAGAGGTAAAGGGCGGAGAGGCAAAGGGCGGGGAGGCGAAGGGCAGGAAGGTGAAGAGCAGTGAGACAAAGGGCGAGGAGTAAATGGCGGGGCGGCTAAGGATCTGGAGAGCGCTGCGCAGGGCGGGCTGGGGCAAGGGCGGGACGAGGGCGCAGGGCTGGAAGGCGCCGGTAAGTAATGAGTTCGATAAAGAGGCGGTGCGGGCGGAGCGGCCGGGCGGCGATAAGGGCGGCGAAAGCGCGCCGGGATTTGCGCGTCTCCGCGCCGTTGAACGCTCGAGCGCGTATAAAAATGTCCTGCGCCGCCGTCGACGGCGCCGACGGGTGACGGGCGACGGGTGCGCGGGGCGGGCCGGGGCGCAGCCAGGGAGGTCTAATGAACCGACGCGGGCACAAACTTTGCCCCGGATTGAATTAGCCAGCCGCGCGCTCTTGCACGGGGCGGGTGGGGCGCGAGCGGCGGCGTGGGCGTGGGCGTGGGCGAGGGCGTGGGCGACGGCTGCCCGCCAGTAATTGAGCGATGAGCGCAGGTGGGGACGGATAGCGGAGATGTCTGTCGGCTCCCCCCTCCCCCAGCGCTCGCCAATCTGCTCCTGTTCCCATCCTTTCCTCTTTTTGTCGTCTCATAATTCTTAAAAGGGGCACAGTTTTTTAGAAGTTGCACGTGCCTCCAAAGCGTCTGGGATCATCATCGTTATCCACTTCAGTTCCTCTACCTACATTTTATTAGCTTTTTCCCTTTAATGTTGCCATTACTGTCTTTTTATTTGCCCCCAATTTACTTATTTTTCCTTTCTTCTTTACTACCAAATGACTTGTCACGACAGTATACCTGAATTCGTTTGCATATTGAAATGTTTTATATTGTGACACCGACACCATTGCTTTTAATTGAAAGTTAAACCACAACTCTTGTACAAAAATAATAGAAATAATAACCCATTAAACGCAAACTTTCTACGTCAATAATCTTACCTTGTTCGAGCCGGATTGTGGATTGTGGTCTGCAATAGCTTTTAGATTTATAGGGAGAGGTAGTTGGAAACAAATCATTGAGCTAATTTATGAATCACAAAAAAATCAAGAATTGGGTTGGGCGAGGAGAGGAGAAGGAAGAGGAAGAAAAGATCACGCGCTGTCCGTGGCCCGTTGGTTAGGGTACTGCTCCGGCATTCGCCTGTTGTTGCCGGGAGAAACCACGGGAAACGACCAATCAGATAAGCCGGCGGAGACTCGAACCGCCGAGACTCGAACCTTAGGACCTCGCGGCCAGAGGCATTGCACAGTCATTAGGTAATGCCCTGAGCGACGTTCGTCGGTGACTCTTCGCCGGAACATCCGCAAAAGTGTGATGAATGAATCCAGCCTAGCCACCTGAATGGTCACTAAGGGTCGTAGCTACCTCGGTTCGAAGGGACGCGGGATCCAATTCCGCCTCGGACATGAACGTTTCTGTGTGTTCGTGTTGTCCTTCCCCATAGTTAAAACAATCACAGGGGTCGCCATTTGAGCAAGTAGTTAAAACGCCATCCAGGTAGGCCTGCCGCCGCTGCGTCCGCGTCCGCGCCGGGCGGCCGTGCGCCGCGCCCGACTCGGAGGTGCGTGTGCGTCGATGCGAGGGAACAATTAGTTTCGGTTGGTGGCACTGCGCGCATGCAGCGAATCGATTTACCGTGAGAGGATTTTATTTGGAGTGTATGTACACAACTGCTCTCCAAATCGGTGAACAGACGCGATTTTGATTAAAGTCTGACCTATGCATCTGTTACTTTGCAACGGAAATGGAATCAAATTTTAATGTTTCGCTCTGCGTTCATGTCGAAATGTGTAGTAGTCAGCTGTGAAGCTCCTGTATGCTCTGAATTTTCAGTTTGTTTGTAATAGGATACTATTTACCATGTTAGTTGCGTTCCATTTTTTATACTTTAAATGCTATCAGTAGAGAATTTACTGGCTATACAAGTTTGAAGGAGCCATAAATAAAAAATAGCAAGTTTTTCAATTCGAACTTCCGATAATTGGATGATCTGATTGTGATAAATTGTGTACTGTATGTATGTAATAACATTTTTGTCGTAAGTTGTAAAAATTAGTGTATAATCGTCTATTTTAAATTCCAAATGTAAATTAATGATTCCCACGATGTACTAGTTACAATCTGAAAAGTACAGTACAGTGAACGGAAATTTCATCACACTAGGAGTACTTATCTTTGAGATTATTTCTCGACTGTTCAATAGAAAGGTGAAATAAAATTTTAACCGTTGAAGAGACAAATATGCTACCACATATTATGTTATATGCTCCACAATAACATTTTATTTTTCAAGTAGGTCTATTGAATACTTTTGTGATGGAATTCAACTGAATAAATATCTTTTTCCTTCACGGTAAGGAACTCAGTTAAATAAAGGCGGTTTTTGTTGAAAACGAGAGGTTTTCAGCAATGCACAGTATTTCGTGGACATTTAATTTATTATTTCGAATATTGTAAGTTACTAATTTTTTCTTCATTCTTTAATCACACCGTTGTATTTCAATCTACGAAAACCTTTTTTCTGGTCCAATAATGCTTGCACACATTTCAATGCCATACGAATCCAACATCGTTTAGAATACGTATCAATTTAATGATTCAATGCGTCCATATTGACACCTACATTTAATTATTTTGAGAGAATGGTAATGTTCGTAATGTTTGGAAACTTCATCTTGTTTTCTGATATATCTCAATGAATGCAAACTTATAGATTGCAAAGTTAACTTAATACAAAAGTACAAGCAAAAGGTTAAAGTGAAGTTTAAAAGCGGAGCAAATTATTCAGGGTTCGTGCTTCGGTGGAGTTGCGAAATGCTTCGCTACATTCGCAACGGAGAGGATTAATCCGACACAGTGAGGCTCATGAAATTGTAAGAGTTACACATAACCAAACATTAGTAGCCACGATATTTATCATAATTAATTTCTAGTAAACTTAGCATAGTTAATGGGGTGTTTTCATATTGTTCAACATTATTCCAAATGAGGTACGAACTACTTTCAAAATGTTTTAGCCGACGTTGTGAAAACACATTTTATTTTCAAAATAAAACTTAAATGACATTAGCGTCTCAATAACTTTTAGATTAGTTGAAACATATTACTTCTATTATTGTAGTCTATTCACACAAAAGTTTCGGTATAAATGATGAATGGTCCATTAAACGAAAAAACCAACATTTTGCTAACTCTAAACTGCTTTCATGCAATTTTGCAATACTATTGTGTCTAAAATTCTACTAATATTTATTTATATATATTCTGCGATTATAATCAAGAAACATTGATCGTAATGGGCAAACATTTTTAGGTTTTTGAACAAGAATCATTTGTGAACATAATGATGTGTCCATACATAATATGTATGTTTCATCGTATTTTTATGTTTGTCCATTTGTCTATGTGTGTTTGTCCAATTGTCTTTGTATGTTTGTCCGTTGTGTGTGTTTGTCTAATTGTCTGTGTGCTATTTTTGGTGTGCAAGTCCGATTTGTGTGTAATTGTCCAAATGCCCAGGTGTGTGCTTTCCGTGACCACGTGTCTGTGTGTGCTTTCATAGGGTTATATGTGCTCTTTAAAAATTGTTTCTTTGAGTTTTAAGTGCGTTTTTAAAAACGTATATAACAATGCATGTTTGATTCTGAGAGATACAAGTTTGCTAAACATTGTGTATATTATTGATCCCTCTGACTCGTAAGGTGCTTTATTCAATAAATCACTTTCATTCCACAAAATGTCTATACTATGAACAATTATATATGTATATATAAGTTAATAATATCTATATATAATACATAAAATATAATATGTAGTATAGATACTATATATTATGATATACCTCTGATATATATTTTTGATATGTCTGTGATCATGTTACTTGGTCCCTGACTGACTCAATTTGCCACTATACTTCTGTCTACATTACATACTGGTTGACACAATGTGTCTGAAAAATCATGCGAAAAAGGCTGTTATTAATACGTAAATCGTGCCAATGCAGTTGAGTTTTGATTCCAAGCGTCATCGTTTATGTGAATTTAATGTGTGTTTCTGTTCCACTAGGCTCAGATAGTTCAGCCTCTCTTTGACAATTTAAACACTTTTTTCCGTTTATGGTACCTTTTTTCTCCTGGAAGTTTCTTTACACTCATAATGCGACATTTTCCTCTCTCAATGAATTTGCGTACGTCTCAATGAGTTTATGCCTGTCTTAATGTGTTTGTGCCCGTCTTGATGTGTTTGTGCCCGTCCTAATGTGTTTGTGTCTGTCTCAATGTGTTTGTGTCCGTTTCAATTGTGTTTGTGTCCGTTTCAATTGTGTTTGTGTCCGTCTGAATTGTGTTTGTGTCCGTCTCAATTGTGTTTGTGTCCGTCTCAATTGTGTTTGTGTCCGTCTCAATTGTGTCCGATTCAATGTACTATATCCGTCTCAATTGCATTTATGTCCGCCCCAATGTTTGTGTCCGTCTTCAATGTCCTTGACTCGTACATTCTATCTTTACGTATGTAATAATGCATCTCTCTCTTCCTAGCGTGTTGTATTTTTATATTAAATTGTCTTCCATTTGTTCATTGTATGTGTTTTAGTTGTGCTGGTTTCGTGAGTTCTCATGGTAAGTACTAATTTCTTTTCCATCCTCTTTCTTCCAAGTATTAGTAGTAATGAATGAGTTACATACTCGATATTAAACATTATTACGTCTTTCAATTTGTCGACGCATAGTATTATTGAAACTTGTATTTGCAGACGAAATTTCGAACTATTTCTTTCCACTGTATGAAGCTCTTGGAAATGAATGCTGATATTACGCGATACCATAAAAATTGAATTAAAAATCTCGGGTCAGAATATTACGCTTGTAAACAAAATGAAAAACGTTTTAAGTGAAGAGAAATGCTAGAACTCTTTTAACATGAAATTAGAAAACAATTTTGATAAACAAATAATAAGCTAATATAACCTATGTTAACCTTACGGAAGCCACGTAGCAGCACTGAATACCCAATGGGTTGCAATGCAGTTGGTGTACTAATTTGAGGTACTCCCAGTTGGCGGAATTGGCTAGCAGTTGTTGCTTCTTGTCGCTGAGCGGTCGTAAGATAACGTTTATTTCTTGAATTCAATTCATTGAAGCACAACACTTTGTCCTAGGAAGTGTATTATTCTTCTCAAAATTAGGAAATTGTTACAATTTTTTCATATGCATTACGTAATCATCAAACACACACATATGTATATAAAGAGGCTGTTCGGGGAGGAAACGTCGAAACTTCGCAAATAAGCTCTTAAGTCAATTTTAAGCATATTTTGTCCAATAAACTACATGGATATTCCGAACGGATGAATTGCAGATACACTCTATAAACATGTAAATTGTTTATTATTCACAAAAGAAATTAATGTATTTGGTCATAAAGAAAAAAAACACAAAAATAAAAATGCACCCAATTTTCACATTTCGACAGGTTTTTTATTTGTCAGTTAATTTTTCTTTGAGAATTAAAGCATTTTATATGATTTTTTTACTAGTATACGTTTATAATGACCGTTGATTAAACTCACTACTTACATTTACACATTTGAACTTGAGTTTTGAAAGTGTTTTAACGCCTCTATGGTGTTAAAAAGTGATGTCTCCAATTCCAATTACTTTCTGCATTGTCTTAGTTTCCATTCATTTTCAATATCTCTCTGTACCATTGAAATAATTATATTCGCCTGTTTTCTGTTATTATTTCAATTGTACACTTCAACATATTATTATGTGATTATGCTTTTCACATTGGCACGTTTCAAGGTGTAATAAGCATCTCTCTTCTTACTGTAATGCTTGATTAAAATTTCATCGATATTTTTATTTCCCGCAACATCTGCGTCACTACCCCTTTCCTTTACATCACACGAGATATCGAGTTGCCAAAAAAGTGTATGGATGACATTACGGAAAAAGATAGTCAACAAAATGTATTCTTTATAGTCAGGTTTTTTTTACACATAACTATTTCCTCACTTGTAATGGAAGTTTCAATAGTTTCAACAGTGAAAGGTTTGCAGATCTACTCGTATGTTTATTTAAAGGATATGAATTTCGTGTTAGCCTTCATTCTCATGTCAATCATTACGCCGTTTAGTCTTTATCCCCGAGTTCGTGTATATCCCCGAGTTCGTGTATATCCCCGAGTTCGTGTTTATCCAGAGTTCGTCTTTATCCCCGTGTTCGTCTTTATCCCCGTGTTCGTCTTTATCCCCGTGTTCGTCTTTATCCCCGTGTTCGTCAACATCCCAGTGTCTGATCCCTGTGTTCGTTTGATCCATATGTTCGTCTGATCCCTGTGTTCGTTTGATCCATATGTTCGTCTGATCCCTGTGTTCGTCAGATCCCTGTGTTCGTCTTTATCCCCGTGTTCGTCTTTATCCCCGTGTTGGCCTTTATCCCCGTGTTCATCATTATCTCCGTGTTCGTCTTTATCCCCGTATTCGTCTTTATCGCCGTGTTCGTCTTTATCCCCGTGTTTGTCTTTATCCCCGAGTTCATCTTTATCCCCGAGTTCCTCTTTATCCCCGAGTTCGTCTTTATCCCCGAGTTCGTCTTTACCCTCGTGTTCGCCTTCATCCCCGTGTTCGTCAACATCCCTGTGTTCGTTTGATCCTTGTGTTCGTCTGATCCCTGTGTTTGTCTGATCCCTGTGTTCATTTCATCCCTGTGTTCATTTCATCCCTGTGTTCATTTGATCCCTGTGTTCGTCTGATCCCTGTGTTCGTCTGATCCCTGTGTTCGTCTGATCCCTGTATACGTCAGATCTCTGTGTTCGTCTTATCCCCGTGTTCGTCTTTATCCCCGTGTTGGCCTTTATCCCCGTGTTCGTCTTATCCCCGTGTTCGTCTTATCCCCGTGTTCGTCTTTATCCCCGTGTTCGTCTTTATCCCCGTGTTCGTCAACATCCCTGTGTTTGTCTGATCCCTGTGTTCGTCTGATCCCTGTGTTCGTCTGATCCCTGTGTTCGTCTGATCCCTGTGTTCGTCTGATCTCTGTGTTCGTCTGATCCCTGTGTTCGTTTGATCCCTGTGTTAGTCTGATCCCTGTGTTCGTCTCATCCCTGTGTTTATCTGATACCTGTGTTCGTCTGATTCCTGTTTTAGCCTAGTCCCTGTGTTCGTCTGACCCCTGTGTTCGTCTGATCCCTGTTTTCGCCTGGTCCCTGTGTTCGTCTGTTCCCTGTGTTTGTCTGCTCCCCGTGTTCGTTTGCTCCCAGTGTTCGTTTGCTGCATGTGTTCGTTTTCTCCTTATAATTATCTTCTCCCCGTGTTTGTCTGCTGTGTGATCGTCTGTTCCGTGTTCTTTAGCTCACTGTGATCGTCAGCTCCCTGTGATCCTTTTTTTCGTCTGCTCCCTGAGTTCATCTGCTTCCTGTGTCTATTTACCACTTGAGTTTGTCCTTCTCCTGTGTGTCTTCTCGCTCTGTTTGCCTGGTTGTTGTTTTTGTCTGCTTTCTTGGTTAGTCTGTTTCTTCTGAATTAGCCCTCAGTGTGTGGTAGCTTCCTTTCTTCTTCCGCGCCGTGTTTTTCTGCTCGCTGCTGTTCATTTGCCCGTAAAATTATTAATTCAATGGTCTCAATTCAAGTTCTTATACGTTACCCTAATCACAA
This sequence comes from Gryllus bimaculatus, assembly GCA_017312745.1. NCBI lineage: Eukaryota > Metazoa > Arthropoda > Insecta > Orthoptera > Gryllidae > Gryllus > Gryllus bimaculatus. Next base: position 2,130,703 of record BOPP01000051.1, on the reverse strand, counting down.
ATGAATACACAAATAAATTTTTGTAAATAAATAAATAAAACATGATGTGGATAAAGATGTACGGTATCCAGGTTTTACGTTCTAATAAACAAGTAATGTTGAAAAGTCAACAAATTCTACTACTTCAAGAAGATTACATTGTCCCCTAATTCTGGCCTTTGCTGTTGGTCTTTCTTTGTTGGGATTAATTCTGGCGGAGGTCTTTTTTGAAAATCGTTAAACGTAATCAAAAACAAGATGAATGGTTAGCCCTAATTTCCGCGCTGAAATTGATTTCGGCTTGACCGTTTTGAGCTTCGTCTCGCTCCAGAAATGGACCCACCTATTTCGTTGTATCTCCAATTATGTGGATTTGACAACTTAGATCAATAGTTTAAATTTTCTTACATTCTGTCGCATTTCTTTAATCGCAATGAGACCCGAGTGGAAGGTTTTCGCAATTTCATCAAATTTCCCCAGGGGGCATGGGTTGCAAGGCAACCATGCCACGGGCACTGGCGATCCCGGGGTTCCCGAGCCACCACAGAGGGGAGTGGTCCGGTTTCTCTTCCCCTTTCAAATCGAGTGCCAGGGTCAATGACTTAGTTCTCTACAGTGATTGTTTTGTACTCGTGATTGTCATCACCTACTTCTCATCATCGCTTCGCTAGTGACGTTAAAATGATGTTCCTACAACCTTAAATGTGTCAGTGTTAGTAATCCTGATTAGATCTAATACATGCGGCATGCACATTCATTCGGACAACCTGCAAAAAGACGCACGTGGGTTTGTAGATGGGTGCTACAAGTTCTACCTTGTTTACTCTCATGACACTCTCCAGACCCACATCCAACGTTTTGCACTACATTTTATTGTGCATATGTTGTCCACGCTAGCGTATTATTTATTACCACTAGATCATTATATTGGCTTTTCAAATAATAGCCAATCCTTTAAATTTAGTGTTATTACAAAGTCTTGGTCCAATTTTGTTACCAGCAGTGATTGTCATAGCTTTGTCACCCTCCCATGCCGTGAAAGGAATAACATAATAAATAACCTGCACTTGGTCTTGAAAACTTTGCTTATTTTAGTTCATTTGTGAAGGACTCAATCCGACCGTAGGTCCAAAGATTGCAAACCCACGTAGTGCAAGAAACTGAATTGGACACACGTTTTCGTCATATTGCTTTGTGAATATCATACCTTAATTAGTGTGAGAGTCGTAGTGTTGATTTTCTGAAAGAACAAATCGTTCTCTCGAATTTAAGCTCAACGAATACGACCTTGATTCACGGAAATAATCTCTCGTTCTTCCAAGTGCAGTGGCGAAGCGCCTGGCTTCCTGCTATTGGTGGAAGGCGACATTTCTTCCCAGTTCCGTAAAAATCTTCTTAGAATACAAAGTTCACCAGCAGTAATTTGTATTTCGTCCGCAAGTTAGCGAAATATAAAACGCCCACTTCAATGCGATTTATTGCAGTTCGGCACGACAAAGTTACTCGCGCGAATATTCTATAATAACAATATCACTTTTTGAGGGTTTTTCAGAGGCTGTTATAATATTTCAAATCTTGGATATTTTAATTTTAAATCTGTTGCAACAACTCGTAATGTTTTGTCCATTATTGCAATAAGCCATATTCACACGTGAAAAACATTCCCAAGAAAGTGTAATATGCAGCAGCACAGGGGCTTGAAACTTCTATATTTTAAGATTAACAACGGGTCGATAAGTTTTAAATTTATTAATTGTTTGCTCTGTTACTCCGTGGTATTATAAATGAAAAAACAACATCTGTTTACATAGATTTCTCGGGTCTTTGCCCTTCTGTATTGTTCACCTACCTGGAAATCCCAAACCTCGCGAGTTCGTCTTCCTCCCATTACCCTATTGCTCTGTATTCTCGTTCGTAATATCTCTCATTCGTTTTTGTCCCTAGTGACCACGTTGCATTTGAAGAGGCCAATATTATTTCCCTACCTTTTTATTTACTATCACAGATCTATCCTTCATTGTTGTCCTGTGTTCATCTCTTCCCGTTTTCGTATTTATACAAACGCTCTTGTGTTCGTCATCCACTAACGATCGTCTGTCTCCTGCGTTCATCTAATCTCTCTGATAATTTTCCTGAGGTATACATCATACTATTTTGAGCGAAATCCACATTTGCACATGTTCCTCCTTTGTAATTGTTCATCCCAATTGCTCTTCTTCTTACCATGTTTATCCTTCTTCTTTTTTCGTCCTTGGCTCAAATAAATATGGTATTGTCCATATCTCGATTTCGTCATTTTCCTGTGCTTGGTTAACATCAGCATTCGTCTACATCATATGTTGCTCTATTTAGTTTCTTTTGGAGTGCCTGTATTCATGTGATGATCTTTCTCCTGTGATCAGTCTGTCCTGGACTTCCTCCTATGTTCGTCGTCCTATGTACGTTCGATTCCTGTATACGTCCCTTTAATGTGTTAGCATTCCTCCTGTGTTCGTATTTCTCCTGTTTTCGTCTCTCCCCTGTGTTCGTATCTCCTGTGTTTGTCCCCCTCATGTTTTCGTCAAAATGTGTTCGTCCCTTTCATGTGTTCGTATCTCTCCTCTTTTCGTCGCCTCCTGTGTTCGTGTAAATCCTGTGTTCGCCTTCCCTTGTTTTCGCGAGTTAATCCTGTTCGCCATTCTTGTGTACGTAATCTACCTGTGTCATCCGAGTCACCCCTTTCCACCGTGTTAGTCTCCCTCCAGTGTTCGTCACCGCCGTGTTCGATTCATTTCTGTGTTCGTATTACTCATATGTTCGTCTTCCACTATTCCTTTATTGGCCTTTGTTCATCTATATCAAATATTCTTCAAACAACGGTGTTCGTCGATAGCCTGCATGAATTCCTATGCATAGTTAACACCGTTATTCGTCAACAACACATGCTGGGCATCTCTTTCATTTCCATTTCAGATCTTTCGATCGTCCAGGTCTCTGTCCTGAGTTCAGCTTTGTCGTTTGTTGGTCTTTCCCCTGTGTTGGTCTTTCCCCTGTGTTGGTCTTTCCCCTGTGTTGGTCTTTCCCCTGTGATGGTCTTTCCCCTGTGATGGTCTTTCCCTTGTGTTGGTCTTTCCCTTGTGTTGGTTTTTCTCTTGTGTTGGTTTTTCCTTTGTGTTGGTCTTTCTTCTGTGTTCGTCTTTCTTCTGTGTTCGTCTTCTGTGTTCGTCTTTCTTCTGTGTTCGTCTTTCTCCTGTGCTCGTCTTTCTGCCATGTTCGTCTTTCTTGTGTTCATCTTTCTCTTGTGTTCGTCTTTCTCCTGTGTTCGTCTTTCTCCTGTGTTCGTCTTTCTGCATTGTTCGTCTTTCTCTTGTGTTCGTCTTTCTCTTGTGTTCGTCTTTCTCCTGTGTTCGTCATTCTCCTGTGTTCGTCTTTCTCCCGTGTTCGTCTTTCTCCTGTATTCGTCTTTATACTGTGTTCGTCCTTCTCCCGTATTCGTCCTTCTCCTGTGTTCGTCTTTCGCCTGTGTTCGTCTTTCGCCTGTGTTCGTCTTTCGCGTGTGTTCGTCTTTCGCGTGTGTTCGTCTTTCGCGTGTGTTCGTCTTTCGCGTGTGTTTGTCTTTCGCCTGTGTTCGTCTTTCGCCTGTGTTCGTCTTTGTGCTGTGTTTGTCTTTGTCCTGTGTTCGTCTTTGTCCTGTGTTCGTCTTTGTCCTGTGTTCGTCTTTGTCCTGTGTTCGTCTTTCTCCTGTTTGTGTTATTCTCCTGTGTTCGTCATACTCCTAATCTCTGTTCTGCATTTGTCATTCGCCTGTGTTCGTATTCTCCTATGTTTGTTATTTTCCTGTGTTTATCACTTTCCTGTGTTCGTCAGTCTCCTTTGTCCGCCATTTTCCTAAATACGTTTTTACCTTTGTTCGTCTATAACCTCTGTTCTTCATTATCTTGTTAGCGCAATATCCTGTGTTGTTCAATACTCTGTGTATGAAATTCTCTTACGTTCACCATTCTCCTGCGTTCATTTCCTATGTTCGTCCCTTTCCTATATTCATATCCCTTCATTGTTCGTCCCTCTCCTGTGTTTGTACCATCCTATATTCGTCTCCCCATATGTTTGTCTCCCTTATGTGTTTGTCATCCTGTGTTCGCCTCCCCGGGTTTTTGCATTCACTGTGTTCGTCATAGTTGTGTACGTAATCAATCTGTGTCAACGAAGTCCAGTGTTAGTGAAAATCCTGCAATTGTCAACAACCTGCGAACGTCTATCTCCCATATATACATTCTCTTTGTTCGTTATTCTCCTGTGCTCGTCATGCTCCTGTGTTTGTCATTAACCTGTGTTCGTCATTAACTGTATTCGTCATTCACTTGTGTACGTCATTAACATTTATTCCTATATATCCTTGTATACGTCTGTCTCATGTGTTCTTTCTTCAACTGTACACGTTTTTTTCCTGTGTACGTCAATATCATGCGACACTATTTATTCTGTATTCATTATCCTTTCTTTTTTAATATCATGTGTTCGTAATTCTCATGTGCTCGTCATCCACCTTGTGTCATTCACCATTCCTGTGTTCGCCAATGTCGTGTGTTCATTATCCAGTGTTCGTCATTATACTGTGTACGTCACTCCTTTTTTCGTTATTTTCCTCGGTTCGTCAGAAACCTGTTTTTGTCATTTGTAGTTACTACCCTGTGTTTGTCATTCTCCTGCGTTACTTTTTCGTGTTCATCGTTCTCTCATTATTCATCATTCATCTGTGTTTGTCAGTCGCCTGTGTTCATTTTCTTGCGTTTGTCTTTCTCCTGTGTTCGTATTCTTCTGTGTTCGTATTCTCCTGTGTTCGTATTCTCCTGTGTTCGTATTCTCCTGTGTTCGTATTCTCCTGTGTTCGTATTCTGTTGTATCCGTATTCTCCTGTGTTAGTCATTTACCAGCATTTATCCTTTTCCTGTGTACCCCAGTCGCATACATTTGCCATTCCAATGATGACCATTCCTCTGTAGTCTTCGTAAACCTTTGGTCGTCAGTAACCTCTGTTTGTCAATATTCTTTGTCCGTCAATATCCTGTGTCTACACTCTGTGTACGTAACTCTCCTGTGTTCGTCATTCTCTTGCGATCATCATTTCCCGTGTTCGTCGTCCTCCTGTGTCCGTCATTCAAATGCGTTTGTTTTTCTTCTATGTTCGTATTCCTCTGTGTTTCGTATGTTTCTACTTTCGACATTCTACAGTATTCGTAAATATCCAATAATTGCCATTCACATTTATTCGTCATAACCTACGTTCGTCAAATAACACTTTTCGCCTATATATTGTCTGCATTATCATCGTTCGTCGTTAAGCTGTGTTCGTCATTAACCTGTGTTCGTCATTAACCTGTGTTCGTCATTAACCTGTGTTCGTCATTAACCTGAGTTTATCATTTGCCTGTGTTCGTCATTTATGTGTTAGCCTTTACCCTGGGTTCGTTGTAACCCTGTGTTTGTCGTTATCCTGTGTTCGTCATTAACCTGTGTTCGTCGTCACCCTGTGTTCGTCGTTACCCTGTGTTCGTCGTTAAGCTGTGTTCGTCATTAACCCGTGTTTGCCTTTAACTTGTGTTCGTCATTAACCTGTGTTCGTCATTAACCTGTATTCGTCATTAACCTGTATTCGTCATTAACTAGTGTTTGTCATTAACTAGTGTTTGTCATTAACCAGTGTTTATCATTAACCTGTGTTTGTCATTAACCTGTGTTCGTCATTAACCTGTGTTCGTCATTAACCTGGGTTCTTCATTACCCTGTGTTCGTCATTAACCTGTATTCGTCATTAACCTGTGTTCGTCATTAACCTGTGTTCTTCATTAACTTGTGTTTGTCATTAACTAGTGTTTGTCATTAACCTGTGTTCGTCATTAACCTGTGTTCGTCATTAACCTGTGTTCGTCATTAACCTGTGTTCGTCATTAACCTGTGTTAGTCATTACCCTGTGTCGTCGTAATACAGTATTTGTGATTAACCTGTGTTCGTGGTTAAGATGTGTTCGTCATTATCTGTTTTCATCATTAGCCTTTGTCGATCATTAGCCTGTATTTATTACCCGTGTTCGTCATCAACCTGTGTTCGTTATTAACCTATGATTTTCATTAACCTGTGTTCGTCGTTAAACCGTGTTCGTCATTAATCTGTTTTCGTCATTAATCTGTGTTCGAATTTAACTTGTGTTTGTCATTAACCTGTGTTCATCATTAACCTGAATACGTCATTACCCTGTCTTCGTCATTTAACTGTGTTCGTCGTTAACCTGTGTTCGTCATTATAGGGTTTTCGTCTTTTTCCTGTGATCGACATGACTTGAGTTTATCATTTGCCTGCGTTCGTCATTTATATGTGTTCGTCATTACGCTGTGTTCGTCGTAACTCTGTGTTAATCGTTAACCTGTGTACATCGTTAATCTGTGTTCGTCGTTAACCTGTAATCGTCTTTAACTTAACCTTGTTCATCAAACCTATCTATTCGCCGATATTCTCTTTGCGTCAAGATCGTGTATTCGTCAATTCTCTATGTACGTATTTCTTATGTATTCGTCAATTTCTGTCTCATCATTTCGTGTGTTCGACCTTCTCCCGTGAATCGCCAATATCCTGTGTTCGTCATTATGGCGTATTATACAATTTCGAGTTTGTAATTAACCTACGTTCTTCATTGTCCTATGTTCGTCATATACCGTGTCCATAAATAACACGCGGTTTTTTTAATATCCTGTGTTCATAATTTTCCTGTGTTCTTCATTCGCTTGTATTTATTCTCCTGCGTTCATTTTCCGTGATCGTCATTCCCTCGTTTTCGTCATTTTCCTGTGTTCGTCAGCTGCTGTGTTTGGCAGTCTGTTGTGTTCGACAGTTTCCTATTTACGTCAGTCGTCAGTGTTCGTCAGTCGTCTATGTACGTCAGTCGTCTATGTACGTAAGTGGTCTGTGTTCGTCAATCGTGTGTGTTCGTCTGTCTCCTGTGTTCGGGTCCGTCTGTCTCCTGTATTCGTGTCTTCTGTGTACGTCGGTCTCCTGTGTTCGTCTCTCCTGTGTTTGTCTCTCCTGTGTTCGTCTCTCCTTTGTTCGTCTCTCCTGCGTTCGTCACTCCTGTGTTCGTCTCTCCTGTGTTCGTCTCTCCTGTGTTCCTCTGTCCTGTGTTTGTCTCTCCTGTGTTTCTCTCCTGTGTTTTTTCTCTCCTGTCTTTGTCTCTCCTGTGTTTGTCTCTCCTGTGTTCGTCTCTCCTGTGTTCCTTTTTCCTGTGTTCATCTTCCCGGTGTTCGTCTCGTCCTGCGTTCATCTCTGCCATGTTTGTTTTCCACCTTGTACATCTCACACCTGTTTTTGGCTATTCCCTGTGATCTTCTACTTCATGTTTTCGTCCACTCTTGTTAGCCTTTCTCTTGGATTCGTCTACGTCCTGTGCTGGTGTCAAATTCGTTACTGTGTAAGTCATGCACCTGCGTTTGTCTTCCACCTTTTTCTTCATACTGTGTTGGTCTCCCTCCTGTGGCAGTCTCATTCCTGTGATGGTCTATATCATTGGTTTTTCTAAATTCAGTTTTGGTCTCAGTCTGGTATTCGTCTCCCTCAACATGTTGGTCCTCTCTTTATCTTGGCTCTATGTGTTTCTTTGTCCTATTATTCTTTGACCCGAGTTACTCAGTTTGTTTTCGTTCTTCTCCCGCCTTCGTCTTTCTTCTGCGTTATTCTTTCTCGTGTAATAGTTTTACTTCTATGTTAGTATTTCTCCTGGGTTAGTCTTTATCCTGTGTTAGTCTTTCTCCTGTGTTAGTATCCTCCTATGTTAGTCTTTCTCCTGTATTAGTATTTTTCCTGTGTTAGTCTTTTTCCTGTGTCAGTCTTCCTCCTGTGTGAGTCTTTCTTCTATATTAGTTTTTTCCTCTGTTTTCTCTTACAATCGTTTTATTCCTGAATCAGTCTGTGTATGTTTTAGCTTTTTCCCTGTGTTAATCTTTCTCATTTTATGTGTTCATTCTCCTCTCTTCGTTTTTTCAGTTTTAATTTTTTGTGTGTTTTTGTGTATTTGCCTTTTGTGTATTTGCCTTCTTGTGTATTTGCCTTCTTGTGTTCGACTTTCCCATTTGTTTGTCTTTCCCTTGTGTTCGTCAATCCCTTGTGTTTGCTTTTCCCTTGTGTTCGTCTCTCCCTTGTGTTCGTCTCTCCCTTGTGCTCGTCTCTCCCTTGTGTTCGTCTTTCCCTTGTGTTCGTCTTTCGCTTGTGTTCGTCATTCCCTTGTGTTTGTCTTTCCCTTGTGCTCGTCTTTCCCTTGTGTTCGTCTTTCCTTTGTGTTCATCTTCCCCTTGTGTACGTCTATCCCTTGCGTTAGTCTATCCCTTGTGTTCGTCTATCCCTTGTGTTCGTCTATCCCTTGTGTTCGTCTATCCCTTGTGTTCCGGTCTTATCCCTTGTGTCCGTCTATCCCTTGTGTTCGTCTATCCTGTGTGTTCTCTGTCTTTCTTGTGTTCGTCTATCCCTTGTGTTCGTCTATCCCTATGGATACCTATATTCCTTGGCTTATCCCTTATGTCGTCTTCTCCTTTGTGTCGCTTTCACTGTGTTCGTCTTTCCCTTGTGTTCGTCTTTCCCTATGTGTGTCGTCCTTCCCTTGTGTTCGTCCTTCCCTTGTGTTCGTCTTTCCCTGTGTTTGTCTTTCCCTTGTGTTTGTCTTTCCCTTGTGCTCGTCTTTCCACTTGTGTCGTCTTTCCTTTTGTTCGTCTATCCCTTGTGTTCGTCTATCCCTTGTGTTTGTCCGTATCCCTTGTGTTTCGTCTAATCCCTTTGTTCGTCCTATCCCTGGTGTTTTCGTCTATCCCTTGGTTCGTCTTTCCTTTGTGGTCGCTGCTTTCCTTGTGTTCGGTCTTTCGCCTTGGGTTGTCTTTCCCTTGTGTTCGTCTTTCCCTATGTGTGCGTCTTCCCTTGTGTTTGGTCTTTTCCCTTGTGTTCGTCTTTCCCTTGTTCGTCCTTTCCTTTGTGTTCGTCTATCCCTTGTGTTCGTCTAATCCCCTTGTGTCGTCTATCCTGTTGTCTCGTCGTATCCCTTGTTTCGTCTATCCCTTGTGTTCGTTCTAATCCCTTGTGTTCGTCATCCCTGTTGTTCGTCTATCCCTGGTTCGTCTATCCCTTGTGTTCGTCTATCCCTTGTGTTCGTCTATCCCTTGTGTTGCGTCTATCCTTGTGTTCGTCGTATCCCTTGTGTTCGTCTATCCCTTGTGTTCGTCTATCCCTGTTGTTCGTCTATTCCCGCTGTGTTCGTCTATCCCTTGTGTTCGTCTATCCCTTTGTGTTCGTTCTATTTCCCTTGTGTTCTCTATCCTTGTGTTCGTCTATCCCTTGTGTTCGTCTGTCTCTTTGTGCTCGGGGACTTTCCCTTGTGTTCGTCGTATCCCTTGTATCCTATTATCCCTTGGCTGGATCCCTTATGTTCGTCTTTCCTTTGTGTTCGTCTTTCCCTTGTTTCGTCTTTCCCTTGTGTTCTCTGTTCACTTGTGTTCGTCGTTTCCCGTTGTGTTCGTGTTTCCCTTGTGTTGCGTCTTTGCCCTGTGTTCGTTCTTTCCCGTTGTGTCGGTCTTTCCCCTTGTGTTCGTCTTTCCCTTGTGTTCGTCTTTCCCTTGTGTTCGTCTTTCCCTTGTGTCTTCGTCTTTCCTTAGTGTTCGTCTTTCCCTTGTGTTCGTCTTTCCCTTGTGTTCGTCTTTCCCTGTGTTTCGTCGTTTCCCGTTGTGTATCTCTTTCCCTTGTGTTCGTCTTTTCCTTGTGTTCTCTCCCTTTGTTCGCTTTCCCATGGGGTGTTCGTCTTTCCCTTTGTCTCGTCTTTCCCTTTGTCGTCTTTCCCGCGTTCGAGTTTCGTCTTTCCCTGCTGTTCGTCTCCGCTTTCGTCTTCGCCTGTGTCGTCTCTCTCTGTGGTTCGGCTTCCCTTGTGTTCTCTTTCCTTTGTGCCGTCGTTCCCTTGCTATTCGTCTATGCCCGTTGGTTCAAGCTAACCCTGTTATTCGTGTCTTTACGCTTGTGTTCAACGGAACCCTTGGTATTCGTCGTTTACCTTGTGTTCGCTTTCCGGTTTGTGTCGGCTTTCCATTGTTTCGCCTTTTTTCTGCGTGTCATCTTGCTGTACGTACTCCTTAAATCGGTAACGTCTCCCTGTCTGTGTTTCGTTCTTCAGTGTTTGTTTCTTATGTGTTGTTCGCCCGTCCATTCCCGTTTGTCGCCAGCCCACCTGGTCTTTTCACAGCGGTTCCTGCATTCTTGTGTACGTAAACCTTCTGGATCCTCCCGTGTTTTTGCTCCTTCTTGTGTTCCCTTACTTTACCGCTTGTTCCGGACTGGGCCTGGATTTTTCAACCCTCTCTAAGTCAGTCTTCCAGTTCTCCTGTTTATTGTAATCGACTTTTCTTCATTATTTTTTGGTATTGGTCATTACTTTAACTACGCGTACCTGGGTAGTACTGTGTATATCATTAAGTCCAGTAGCACCTCGTTCAATGTCTATTCGGGAAAAAAAAAAAACTTCGAATCCTTCTCGGGGGGTGGGTCCGG
>BOPP01000051.1:2101175-2114080 GCA_017312745.1 Gryllus bimaculatus | reverse complement strand
GTTCGTCTTTCCCTTGTGTTCGTCTTTCCCTTGTGTTCGACTATCCTTTGTGTTGATCTTTCCCTTTTTTTGATCTCTCCCTTGTATTGGTCTTTCCCTTGTTGTTCTTTCCCTTGTGTTCGTCTATCTCTTGCGGTCAGCTATCCCTTGGTTAGTCTATTTCTTGTGTTCGTCTCTCCCTTGTGTTCGTCTTGCCCATGTGTTTGTCTTTTCCTTTTGTTCGACTTTCCTTTGTGTTTGACTTCCCTTTGTGTTCGTCTTGCCCTTGTGTTCATCTTGCACTTGTGGTCGCCTTTCTCTTGTTTTCGTCTTTCCCTTGTGTTTGTGTTGCCCATGTGTTCGTGTTTCCCCTGTGTTCGTCTTTCCTTTGTGTTCCATTTTTCCCTGTGATTGTCTTTCCCTTGTGTTCGTCTACCCCTTGTGTTTCTCTTTCGCTTTTTTGTCTTTGCATTGTGTTTTTTTCCTTTGTGTTCGTCTTTCCCTTATGGTCGTCTTTCCCGTGTGGTCGTGTTTCACTGGTTCGTCGTTCACCTGTGTTTTTCATTTACATGTGTTTTTTTTCGCATGTTCATAATTCTTATGTGTTTGTAATTCCTGTAAGTACATGAATCCTATGTGGTCGTAATTATTATGTCTTAATAATTGTTATAATTTCGTAATTCTTATGTCGTTTTCCTTTTTGTTCATGCATATATTCCCGTGTTCGCCTACTAACTATTCCTCTATCCAGTGTGTACTCCTTTGTGTTGGTTTTTCCTCTCTTTTCTTTTTCTCTGTGTCCATATTTCCTTTTTTTATCGTTCTGCACTTGAATATATCTTGTACTAGACTTCTCCCGCGTCCTCATCACATCTCTGTTCTCTGTGGCATTCCCTTGTGCTAGTATTTTCCATTTTGATATTTTCCAATTTCATCGTCGCCCTGAATGTTTTTTTTCGTTCTATAGTTTCCTTTCTGAATTTGTTTTCTACCTTAGATCGTCTTTTGAATTCGATTAGTAGTTTGTTTTCTATTTAGTTGTTTTCGTTTACCTTTTTCCCCCTTTTCATCCGTAATTTTTCTCGCTTATTTAAGTTGTACTCGCATTTCTATTATCATATTCCTCTTTTTCGTGCTCTTATCTTTCCATTCTTATTCTTTTCGTTCGTATCATCTGTCTGCTCCTATCATCCCCCTGTTCTGGGCCACTTGTTATTGTCTTGCTCTGTAATAGTGTACTCCCTGTGATTGTCTACCGCTGCGATTGTCTACCCTTCTGACTCGGGGCTCTTGTTATTTTCTTTATGTGATATGCGATCTCAGATGTACATCTGTAGCCTATTTCTCCCTTATTTCCTTTTCTTCGTGTAATCTATACTCTATTACTTTGCCTCTCATGCTGTAGTTTTTATCCATTAATCGTCTACATCTTATCAAGTCGTTGGTCTCATTATTGTTTTGCCATTCTTCTGCGTTCGTCTTCGTCCATCAATTCGTTTTAATTCGAAATTTCACCTCTCTTATAGTCAATTTCATTGTGACCTGTCTTGTACTTTCTTTATTAAGTAATACTAGTGTATGTGTCACTTTCCCGTGTGTACACTTTTTTCTTTCGTTTTACAATTTCCACAACTTTCCTACATGTTCGCCTCGACATTGTATCCATCCTAATCCAGTCCCAACGTTCGTCATCCCTTTATTTTCGACTTTCTCTTGTGATCATATTTTATCTTTGTTCATGTTTCCTCTATGCTCGCCAATGGTCCTCCTTTATTTTTTGCCTCTGTTCAACTATGATCTGTTCGCCATTCCTCTATATTTCTCTTTCCTATATGTGCGTTTTTCTCCACATTTAGTCTTTTCCCTGTGTTAACGTTTAGCCTATGTTAGTATTTCCCTTGTGTTAATCTTTCCTCAATATTAGTCTTTCGCCCGTGTTATTCTTCCCCTGTATTAGTCTTTCCCCTTCATTACTCTCTCGCCTGTGTAAGTCTATCTCCTATGTAAGTATTTCTCCTGTGCAAGTCTTTCGCGTGTGCAAGTCTTTTTCCTGTGCAAGTCTTTTTCCTGTGTAAGTATTTCTGATGGGTATGTTTTTTACCTGTTTCTTTCGCAAGTGTCTCTCCTAGCTGTAAGTCTTTTCCATGTGTAAGTATTTCCCTTTGCAGACGTCTTTCGCCTTGCATGTCATTCCCCTTGAATATTTCTTTCCCAATATGTGCATCTTTGCCCTTGTTCACTTGTCTTTACATACCTTAAGTTTCCATTGTGTACGTTATTCTCATATATACATTTTCAGTTACGTATTTTCCCGCATAAGTTCTCTTTCTGAGTACGTCTTTCCCGGTATTTGTGTTCCCCAGTGTACGTAATTCACAGTGTCTGTCTCTATTGTACATAATTTCCCTGAATTCGTTATTGAGCGTAATCTAGTTACGTCTTTCCCCAGTTTATATATTTACTTAAATGTCTTGTGTGTTCTAGATTACACATTTGGGATCACGGATTCTTGGGGGTTGGCATTCCTATCTCTCTCTATCTCTCTCTCTCTCTTTCTCTCTCTCTCTCTCTCTCTCTCTCTCTCTCTCTCTCTCTATATATATATATATATATATATATATATATATATATTCATTCTTGTTACTATTTCTACTGTGGTTGAATTCTTATGGAATATCCTCCTCCTGTTGGAACTACTCAAGTGTTAGAGATTATCCTGTGTTAGTATTTTAACTGTGTTCGTCTTTTCTCGGTGTTCGGTATCCTCCTATGCTCGCCTGACCTTTCTCCTGCGTTGATCCTTCTCCAGTGTTCGTCTATCTCCAGTGTACGTCTGGTCCTGTGATCGTTTGTCTCCAGAGTTTATTCTCCTGTGTTTTTCTTTCTACTATGTTCTTCTTTCTCCCGTGTTCGTATTTCTTTCCGTGTACGTGTTTCTCCTGTGTTCTTATGTCACCAGTATTCGTCTTTCTCCTGTGTTGGACTTTCTCCTCTTTTTGTCTTCCTCCAGTGTTCATCATTCTCGTGTGTTCGTCTTTCCCGTTCGTCTTTCTCCAGTGTTCATCTTTCTCCTGTGCCAAAGACAAATATTCATGAATGTTCGTCTTTCATCAGTGTTCGTCTTTCCCTTGTGTTCATTATCGTTTCTTCGTCTTTCTCCTCTGTAGGTCTTTCTCTTGTGCAGCCCTATTTCCTGTGTACGCCTGTGTTTTGTGTACGTCTTTTTACTGTTTACGCCTCTTTCATATGTTTACCTTTTTCATGTGTACGTCTTTTTTCTGTGTAGGTCTTTCGCCTGTGATCTTGTGCCTGTGTTGGTCTTCTCTGTTCTTCATTTCACTGTGTTCGTGTTTCTCATTTGTTAATTATCCACTCTTCGTCTTTTACAGTGTAAGATTTTCTCATGTGTACGCCTGTGTTCTGTGTGCGTCTTTTTCTGTGTACGTTAATTTCTGGAGTTCTTCTTTACTGTATATGTCGTTTTCCTGTGTTCGTCCTTTTCCTGTCTACTTCCATTTCCGGTATACGTCGTTTGTGTGCACGTTTTTTTCCTGTGTACGTATACTTACTGCGTATGTGTATTTCCTGTTTGTCTATTTCCCGTGCTCGTTATTTTTCTTTGAACGTCTTTTTTGTAAACATCGTACATCATTTTTTATAATAGTATTTCTTGTATATTTCTATTTCCCTTTGGAGAGCTCATCTTTCTCCTGTATGACACCTCTTTCTTGATTTTCGTTTCTCCATTTTCCGTTGTGCCCCTTTCTAAACTTTTTTTACTTTCTATTTCGGTAATTCCTTTTGCCTTTGTGCTTTTATTCTTTGTCTGTCTGCTGTGTTCGCCAATCTCCTGTAATCATCAGTCACATCGACTTTTCCCTCTCTTCAGCATTCCCCTACGTTCAGCTGTACCCTGTGTTTTTTATCCCGTGTTCATCTTCCCCTGGGTTAATTTTTCTCTGTGATAATGGTTCCCTGTGTTCATCTTTCCCTTATCTTCGTAATCACGACGACTTTTTTGAATATATTTTACCTTCCTAAAGTTTTTGTGTAAGTCTTTTCACTGACTACACAATTCTCCCGTCTACGTCTTTCTCCTAGGCACATGTTTTTCCCTTTTACATATGTGATTACATTTCGCAAGACTGAACATTTTTCCCCGTATGGGTTTCTCCCGTCCCGCGAGTCTTACCCTGCAGTCGTCTTACCCTGTTTGTCTTACTTTGTGCTTGCCTTACCCTGTGCTCGTCTTACCATTAATTTCGTTTTATCCCGTGTTTAACTTTCTCCAGTGCACGTCTCTCCCTTGTGTACGTATTTCCCCTGTGTACATCTCTCCTCTGTGAACATCTTTCTACTCTGTACGTCTTTCCACTGTGTACCTATTTCCACTCTGTCGTTTCCTGGGTGTATTTTCCCCTGTGCACATCATTCCTCTGTGAACATCTTTCCACTGTGCACGTCTTTCCACTGTGTACGTCTTTCCACTGTGTACGTCCATTTCCACTGTGTACGTCTTTCCACTGTGTACGTCTTCGCACTCGTGTACGTTCTTTTCACTGTGTAACGTCTTTCCACTGTGTACTCTTTCCACTATGTTTCGTCTTTCCACTGTGTTCGTCTTTCCACTGTCGTAGCGTCTTTCCACTGTGTTCGTCTTTCCACTGTGTTCGTCTTTACCACTGTGTTCGTCTTTCCAACTGTGGTTCTCTTTCCACTGTGTTCGTCCTTACCATTGTGTTCGTCTTTCCACTGTGTTTCGTCTTCCACTGTGTTCGTCTTTTCGCACTGTGTTCGTCTTTCCCACTGTGTTCGTCTTTCCACTGTTGTTCGTCTTCCACTGTGTTTCGTCTTCCAGCTGTGTTCGTGCTTTCACTGTGTTTCGTCTTTCACTGTGTTCCGTCTTTCCACTGTGTTTCGTTTTCACTGTTTCGTCTTTCCACTGTGGTTCGTCTTCCCACTGTGTTCGTCTTTCCTCTGTATTCGGTCTTCCTCTGTTCAATCTATTACCTTGGATTGTGTTTCTCTATGGTCGTGTTTCGCTTTCAATAGTAGTTTCTCTCGCGGTTTCGTCTTTCCACTATGTTCGCTCTTTCCTCTATTGTTCGCTTTCCGGGTTCGCCTTTTTTCCTGTGTTCGGTCATTCACTGTTAGTTTGTCTTTCCACTGGTATTCTCTTTCTCCAGAATAATCATTCTGTGGTCTTTTGTCATTCGGTATATTATTTCTTTCCATCGTCTTTACAAGTGAATATCATACCAATAGTTTTCATTCCGCGTATGCTGATCTTTCTTATGTTATGTCTATCTACTAACGTCCTCTCTTGGTTCGTATTCTTTACCCTGTAAACATCTTCCCTCTTCGTCTTGACTGTATACACTCATTTACCAGGGTGTGTACCGTATTCCCCTGTGTTCGATTTTTCGCCTATGTTATTCTTTCCTCTCCGACTTACTTTTCCATGTCGTTTTTCCATGTGCTCTTTTCTTCTGTTTTCAGTGGTTCTGCCTGTGTTCGTTATTCGCAATAATCATGTTTCCTCCTGATGTAGATACTTCCAATGTCCGTATTTTTACGATTCCTTGTCTGTGTCCTCATTCCTGTGTACGTCTTTCCCTGTTTTCTGGCTTACCTGTGTTCCGTGTTTCCCCTTTGTTCCTCTATAGCCTTACGATCCTTTTCTTCGGTTTGTACTTTCCTGTTGTTTTTCGTATTTCTCATGTGATCATGTTTCCTAATTTTCTTGTCTTTCGCTTCTACGTGTTTTCCGTTGTTGTTCGTCTTTCCGTGGATGTTTCATTTTCCATGTTTTGTCTCTTGCGTACGCATCTCTTTATTTTGTTATCCCGTTTTTCCCGCCTTTCCCCGTTAATGTTCATCTTTCACTGCTGATTCTGTGCACAGTGTTTTATGTTTCCCGGTGTTTGTCATTCTACACTTGTTTTTTTTTCTTTCGTTCCTCTTTTCAGTGAACGTCCGGTTTCTTTTCTGTTCGTGCTTTTTCCAGCGTATCTAGCTGAAACGCTAACGTATCTAATTTTTCTTTTGGAATTCTCTTACGTTTTTTTTATCGATTATTGGCCCTCTCATGCATACGTCTTTCCCAGTTATGCAACGTTATTTGCCGCAGGAACGTTTTTGCCATGTTTTCCGATTTTTGGCCTGTAATCCTTTTCCCCGTCGTTCGACATCATCTTGTGTTCGTTTTTTTAATGTGTGTTGTATTACCACGTGTACGTAATTTTCCCCTTTGAATTGTATTTTCACTGTTATTGTTTGGTTATGCCTGTGTACGTTTTTCCTCTGTATACGTATTTCCACAGAGTTTTCGTTTTGCTAATGTTCGTCCTTTCACCAGTTTCATCTTTCGCTATTCCCTGCATGATTGTCATTCCCTTAGCGTTTTGTCCTTTCTGAACAAAATGTGTCTTTCCCTTGTTGGTCTTTCCCCATGTACGTCTTTTTCTCCGTGTGTGTCAATTCCCGAGCTCGTCTTTCACAGTGCTGGTTCTATGACCGCGTTCGACTTTCCCCGTGCTGGTCTTCTCCCGCCGTTTCATCTTTCCGCCGTCTTCATTTTCTCCAACCGGTTGGGTCTGTAATCCGTATTTCGTTTTCAACCGTTTCGTTCTTCCCAGTGTGCGGTCTTCTCCGTGGTTCCGTCTGTAACGCCGGGCCGTCTTTCTCCCGGGTTCGTCTTTTATCGTGTTAGTCTTTCCTCGTGTTCGTCTTCTTCCCAAGTAAGCCCATTTCCCCGTGTTCTTAGCTCCGTGTTTCGCTTTCCACACATGTTCGGTCTTTTCCCTATGTTGTGTCTGCCGTGTTCTTCTCCGCATGTTAATCTTCAGCGTTTTCCGTCTAATTCTGTGTTCTTCTGTGTTCAATCTTTCCATGTGTTTCTCTGTGTTCGTATTTCCCCTATTTTTACGTAACTTAGCTTTGTATTTGTTCTTGCGGTGTGTTTTGTCTGCTTGTAGAAGTTAACCTGTTGTCCCTCTTTAAGATCTTCTCATTATCTGTGTCATTTCATTCGTTGGTCGTCTACTGTTTTCTTGCTGCGGGGGTCGTCTTCCATTTCGTTTTGTTCTGTGTCCTATCTCCTGTTTTTTTTTGTAATATTTAATGGTTTATTTAAAATTTTCCTTGCTGGTTTATCATATTTTTCTTTTTGCTGTTTTTCTTGTCATGTGACCTATCGATACCCGTGTATGTTATATGTCCTGTTTACTCTTTGTATTTTCCCGGCCTTTTCTTCCTATAGTCTTTCTGTATTTGACTTTTCGCGTTTTTTTCGTTGATACCGTTGTCCGTCGTTTTCCTGAGATCATCTTTTCTTTTGTCATTTACGTGTTCGCGTTATGTCCCTTAATGTTTTCTAGATACCATAATATACACATGGTTTGCAAATTTCTCGTGGTCGTTTTCCTCATTTCGTTTTACGTGGTGTTTTCTCATTATCTGTGATCACATTAACTATTTTCTTCGCCTGTGTCATTTAACAATGTTTTTGGATGCAAGCCCGTTTTTCTCTTGCACGTGTACCTCTAAATCTGTATCCCTCCTTAACCCCTGTTCTAACTTATATGTGTTTCGTCTTCACATATGGTAGTTAAACTATCAACGTCTTAACCTGTCTTCGATCTACAACATGTCTCCGTCTTCGCTCAGCGTTCGTCATCCCCTGCGTTTTCGCCATTCACTAATAATGATCTCCCCGTGTTCCGTCTAACGCGTGATCAACATCTCTCGTGATAGTCTTCTCTTGTGATCGTGCTTCTCTCGAGTAAATAACTCGCCTCCTCGAATTCGCCTTCGAGTGTTCCTTTTTTCTGTTTTCGTCTTCCCTGTGTTCGTGCTTCCCCTGTGTTCGTCTTCCCTGTGTTCGTCTCCGCCTGTGTTCGTCTTCGCCCTGTGTTCGGTCTTTTCCCCTGTGTTCGTCTCCCTGTGTTCGTCTTCCCCTGTGTTCGTCTTCCCCTGTGTTCGTCTTCCCCTGTGTTCGTTTCCTCCTGTGTTCGTCTTTTCCCTGTGTTTCCGTCTTCCCCTGTGTTGTCTTTCCCTGTGTTCGTCTTCCCCTGTGTTCGTCTTTCCTGTGCTCGTCTTTTCCCGTACTCGCCTTTCCTGTGGCTCGTCTTTCCCTGTGGCTCGTTCTTTCCCATGCTCGTCTTTTCCCCATGCTGCGGTCTTTATCCCCCATGCTCGCCTTTCCCCTGTGCTCGTCTTTCCCCCGTGCTCCGTCTTTTCCCAGTGCCTCGTTCTTTTCCTGTGCTCGTCTTTCCCTGTGTTACGTCTTTCCCGTGCTGCCGTCTTTCCCCGTGCTCGTCTTCCCCGGTCGTCTTTCCCTGTGCTCGTCTTTCACCGTGCTCGACTTTCCCTGGGCTCGTCTTTCCCCGTGCTCGTCTTTCCCTGTGCTCGTCTTTCCCTGTGCTCGTCTTTCCTGTGCTCGTCTTTCCCTGTGTTCGTCTTTCCTGTGTTCGTCTTTCTGTGCTGTCTTTCCGCGCGTGCTCGTCTTTCCCCGTGCTCGTCTTTCCCTGTGCTCGTCTTTCCCGCGTGCTCGCCTTTCCGCTGGTGCTCGTCTTTCCCTGTGCTCGTCTTTCCTTGTGTCATCTTTCCTTTGTGATCGTCTTCCTTGTGTGGTTATCCCGTGTGTTCGCCTTCCGTGTGGCCACTTCCCTGTGTTCGTCTTTCTACGGGCTCGTCTTCCCTTGTGCTTGTTTTTTCCCCGTGTTTGACTATCCCGTACTTTTTCCTTTCCCCTTTTTTTTTCTTTCCGGGTTCATCCACGTCCATATTTGTCTTCCGTCTGGTGTTCGTCCTTCCCCCAGAGTTAATCCCCCTCTGTTATTCTGGTTTTCGGTAATACAAGTTGGGTTCTTTTTCATTCCTCTGAATACCTTCTGTGTTCGTCATAGACACTGTGTTTAAGCTACATTCTTTCGTCTTCCCGTGTCACTCTACCCATGTTTGGCATCCTCAATTTGGTCTAGCCTGAGTGTTGGTTCTTATCGCAGCGTTTCGCTTCTCTGTGTTGTCTTCCCCCGCGCATCGTCTTACCTGTGTTCGTCTTCCCCTATGTTCCGTCTCTGCTATGTTCGGCTTTCCCTGTATCACTCATAGTCCGTCTTCCTATGTTCATCTTATCCGTTGTTTTGTCTTTCCCCATGTTCGTCTTCCCCGCTGTTATCTCTGTTCTTCTTTCCTGTGTTCATTCTCTCTATGTTTGTCTTCTCTCTCTGTTGCCTTCTCTGTGTTCGCCTTTCTTGTGTTCGCTCTTTATACTGTGGTTCATCTTTCCCTTAGTCGCCTTCCTCTGTTCGTCTTCCACTCTGTTGGTTCTCCTTGACTACGTTTTCATATGTGTTCGTCCCTACCCCCTGAGTTCGTCTTTCCTTGCGTTGATTCACCGCTGTCCGTCTTGCCCTGTATTCGTCGTCCCTCATGTAATTCGTGTTCGTCCGACAAGTCTGTCCTCGGCATTCGTTAATTTTACCTGTGTTTATTGTTTCTAGTGATCGTCATCTGTGGTTCGTATTATTCTGTTTGTATCCCCTGTGTTCGTCTTTCCTTTTCGCGTATAGCCTATGTTTGTCTATGTGTTCGTTCCTTTCCTTTTGTTTCGTCTTTACGTATGTTCGTCATTAATTCTCCTTTCCCTGTGGTTCGTCTCCCTATGATAGTCTTTTCCTTGTGTACAGGCTTCCCTGTCATTGTCTCATTGTCTTCCACTTTTTTGCGGTCTTCCCCGCCGGAGTTCATAATCCCCTGTTTTTTCGTTATGCAGTTGTGCTCGTCTCTACCTCTGTGTTTGTTCTCTGTGGATTCTTGCCATGTTCGTTCCCTATCGTTTGTCTTCTCTAATGTTTGTCTTCCGCCGTGTTCGTCTTTCCCTCTGTGTTGCCATTACTTGTGTTGTTTTGGGCTTGTGTTTAGTCTTTCCTGTGGTTTCGTAACTCCTGTATCCGTTTTTGTCTGGATCCGTCCTCCCGTGTTTTTGTTTATCAACACTGTGTTCGTATTTGGCCTGGGGTTCGCTCACTGTGTTTTGCCTTCCACCCCCTGAGTTCGTCTTCCCGTGTTTGTTCATTCCTCGTTATCGTCTTCCTATTGTTCGTTTTCTCTTAAGTTCGTTTCCACTGTGTTTGTCCTTTCCCATAACCATTTATCCCAATGGTTTATG
Organism: Gryllus bimaculatus; assembly: GCA_017312745.1. Taxonomy (NCBI): domain Eukaryota; kingdom Metazoa; phylum Arthropoda; class Insecta; order Orthoptera; family Gryllidae; genus Gryllus; species Gryllus bimaculatus. The sequence goes on along the minus strand of BOPP01000051.1, from coordinate 2,103,927 downwards.
TTCCACAATGTTCGTCTTCCCCATGTTCAGTGTGCCCAGGCTTCGTCTCCATTGTTCGCTTTCCCATTTTCGTCTCATGTTCGTCTTCATGTTCATCTCTGCATGGTTCGTCTTCCCGCATGTTCGTGTTTTCCCGTGTTTCGTCTTCCCCGTGTTCGTCTCCCATGTTCGTCTTCTCCATGTTCGTCATACCCTGTTCGTCTTTCCCATGTTCGTCTTCCAATGTTCGTCTTACCCATGTTCGTTTCCCAATGTTTTGTCTTTTCCTTTGTTTGTTTTTTCCCGGTGTTGTTTTCTTTCTCAGTACTCTCTTAAAGTTCGCCATACTCCATTAATTCGTCTTCCTCTTGTGTTCGTCTTTGTGTTTCGTCTTCTCTGTGTTCGGTCTTTGTGTTCGTTTTCCTCTGTGTTCGCCTTTCTCTGTGTTTCGTTCACTTTCTCTGTTTGTCCCTCTCTGTGTTGTCTCCCTCTGGCGTCGTCTGGCTCTGCCTTTCGGCTTACTCTGCGTTCGTCTTCCTCTTTGTTCGTCACTTTCTCTGTGTTTCGTCTTCCCTCTTGTGTTCGTCCTACTTTCTGGTGTTCTTCCTCCCTGTCTTCATTTCCCAGTTCATTTTCCCCAAGTATCATTTTCCTTGTTGTTTCGTTTTCGCCCCTGTGTTCGTTTTTCTCTGATTTTTTCCCACTGTGTTCGTTTCCTCAATTTTCGTTTTCCCCTGTTTTGTCACGCCTGACTAATTACTGCGATTCGCTCACGTAGGGTTTTTTGTCGATAGCTGCTATCGTCCTTCTCTCTCTTGTGTTCTACGCTGTGGTCTTCCCCCTCTGTGATCGTCTTCCCAATAATCGTCTTTTCTTTGCTTTTCCTCTTCTGTGTTCATCTTCCCGGTGTACGTCTTTCCGTTTTCGTCCGTCTCCTGCTTCCTGTATCTCTGTACGCCTTCATTTCTTGTGTCCGTCCTTTCCATGGTTTATCTTTATCGTATACGGTTGGTTGTTTTTTCTACATGTTTTCTTCCTCTGTTGTTCGCGCTATCCCGTAATTAAAATTGCTTATCTGTGGTATATTCCTCTCCTTGCACTCTTGTCCCTCTCGTCTTTTTCCCTGGTTGTTTTCTCGCACGTTCGTCTTTCCCTGAGTTCGTCTTCCCACGTGTTCGTCTTCCCTGTTTTTCCCCCGTGTTCATCTCGCCGTGTTCGTCTTCCCATGTTCGTCTTACCCCTGTCGTTGTTGTATCCGCGTGTTCTTTTCCTCGTTTTCATACTTCCCCTTTTTGGCGACTCACCTATTTATTCGTGTGCCTTTTTTTGTTCGCATTCTCCTTTGTTCTCTACCCTTGTTTTTCGTCTACTTCGTGTGTTTCGTCTACTCTTTTTGTTCGTCTACTCTTTTGTTTCGTGGCTACTCTTTTGTTCGTCTACTCCCGTGTTCCTCTACCTGTCATTGGTTTTCGCCGTGATTCTTTGTTTTTTCGTGGTTCGCTTCACCTGTTTTTAACTCAAGCTCCATCCTTCTTATCTGTGTTAATCTCCCCTCTGTGATCATTACCAGTGATTGTCTGTATTTTGGTTATCTTGCTTCGTGTATCTTCTGCTGTGTTCTTCTGTCTCCTATTTTCCGTCTTTCCTCTGCCCTTTCTTTACCATGTATTCTTCCCCTGTGTCGACTACTCTGCGTTTCGCCTTTCCCAGTGTTTGTCTTTCTTGTTTTCATATACAGTTGGTGTTGCGTCTACCCAATTTCTTCCCTCTGTGTTCCTCAGATCCTGAGTTGATCTTATTCTGTGTTCACACGTCCGGTATATCTACCCCAGGACATCCATTTTCGTTCTTTCGTATTTTTCCTTCCCATGTTGGTTTTTGGCTTTGTTTTCGTCATCGGCCCAATGTTCGTGCTTCCCGGCGTTCAACATCCGAACGTGTTCACCTTTCTCCGTGATTGTTTTTCCGCCATCGGATCGACTTACCGTGATTGTCTTTGTGTTCCTCTTTCCTGTATTATTTTCAACCAGTGCTGCGTTACGCTGTAGTCCATGTTTTCACTTTCGCCGTTTAATTATAGTATTCTTCTGTGTTCTTCGTTAACCTCGCTGTGTTCGCTTTCGGATTAATGTTCGTTTTTCCTGGGTTGGTTTTCCTGTTTTTATCTCCCTGTGTACGTTCTTTCCCTTCGCCTGTGTTTTTCGCTCGCCTGTAATAGCCTCTCCCGTGTTAGTCATTTCCCTTTTCGGTCTTCCACCATGTTCCTTTTTCTCTCAGTGTTTTTCTCATGTTCGTCTTCCCCCGTGTGTGTGTACTCCTGTGTTCATGTTCCCTTTGTTCGCTGTCCCCTATTTTGCGTGTCCCTGTGTTTTCGTGTCCTGTGTTCGTGTCCCCTGTGTTCGTCGTCCGCCTGTGTTCTGTGTCCGCTGTTCTTCGTGTGCCCTTGTTTTCGTGTTTTCTCTCTGTCATGATCCCTGCGCCTTTCTTCTCCTGTGTTTCGTCTTTTCCTGTGTGCGTCTTCCCCTGTGTGCGCTTCCTCCTCAGTTTTTTTCTCCCTTATGTTTCGTGCTTCCACTATACTATGTTTTCCGCAGCGTGTATCTTTCTTTCCTGTGTTCGTTTTTCTTAATGTTCAGTTTCCCCAATAACTGTCTTCCTCCCTTTTCAGTCTATTCTCGTGATTATTTTCCCAGTGTTTCATCCTTTCCCGTGTTCATACTGCTTCATTTTACCACTTACACTGTGTTTGTCTACTCTTGTGTTCTTCGACCCA
>BOPP01000051.1:2045273-2075638 GCA_017312745.1 Gryllus bimaculatus | reverse complement strand
AGAGAATACACACAAGCGAATACACAAGATCGAAGCACATCAAAGACGGAACACGCCCAAGACGAACACACCACCAAGAGACAGACCACAAAGTACGAACACACAAAGAGAAACAAAGACGAACACACAAAGAAGAGCAACAGAAAACACGAATACGGAACGACTACACGGAAAGACCTAACACGAAAACGACGAACACGGAAAGACGAACACGGAAGCGAACACGGAAAGACGAACACGGAAAACGAACATCGGAAAGACGAAGAAAACGACACGGAAAGACGAACACGGGAAAGACGAAACACGCGAAGACGAACACGGAAAGACGAACAACGGGAGAACGACACGGGAAGACGAACCGGGAAGCCAGGAAAGACGAACACGAAAGAACGAACACGAAAAGACCGAACTACGGGATAGACCGAACCGGAAGACGAACACGGAAATGACGAACACGGAAGACCAACACGGAAGTGCACAACACGGGAAGGAACAGGGGAAAGACGAACCGGGTAGACGAACACGGGTTGACAACACGAAGATGAACACAGGAAGACGAACACGGAAGACGAACACCGAAAAGATGAACACAGTGACACCAAGAAACTAACACAGGAAGTACAACACAGAAGACAGCACCAAGAGCGAACAGAAGCAAACACAGGAAGCAAACACAAGGAAGACAAACACAAGAAGACAACAGCAGGAAGACAAAACACAGGGAAAGGAAACACAGGAGACAAAGCACAGGAAGACAAACAGGAAGACGAGCATAGAAGAACGAACACGGAAAACTAACACCAGAGAGACCGAGATACAAGTACAATGAGACAAGGTGAAAGATATTATCTGGAACAAGTATAATGCCTCAAAAACCGAATCGTAAATTTGCGGAGTATTACGATGAACAGAAAAAATGAATAAAAGTCACAGTGGTAAAACACATAATCCACTAAGAATAAAAAAAAACCTAGATCTAGCAAAACAAATTCAAAAGATAAAAGGGAACGGATCACGATCGACGAAGAACGACGGATAACGACGAGCATGGGTTGAAAAATCCAAACAGAAGTGCGGTGCTGCAAAGAGAAGTTACCTGCTTTCCGCGACTATTGTTCTATTCTTTTGGTCTCGGACTAAGCTGATAGAACTTACCGTCGCCAGCGAAGATCTATGTCATTCAAGAATACGATTTGTTTGTACATTTTATATTTATTCGGTTTCCTATGTAGAGCGAAATATTAATTAAGAATAATAGAAAAATGAGTATATCATCAGCAAGAGTGCTATATTCTTAAAAAGCAAATGGAGGTGTTTTTAAGGAAATTGTTGTCGTTAAGCTACTACTGTAAAGTTCGAAATGTAACAGCCTTCTTTTTCATAGAAAGTTTTCAATTTCACTGGAAGATGGACACAGGAAGACGACACGAGGCATGTCTCACGAAGACCGATTCACGAAGACGACTCACGAAGACCGACTCACGATAGTACCGACTCACGAAGACCGACTCACGAAGACCCGACTCACGAAGACCGATACGAGATCGACGCAAGACGCCACGAGACCGACTCACGAAGACCGAACTCCGAAGACCGGACTCACGAAGACCGACCACGAAGACCGACTTCACGAAGACCGACTCACGAAGACCGACTCACGAAGACCGATCAACGAAAGAGCCGACTCACGAAGACCGACTCACTGAAACCGACTTCACAAAGACCGGACTCACGAAGACCCGACTCAACGAAGACCGACTACACGAAGACACGATCACGAAGACAGACTCACGAAACAGACTCACGGAAACCACTCAGAGACTACCACGAGACCACTCACGAAGACCGTACTACACGAAGTCCGACTCGACGAAGTACCGACTCACGAAACCGACTCAACGAAGGACCGACCACGAAAGACCGACTCTCGAAGACCGACTCTCCGAAGACGAACCCTGAGACAATCACAGCGACGACGAAATACACGTAACGTAATGTAGGGTATAAGATATCTGGTAAAGAGGAAGAAAACCGCAAAAACCGGAAGTGTAAAAGCAAAAATACGAAAGCAGTACAGGAGAACAATCGGAAGGAAAACCGAACACTGGACATTACACGAACGCTGGTTATGACATGAACCCTGTAGGACCGAGACGCCGTTGACGAGAACAAACAATGAGTTAGAAAAAAAAGAAAAAAAAAAAAACAAAAAATGGCGTTCAGCTCGATTATGATGTTCGGGTTGCGGTTCAACCTTGGGGGGGGTGGGGAGGCAAATGTGATATAACAGAAAATTGTTGGTTGAGCAAAAAACACTGGGTATGAAAAGAACACTTGTATGAAACGAACCTTGGAGAACGCTTTGAAATGGAAACTAGTCGTAAAACACTTAGTCTGAAAGGAACATTATGTCTGAAAGGAACAGTTAGTCTGAAAGGAACCAGTTAGTCTGAAAGAACAGTAGTTAAAGACAGTTTAGTCTGAAGAGGAACGTTGTCTGAAGGAAAAGTTTAGTTCTGAAAGGAACAGTTATAGCATTGTCTGATAAGAAACAGTTAGCTGAAAGAAACAGTTAGTCTGAAAAGAAACGTTAGTCATTGAAAGAAACACTGAGTTTGTGATGAATACTGAATATGGATGACGAACATAGGTTCGAAAGGACGTAGGAATGACACAAATACATAGATAATAGAGTAAAGCCGCGATGTGAACGAAAAAGTGGAAATGAACTCACTGAGTAAGAATGAAAGTTGGTAAGAAAACGAACCAGGTTCTGAAATGTGACATCTGACATACCACAGACTTTTAGTGTTAATATACTCCATTTTAGACACTGGATTTTCCCACACTTCTGTATCAGCATTCCACAGGATTCTATATCGATATATGGCGTTTTTCGATTCATTTAAATAGCTTCTCTATTTTACGAACGGAAACTTAAATTGCAGCAAAAACTATACAACAGAGAAAGACATGCAAAGGTGAAACGATATTCGGAAAGACTTAGACACGGACACGGTGAAACGAGAAAGGACGTACACAGCGGGAGGGACGTTGCACAGGAAAACACGTACACGAGTATAGAAGGACTGTTCACAGGGAAGGACTGTACAACAAGGGAAAGAGAAGTACACAGGGAAAGACGCGCACAGGGAAAGCGCCACAGGGAAAAACCGTACACAGGGAAGGACGCCCACAGGAAAACGGGTACACAAGAAACGTCGTTCACAGGAGAAACGCGTACACTATGCGATATGACACATTAGAGGGAAAGACGTACATCATGGAAAGACGACACAGGGAAAAGACCGCGCACTGGAAAAAAACGTAGACAGGCAAACTACACAGGAAAGACTGCAGGAAAACGTGACAGAGAGAAAACATACTCAGAGGAAAGAAATACACAGGATAAAAGACGTACACAGAGAATTTGTGTGTTCGTCTTTGTGTGTTCGTCTTTGTGTGTTCGTCTTGGTGTGTTCGTCTTGATGTGTTCGGCTTGGTGTGTTCGTATTTGTGTTCGTCTTTGTGTGTTCGTCTTTGTGTGTTCGTCCTTGTGTGTTCGGCTTTGTGTGTTCGTCTTTGTTTCTCTTTGTGTGTTCGTCTTGGTGTGTTCGTCTTGGTGTGTTCGTCTTGGTGTGTTCGTCTTGGTGTGTTTGTCTTTGTGTGTTGTCTTTCTGTGTTCGTCTTTCTGTCTTTGTCTTCCTGTTTGTCGTGTTATTTTCATCTTTGCGTTCTGGTTGCGTCGTTCGGTTTTTGTCATTCTATTATCTTTTCTTTTTCGTATTTCTTGTTAGTCCACCTGTATTTCTTCTTTTATTTTTGCTACGACCACGTTACTCTCTTAGTCTTGATGTTGTCATTAAGCTGTTTTCGCTTTGGTGTGTTGGTTTGCTTGTGTTTGTGTTCGTCTGCTCCCTGTTCCTTTTCCAGATTCGATTTCCTGTGTTCGACTTTGAGTTTTCAAATTGCTGTGTTTGTCTTCCTGTTCTTTTATTATGTGTTCGTTGACCAATGTTTATTGTCGAGCTTCGGTCTTCCTGTATTTGTCTTGCCTCGTTTGCCTTGCATCGTTCGCCTTTGCTTCGTTCGTCATTCTTCCGTGCTGTTCCGTGTTTATATTTCCGTGTACGTTCTCCTGTGTTCGCATTGTGTTCTTTTTCTGTGTTTGTGTACATGCATGGCATATTGGCACTGCAGCTGAATTTTCCAGCCCGATTTCTGAGTCTAATTCTAAGCGCAACTCGCGAAGACGCAATGAGGCATATACAATAAAATGATTCATGGTGGAGATAATACTTGTATAATATAGGACGCTGCTAGACGAACTGGCGACTACGTACTATGACAATAATGAGTCAACGAGGATGTGGCTTTGGAGATAGGTTAGTAATGATACACTGCACGTTAGTACTGCAGTAGTTTGTCGAATTTTAGTTTTATGACTAGCTGTTCACTGATGGTGTTCTAGAACAAGAATATCTATATCCATCCACCAAAATGTGGCGTTGGGTAAATTCTTAAATGACACACGTTTTGGTCAAAAGTTCAGGAGCGTTTGTACTAGAGAGAATGTTTCCATTTAGCTACCGGTGAAATAACATAATGATTAATTTTTTATGTTGATTCTTAAACATGGAATATATTTATGTGTTTATCCGTCTGTTCAATATTCACAAGTGTACTTACGCCTAAATGGTCACCTGAAGAGACAACAATGTATGGATCACGGGTTTGTTAGATAGGCTGGCCTCTACGAAGCCTGTCTAGTGAGAATATTAAAATCAGTTTAACACATAGTATTTGCCGAATCAAGCGGTCGTTACCCGGAAGAGACAGTATATTCCAATTCGTTATTTCGATATTTTAATACTTTGTGGATAGTTTATACTTGTTTTAATAATTGTGTTTCTATCTCGTTTATTTTTTAGATGTCTTGTTTTTCAGTAACCACACTTTCCTCAGTAATAATTTAATATATTTTTTCTTGCACTCTTTGTGTGATGATATGATATATGATTTAGGTGATATTTATTGATCATTGCTAACACTGATCATTAGGTTTCCCTTATCCCATGGCCGAGAGGCTGGGTCACTGCTGGTTGGCCAAGATCCGTAGTGGGTTGTCGAGCCATAGGACAGGATAATTATGTTTTTACTTTTGTTACATGATGTGTTTATGAGAATATTTCTGAAATACATAATTTCTCTATTATGTTTTAAAACACCGGTGATACTAATGTGCAAATAGCAAGGAATTTTGACAATTGCACTAGACAGTTGAATTTTTTGGTCTGTAACTCATAGTTGTTACTTATTGTTGATCGATCCATCCTGATAACAATTTCCAATGGAAGCAACAAATGTTTGTGTGTAGTTTAATTTCATTATAACTGTAATGTGGAACAGTTATAATGGAACAGTTATAGTGGAACAGTTATAGTGGTCTCGGATGGTCTAACCCTAGAGAAATCGCAGATGTTAGTCAGAGGCGCTCGCGAAGCTGTAGTGTAACATGAAACAATGAACCTAAACAGCTTCGGTAGAAGAACAAACCCATTGTCATTCCGTTATCACTTACCGCTGGTCGCACATCGCTAATGACTTCCTCCTGAAAAGTCTCACCCTCGCTGAGGCGGCTATCCGGCGTTTCGCGGCTTAGCTTCGCCCGCCGCCCACTGACCGCCCGCCCGCCGGTCCTGCAGACACGCCCTTCCCGGGCGGGGCTGCACACACAATGGACGCCTCTGGAACAAAGGCCCTTATGTGCTCCTCGCTCTTTGCGGCGGCTGCAGCCCTCCACCCGAGGCACGGTCCCTTTCCCCACCCCCTCTCGCCCTCACAGGAAAAAAAACAAAGAAAAACGACAGACCCCCGCCCTCTCATTCCGACTCCGGGCCCGTGCATGCAAATTTTTCGTAAATGGACTGAAAGTTTTATGCGAGAGGTTCCTCCGATCCAGTCGCAATCACCCTCTTCCGATTCCATCGCCCGGTGCACAATTCATCATCTTCAGAATCGAAAATGATATTGACATTGTCTGTACTGCGTTCTTTCGGAGATAAGCCAAGTTTTAGGTCGTGTAATTATCGAAGCAATTTCTCATTCCGGAGAGAGCTCAGGTTGGAAGACTGAACGGTGGCCGAGAGAGTAAAGATCCGAGAGGAAGGTCGGATGAGGTGACTGGCGGGATGCGTGGACGCAGATGGGGGGGGAGGAAATCCAGTCCTGCATGGCGCCGAGGCGACAACGCCGTAGTAGGTTTTGCGAAAGGGTCTGTGGAGCGGAGGAGGTGGACAGAGCGGAATCGAATGTGGGTTGGGGACTGAAAAGGGGCATGGTGGAAAGGGCGAGCGATGGGGACGTTTCGGTGGTGGAAGCGTGGCGAAGGGAGGGCGGCGAGCGGGAAAGCCTGGCCAGGGAAGTGGTATGTGGTACGGCTAATGGAGGGCGAGCATGGAGGAACGGTGTGCGAGAGGACGAGTGACGAGGAAAGGGTCACGCGAGGTGGAACGTGGAGAGGAGGAGCAGTGCGAGTGGAGGAGTTTATGGTGACTTGGAGGGACGTGGCGAGGGACGGGCGTGGAGAAGAGAGGCGTGCACGAGGTGGGGACGTGGAGCGGAGCGGCGGTGGCAGCGGGACGAGTGCGCGAGGGTGCGGCACGGAAAGGGAGGAGCGTTGCAAGGGGAGGGCGCTTGGCGGATCGGGCGGTGATGGCTCTCGGCGTAAGCCGGCCTTTCAATCAGCAGTAACCGGCTCGCGCGCGCGGCCGGCCGAGTCGCCTTTCAGGCGGAGGGTCCGTTTGAATGGGCGGTCGGTCTAAAGCCCGGGGCGGGAGAACTGTGGGCGGCGACAGACGAGGCGCTGAGCGAGGGCAAGGGAGGAAGGAGAGGGTATCGCTGTGAAAGTGGTGGAGGAGAAAAGAGATGCAGTTGGAGAATGAGAGAATTGGTGGCGACATTACTATGCTTAGATGCATTGTCTTTGACGTTGGGCTTCATAGATAAAATACTATGAAAAGAACGCTGCCTGAATAGTATTGGAGATAATTTAGAGTAGAAGCTCTGATTTTAGAGTACATGGTATCGAACAAGCGAAGGTGTTATTGAAGTAGAGGTTGCCCTGAGAGAGAATGCGGTAAATTAAAATTTTGTTAGATATGTATGAGAGAATGGAACAGAAACTATAATCTGTTGTAGATGTTACACAGGTGTAAGGCTAAGAAAGACAGTGTTATGAATTGCAGAATAGATAAAGGTGCTCAAGAGAATAAATGCAAGGCGTTAATTGATGAAGAAACGAAAAGATCTTGCAGTAAAGAGTGAAACTACGACGCAGCAGACGCTACACAGAAAATGAAAGAATTTATATCACCAGGCGAAAGATTAGTGTTCCGTCAAAATAGATAGGAATTCGAAGTGGAATTGAAGAATTGTAGTGGGAACTGATAGTGCACCTGTGCGTTTACAATATGTCGTAGTATCAAGTATGAATGGTGTCTGTATTCTTCAGTTGCCATTAATAGACGTGATGTGTGTGAAATCATCATATTCTTTGGACTAGCGCTCATCTTTTTTCACCGCCACCGCCGCGCACCGCCACCGCCACCGCCACCGCCGCCGCCACCGCCACCGCCCCGCCACCGCCACCGCCACCGCACCGCCACCGCACCACCGCCACCGCCCAACCACCACACACCACCCACCACCACACCACCACCACCACCACACCAACCCACCACCGCCCCGCCACCGCGCCTCCCCTCCAGCGTCCTGAGTTCTGCCTCCGGAGCCGGGGAGCGCTTGCGGCCGGGCGGAGCGCGGAGGCACTGGAGGGGAGCGGGCCTCGAGGCTCCGTGCGCCGCTCGGCCTGGCCGGAAGTGAAGGCGCGCCCGCGGGACCCGGATTAGGTCGCCCACCAGCGCCTCTCGCCGCCACTGCCCACTGTCGGCCAGGCCTGTCGCCCTCGCCGTTCCACACGTCTCGTGCACTGCCTTGTTCCCCTTTCCCACAGTATCGCCTCCTTTCTCTCTCGCCCCCTTCAACTACTCTGTTCTAGGATGGTCTCGCCTCATCTTGTCTCCGTTTCACTCTTCCCCGTCACCTCTCGATGTCGTTGGTGCCTCAAAATCTGTCACCTCTCGGAGCTTTCTGTAACTTATTTTGTTACGCTATACTTCCCTGTTTATGTATTGGACTTAGTCACTACAATTGAGCTATCATGCAATACCATACGTTCTGTCTCCTCTGATATTCCTTTCGCCTCCCATCACTAACCATACTTAAATTATGACCCATCTACACTCCTCCTTTCTAACCCACTTTATCCTGCGTCCCACCTCTCCTTACCCCCTATCATCCCATCCTCTGTCAGGACTACATAGGCCGCGCCGGTTCCGTCATAATCACTCCCTCGCCTCGCGCTTCGCCGACTGCGAGGTGGAGGGCGCGGGCAACTGCGCGGGCGGGCGGCGGCTCCGCACTGCCTCATGAATACTCACCGCCGGAAATTACCGTTACCTCCACCCCACCGCGCCAGGCACGCTCACCGCCACGACAACGCCGCCGCGCCCGCGCGCCGTCCTTCTCGCGGATGGGTTACCGGAGCTCTGTCGCCTGCGCTGACGGACGGAGCGGGTTCGAGGCCCGGCAGAGCACACCGCCGACTACCACGCCACCTTACACCCTCGTCGCCCCGCCCCCGCCTCCGCCTCCGCCTCCGCTCCGCTCCGCCACAGCCGCCGCCGCGCCGCCGCCCCCGTCCCGCACCCCACCCCCCACCGCCGCCGCCACCGCCACGCCCCGCCCGCCACGCCACGCCACTGCCCGCCGCCGCCGCCACTCCCGCCACCGCCACCATCGCCGCCACCGTCGCCGCCATCGTACCGCCACCGTCCACGCACGCCGTTCGCACACCGTCCCGCCACGCCGCCGGTCACGCCACCCGCCGCCACAGTACCGCCAGCCACCGTCGCCGCCACGTCCCGTCCACCCCACGTCGCCGCGTTCACCACACCGCCGCCCGCCGCGCCGCCGCCGCCGCCCCGCCCCGCCCCGCCACCGTCCACGCAACGCCAACGCCACCGCCATCACGCCACCCGCCCACCGGCCCCCGCACGCCGCCACCCGCCACCGCCACCATCGCCGCCACGACCCGTCCCGCCACCGTCGCCGCCATCGTCGCCGGCCACCGCCACCGCCGCCTCGCCACCACCGTCGCCCCACCGCCACCGTCGCCGCCATCCGTGCCTGTCACCGCCACCGCCACCGCCGCCGTCGCCACCACCGTCGCCGCCACCGCCACCGTCGCCCACGCGCCGTCACCGCCACCGCCGCGCCCGCCGCCGCCGCCCCGCGCCCCCCCCCAGCCACCGCCACCGCCGGCACCGCGCCTCACGCCACCGTTGCCGTCCACCACCGTCGCCGCCACGTCGCCGCACCGTCGCCACCACCGTCGCCGCACCGCCACCGCCACGCCACTCCACCCGCCGCAAACCACCACCACCACACCGTCCTGCCCCACCGTCTCCGGCACCCACTGCTATATTTGAGGCGGACGCCGCACCGGTTAGCGCGCTCGATGCAGACGGCTGCTTGCTGCGGTGTGCCGGATCGACCTCGAGCACTGCACCTTGCGGGACGCCCTCGCCGTGCTGACACATCGAGAAATGGCTAAGCGCGGGCCTCCCGCTCGATTACTCGCTAAGTGTTGAGACGCGCGTCGCGTCACGTCGCCCTGCCTCGCTCTGCCTCGCGATGCCTCGCTCGCCCCTGGCTGGTCCTAGAGGGCGCTGCTGGGCGACACCTGGGGAATAAAGGCGGCCTTATTGTTTATTTCCTGGACGGGAGTGATGTTCATTCAGAGCACGATTTACCTACACGACTTCGAGTAGGTGCTGAATTGTTTGTAATATTTATAAGTCACTAGAGAAGTGATTTATAAATGGAACGCCTGGATCACAAAAAGGTCTAATACTCACACGTTTTTTCTTATAATCTTTAATTTTGTTTGTACGTAAACTGTGTCCTCTCGAAAGTCTTATTTTCTTATAATTGCCAAAGATATATATATATTATAGTATTTATATATATTATAACTAATATATATATATTATATATATTAAACAATGTTCAAATGAATTCCAAACTTTCAGTGTACGTATTTTTTTAATTCAGAGTCTGCAACAATGAATTAATATCTAACAAAGACTTGTGTAAAGGACATTTTGTGAAATTACCATCTGAGTTAAGAAATCTATCACTGTAGTCGGCCACGAGAACTAGAGGAAGACTTTCAAGTATACTTCGTAGTGCATCACGTGAGCTTTGAAACCAGTGATATAGCTTTTTCATTGTTTCTCCAAAATCATCTCTGTACTCACAATCCTTTCGTCACTCATTATCTTTTTCAACTAAAATCGTATAATAGAGTTCTTCTCTACGAAAAAATGTTGGTGAGGATTGAAGAATATATTTATTCCTGCCAGTTTGTTTTGCCACCAGCCCGCACTGCCATCGGCTTAGTTAGGCGCGTGGAAGGAGCTCTTCCCGCACTTGTAGGAACGAAATGACGAAGAGAGAAGCGCCAGCGAGGGCTTGCCGCTGACAAATGTCACCGACGGGCGACCCTCTGCCAACAAGTGCGTCACCCTCTGTAAAGCGCTCCTCAGCGACAACCAATCGCCGCGTGGCCGCGTCTCCTTCGCGCCTTCTAGGTCCTCCGATATCCTTTCACCTCCTTTCTTCATCCTTCATCTCTCCCGCGCCCACCACTTCAATCTCAAATGATGGCTTTTCTCAACACCACCAAATTACAAACGCGTGTAATTCCTCTAAAGCAGCTTATGTCTCTGAAAGCTATGCTACTGCAGCAAGCATTGTGTTACTTTTGCTTTTTATAGTGTTTTATTTTATATTATAATTGAGAAAACCATAACACCCCACTCAAAATCGTGGTAGTCGACCACGCGCTGTCTTCCACTGTTCCCTTGTTCCTGAGACATTACCTGCATTGCAAGCGCATTCGCATGCGATCGTGCATCTCATATCGATATCTTCACTTAGCTCCTCTGCCTGCTGCCCAGCAGCGTGTGGTCGACGTGAATGCGCCTGCCAGCGTCGCCACCGCCGCCACCGCCGCCTTGCCTCGGCCTGCCACCGCAGCGCCGAACGTCTCCTAACAAGCCCCGCCCAATACTTGTCAAGAATCCGGCAAGGGGATAAGCGCGCGCCGACGCCACGCGGCGCGTGGCGGAGCGAGGCGGGCGGGGGCGCGGTGGGCGGGCTCGACCCAGGCTTTGTGCAGCCGCTTTCGGCGTGAGGGGCGGGGGCTGGCGGACGTGGGTCAGCCCTCAACGCAAGCGCGAGCGGCGCGTCACGTCGTGGGCGCGGGGGGGAGAGGAGCGAGCTGGAGCGAGGGGGCCGGACCGAGGCCCTATGTGCTTCGAAGGCCTCCCGCGCCGATACTGTCGAACCGGCCACGAGCCCAAGGCGGCCGGACGAATGTAAGACGTCGACAGGCGGCGGAGGAAAATGGGCGGAGCAAACAGCTGCAGAAGGGTGGTGATGGCCGACGCGGCGGAAAATTGGGGGGAAGGTACGGTGTTGCGGAGCAGCGCTCTGGGGCTCCGGTGGTGAGACAGAAAAGGGCAGTGGGAGGGAAGTGGCGACGACGTGTGGTGCTTAGTGTGTTGGTGTCGCTACTTTGACCGCACGGCGATGTTAGCCATCTGTTCTAGCACACTGCAAGTAAGTCAGTCTGTGCGGCAGATTTGAATAGTTCTATTGAGAGACTGCAATGTGCAGTGGGGTTTGGGAGAGTAAGCCTGGATGGCGGTTGCAGTGTGCGACGGAGCTGCAACCAGCCGACGCGTCGACCGGTGGTGTTGGGCGGACGGTTATCAGATGGATCTGCTTTCGGAATAGGAGTCAAGGCAGAAATCGGCTGCGGTATGAGTGTGTGGCAGAAGCAACAAGAGCAGGCAACTACCTAGAACATCCTGTTTGTTTTTTTTAACGGACGCAGCCATAAGAGCCCGTCCAAGTATTTTGTGAATTGACATGATGAAGATAAAGTAAGCCATCAATAATGTCCCTGGAATTACATTGTTGAAAAAGATTAAGCAAATCTTATTCTTGATATAGATTTGAACTTATTATTCAGTAACTCTATATGTAGTGTGTGTGTTTACATGAAAGTCACTCTTCATGTGCAGTGGACACGTCGGAACGGAACGTGAGAGGACAGAAGGTTGATCAATTGGCGGATGTCGGAACCCTGGCTTACGCTAGAGCGAGCGGTGGCGGTGCCGGTGGCGGTTGGTGGTTTCGTTGACGTAGTAGAAGCGTGGTGATTCAACTGACAGGGAGGATGTCAATGAATGGTGACGCAGTGTGCTGGTTAGTAGGCGTGTTCTGACGCTACACGTTGGTGTTCGCGGTAACTGAGACAGTGGCAGAACGATTTACTTTTGTTGTACGTAGTGGTGCAGCGGAAGTAGCGCTGACAGAGGGTGTTGGCGGTGGTGGATGACGAAAGCCGTGAGCGGTCCGCAGTGGCAATAGCCGGTATGGTGCGTGGCGGTGGCGTCGGCGTGGGGGCGGTGGCTAGGTGGCGTTGGCGTGTCGGTGGCGTGGAGTGCCGGTGGGGTGACGTGTGCGGTGCGGTGGCGGTGGCGTGGCGGTGCGGTGAACGTGGCGGTGACGGTCGTGTCGTGATCGGTGGCGGCGGTGACGTGCGGTGCGTGGTGCGTGGCGGCGTGGGCTCGTGTGTGACGGTGACTGACGGTGGCGTGGGGGCGTGACGTGACAGGTGACGGTGACCGTGAACGGACACGGGAGGGCGTGACGTGGATGGTTGCGGTAGAGGTGGCGGTGGCGGTGGCGGTGCGAGTAGCGTGGCGATGACGTGGCGGTAGCGTGGTCGGTTGCGTGACGGTGACGTGGGCGGTGACGGTGGGCGGTGGCGGTCGCGGGACGTTGACGCTGAACGGTAACGGTGACGTGACGGACACGGTGGCGTCAAGTGGGGTAGTGGGCGATGGCGTGCTTGTGCTGAGTGCGATGCGATGCGTGTGGCTGGTGGCGTCGGTGGCGTGGCGTGGCGGTGCGGTGCGGTCTGGCGTGGCGTGCAGTGGCAGCTGGCATGGCCATTAATAGAGGAATGAAGGCTAGTAGGGTGGGTTGACGGCGCGCGGCGTTGCGTGGCGTGTTATAGGCCGTGATGGTGGCGGTAAACATGGTGCACAGAGTGTGAAGCAGTGGGGTGATATGTAACTGTGCGGTGTTTGGAGCGGCTGGAAGCAGTGATGAGGTTGGATGTCACGAATGGCCATTGTTGTGGATGATGAGGCGGTGGTGATGAAATGCTGTGGTGTGTTGATGAGGGTGATGGAAGTGTGGTGCGATTGTTGAAGAGTATAGTGGCGCGTGAAGATGCGTGTCGGTGTTGGCGAGCCAAGATGGCTGGTAGATGTGATGACGACGATGGATGAGTAAGGGCGAAGTAAAGAGGGTGCGTGGCTGTTACGAGCCTGGCCGCGGACTTTGTTGATGCGTTTGATGGCGTTTGTGACGCTGTGTTCATGGTGAAGGTGATAAAGCGATAGCGTTGACGGTGACGATGCGCATGCGGTGCTCGGGCGGTGCGTGGTTAAGGATCTACTATCGATGCCGCTCGCGTGGTGGCGTGACGGCGTGCTGGTGTAGTTGTGTGACATGCGCTGGTCGATGTCTTACCCGCATGGTGATGCAGTGAGTAAACAGGTGGTGGCAGCGTGGAGGCGGTTGTTGTCGTGGCGACGCGTAGAGGCGGGCATGGGCGGCCCAGAAGCTGTTCGCGGGCAGCGAGAAGGGGGGGGTTCGTGTGGCCGTGCTGCAGCGTGAGTTCCCACAAGTCCAACTTATAATGAACATTGCCGACGCCGGCGACCTGTGCCCCGAGGCCTGTGGCGTCGCGCGCCCGGGCGGCCGGGGGCCCAGACGCCGCCCCCCCCCACCCCTCCACCCTCTCTTTCCCCTCCCCTCCCCGCCTCCGTCCCGCCACACACGCGGCCCATTAGAGGGCGCGGGCGACTTAGGGCGCGACAGCTGCTGCCTCACGCAATCTCAAGGTGTCTCGCCAGCTGCGGCCCTGATTGGTTAAGCTCGTTGAGTATGGAAATGCAATGGTGGGCACGTAAGTTGGTGGCGGATAAGGTTAATGTCCCATCGCAAGTTTCTGTAATGAATATATCTTCTTGAAGAATGTTGCTCTCAAAAATATAATTTGTAAGACTTTCAACGGAACATTTTATGAAGATTTTGATAATATGATGATTGTACATATTAGGAATTGAGCTATTAAACAATTTGTTCTTTTTCGAACGAAAAACATGTTTTTGTAATTGATAATGAAAAAACATCAGAATTATGTGTAAAATCAAAGATAGCTCGTCAAAAACGACGGGACGAGATCAATCGCTCCAGATAATAATTGTTAGTAGTTAAAATTTATTACAATGAATTGTAGAGCATAATACCAATGTCTTTACTATTAAATTTAATACGGCCACTGAAAATGATGAATTCAATCATTGAATTTAGGGAAGTCTACCTGAGTTAAAGTATTTCGCAATTCTCGAAACAGCATCCTCACTCCAACTACCCCTTCCCTAATCTCCCTCAATTTCTTTCCATCTACTGAATTGCGCTGAAATTAGCAAATTATAACGCTAGAGATCGGTCCAAAAGCAGCATATATGGATGTCATTTTATTGCGTCTTGATCGCTTTTAAAATTTAAATTTTGGGAAGTCCTATCCAAACAACTACAGTTATTAGTATACACAAAACAAGTTTCTATTTGACTCAGTTACTCAAAGTTAACAATTCAATCGCTGGGACGAAAGAAATTGTGTTATAAATATATAAGATGATAATACAGAAGAAAATAAAACCTTTATATTCTAAAATAGACAAGGATTATTACCTAAACTAATAACGCGAATAAGCTTTGATATACAAGTACAGAGTTTGAATCTAAGTTTTAAAGAATTTGTGAGCATACGAGTTCCTTTTGGTGTAAGCTCATGCATTTCGTAAGTTTACGTTAACTGTTAAATAAAAAGATGTTAGTAAGATCCCTTCTTACACAATATTGTAATTTCAGAGTGAAAGGAACCTTGTGGGAAAATGCTACTTATAAAAAGTAATTCTTCAAGGCAGTCATTCTACTTTTGGACATAATCACAATACGTATCGCAAAATCTTAATGACTAAAAAATTATATTATGAGTCGTCATCCATGCTTAATCAAAGTAATTGAATAACGTGTTCTAATAAATGAGCAGATAATTGTGAAATTTTGAATTGCATAGGTGTCAGTGGATTGATAAATTTATCAAGTATTTCTGAAATGCTTACGATAATGCTGGACGAAACTCTTTCCATTGAGATAGTTTTCTGCAGGTAAGGAAAAGATAAAATCAACCAGCGAGTTCGCTACTACGTATTTAAGAATGAATTGAAACTAATTTTGTATATTATTAAAAGATAGCGTTTTCTGATAAGCGAAGACTAGTAATGAACATTTTGTGAAGATTCAAATGCGATGCGTGACGTATGGTGAAGTGCAGTTTGGGTAACTTTTGCGCGGTTTATGGTTTATAGCCGTTCATTTAAAACCTCGCCTAGAATCATTTTGCAAAATGTGTGTAATAGAGTGCCGCTATGCAAATTTTCATGCTTCTACACAAGATTTTTATTTCAGAAAATGATGCCATCCCTGAACAAGGATCAGTTCAATCACGCACATTTACACGATTGTCAAACCCAGATATAGCATTTAACAACACATCCGCATCAGCCTGTAAATTAAACATGAAAACGAATCGTCTCAAAAAATTTAATGGCATTCATTCGTACTAGTGATGCATCAGTTAGCAAGCAGATTACTGAGAATCGGTCATATCAAATCTTTTTCCTATTAATCTGTAATCGGCCTTTCAACTGAATAATAGTCTCATTAAATTTAATGGACACTTTAATTTCCCTTGATGAAGATAAAATGCATGGACCATCATCCTGCTTTTTACGTACATTCCAATGCAGCATAGATTTACATCTACTGGTTTACAGTATTTGATTACAAACAGAATAAACTAATGCGCGCCAGGACTTCTGATAAAGTTCATTAAATTATTTCGTTAATTGAACAATGACCTCAGTAATTAGTGACACAGGTGTTTCTTTGGATCGTTACAATAACTGTCACAGTTTACAGTGAGTTATCGCTATTGTGGTCCAAGTGCGTCATATTGGTCTGACGTGTGAATATTCCGTCTATTAACTTGCGTAAAAGTAGTATTTTTTTAGTTTTACAGCTCATTTCTAAAGAATCTTTGCCCGTCCGGTGAAAATAGCTAGGTCACTAGGCAAGATTTTTCTATTATTATTATTATTATTATTATTTATTATTATTATTATTATTATTATTATTATTATTATTGTGTATTCACAGTTTTCTGATTTTTATTGTAGTCACATTTATGCAAATCAAAGCGGATCCCCTTTTTAATTGTAAATAAATATAAAATTGCACTAATTACAACACAATAATTCTTATAGTAGGTAAGGACAATACATTTTATAAATTTAGAAAAGATAAGATAGTGTGCTCACAATATTTGATAAGAAATTCGATTGCAATTTAATGTACGTGAATGAGGATAAGGGAGTATCTCACTATTTAAATTCACATAGCAAAAACAATTCTTATTTCATGTATCATTACAGAGTCCAAACGGTTGATCAGTAAATCTATCTTGAAGGAAACATGTCACCAATGGAGATTCTTTTCACTGCCAGGAAATTTACTAATTTCTGAGTAATAATCGAGGTAGAAAGTTTTGACAGTTACCAGTTTTGAAACTACTTCACATTTCTCAAACGCACTTTTCTCCTGTGACACTTGCCTCTTCCCTCCACCATCTTACCAACCCGTACTACCTTGACCGGTTTTCGCGCACCCATTGTTTCTTACTGCCAAGGCCACCTCTGAATGGCCACATTTGCGGCACCTCTCCTTCAGACACACTTTCCACTGGCCCCTCAGCGAGCGCCCCACTTGTTCCGCACGTTCTTCCACAAGTTTACCTTAGTTAGGTCCACCGTCACCGACACTACCACCACTGTCCCCATCCTCTCGTACCCCGTCCCCCATCCTCTCGGTCATCCCTAAGAGCTGCTGCCCCCGCCACTTCTTCGCCGACGTCTCCTACTCGCCCTTGAACCGGGAGAGGTGGTCAGGGAATCAACTGATGTCTCTGCAGTGCTTCTGACCGAGAAGTTCTAGGTTCAAATCCCGATGGTGGCAGGACTTACGACATTAGCTAGATAGATAGGTTGAATTAAAGTTGCTGTCTGGAGCGGCCGGCTTCTCCGATCAGTAGTTTTCCATTGTTTCTCCAATTAACACCAGGCGAATGCCGGAGCTGGACTCTTAGCAAAGGAACCACGGGCCGCTCGCTATATTACCTTCCTCTTCCTTGTTCTATCTTCACCCCTTACTTACTCACCCTTACACTAACATGCATTACACAACCAGTCATGCCGGGAGATCTGTCGAGAGTTTTTCCCTGCTGGGGCGGTGCCACGCTGGTGGGAGATCCTTGGTTGGGGAAAACCCCGCTAGCTGACAGTAGGTCGGCGCCGGATTGCACCATGTAGCGGGGGAAGATAACAGCTACATCCAGAGAAGAAAACATACACTACACTTACGCGACTAATAACTTTTACCGTTAACGCGACTGGAATCACTAATGAGTCAATGAAAAATATCACCGCCCGCGGCCGTCCACTCCGCCATCCTTCACCGGCGCTGTGGCCACCACCTCTGCCGGGCCGCTGCCGCCGCCCGAGCCGGGCGTGCGTCCCGCGGGCAAACCGCCTCCTCACCGCCTCCAGGCCGGCTCTCGAATGAAGCGGCTCGCTCCCGGCGATGAGGCGGGGATCCGAGGTCGTGCAGAGGCTCCGGGCTGAAGTGGCCAAATTGGGTCACGTAATCTAAGCTCCCACAAAGACGCCCCCGCCGCCCTCGCCGCCTTCGGGCCCTTTAACAAGTGATTGCCGCCGCCGCGCTGCACCGAGGGACCGCTAAGAGTTGGCCATGGAGTTTTGCGGGCCCGACGTCGCCTTCGTTCTGTTTTCCTAGCGGGGTACACACGACGAAACGAAGTTGGGCCTCTGGAAGTTTGGCGGCGAGTTAAATTTAGGCCCCGTGCGCCGGCGCCGGAGCGCGGTGTTCTGGAGGGTCCTCCGCCCCCACCCCCTACCACGCCCTAATTTCGAGTCGGACCTTCCTTCAAGAAGAGCATCGCGCCGCCAACGCTGTTGCGTTTTCTTGTTCGTTAAGTTGCGTGTTTAAATACTGGAAGTGCATTTAGGAGAGTTTAAGTGCCCGTGACGATTCGAGGTTGTTGGGGGTAAGTTAAAATGCGCTATTATTGTGGGAAGTAATAATATTTTGTAAGAAAATAAAATGTGGTGTTGATAAAATCGTTGTTTATTACTCAATGAGAAACAGTACAATGAAGCATGTATTTTACAGCAAAGGTTTTTAATATTAATATATTTAAAAAATAATATTAAAATGATAAATTATTTTATAATTTCCATAATTTACAATTTCAATATTTCATATTTACGATTTTTAAAAAATATTCATGGAATTTTTTAACGCTCTAAAAGTAATATTTAACGTCTATTCTAATAAAACATTAAAGGATGTAGGAATTTCCGGATAAATTCGAGAAGTGATCTATGAATCTTCAATTTAGTAATCCGTCGTATTGCATTAACTAACTCATAAATGTCGCTGTAATTACTAAATGAGAATAATTTGAGTTCCGAGTGGATCGATATGTGAACTTGTAATTGGTGGAAATGGCTTTATTCAAAAGCAGATAGCTGAAAGTAACAATCATTGCTACAATGTTAATATTCCGCTGTATTACTTTTTAAATTCTAGAAAATATTATCCTCATCGCAAAACGTCATATAAGTTTGGTAAAATAATGTACAGCCGTGCATTTCTCTGCATTTCAAAAACTTACCTCTCATTAAACGGCGTTACTCAGGAAGCAGTAAAACAGCACGACCAAATTTTAATTTTATAACTGCGGAAAACGTTGGAAACAAAAATGAGGGAAATTACACATTGTAGCTACAATAAAGTCCGAGCCGAACGGTCGCTCCGCGAGTGAGTCGAAGCGGTGTTTTCGGAGTCACGTCCGTCGTTGTGTGACTTGCCAATGGGGCAGACGTGAGGCGCGATCGACGAGGAGTCTGGGCGATTTGGCCACTCGCACGCTCGGGCAGGTGGTGCCTGGCACGTCCTTCTCAAGGCGCTGCTCTAATGGCGTCGCTCCGACGACGCCTGGAACTTTGTCGGGTTACGACGCGATGCGTTTCTTTCTGGTCGGGAGTACGGGATAAGTGCCGAGGAATCGGAGACGTGATAGTTGTAAGTTGTGCGTTGTGAGTAAAAAGTGACGATGTACGTTTCCAGAAATAACTCTTGAACTTAGATGCTGTCTGTGAAGGAGAAGTATGGAACGTATAAAAGACCTTAATCATGACGTAACATGTAACACATTATAGAGAAACTTCAGACGATTCTCTCCCTATTTTTGCCACGTGGTACTATTAGTAATCATATACTGCGTCTCGATAAGTTCCAAATACATGTTGATAAATCCATGTCAAATAACATTATCGACGATCTTTTTTTATATACTCAATATTTTTGTTTCATTATCCGCGAAAATACGTTTATCATCGCACTTTGCTCCACAATCGTGTTTAACATCTGCTGAAATATAGCTCGATCTCTTCCCCCCCACCCTTCAAAACACTGGTGTCCACAGTTCCTCGCGTAGATGAGATGTTTTCGTAAAGTGAGTAATTATTCATTGCAATGTGCACGTCAAAAAATGCACGTCATGATAACTCTACCAACACACATCAAAAGATCCCTGTCATCTCAGAACACACACATTTGCTTTTGATATTCCCAATTACTTCCTCCTTCGCGATCTTTCTGCGACGACGCTCAGAAACGCGCCCATTTAGGCTCTTTGTCGTGAACGTGCCCTGAGGTCCCTCCCTTCTCCGCCTGGGAATGGGCGGTGCCTGTTCTTCCTCGTGTCGTCGTAGGCGGCGGCGGGGGGGGGGAGGCGGCGAAGCCGGCCGCGGCGCGTGCTCGAGCTGGTTTATACGCCGGCGCCGCTTTTATGGTCAAATTTTTTCCCGCACCCTCTAATAACGTAGCCGCCGCGTGGGGCGCCATCGGCGCGGCCGCCCGGAAGCGGGCAAGCGCGCGGAAGTCGCTGCCGGGATTACGTCATTTCCCGCTCCACGCCACGGCCCGCCCCGCCCCGCCCCGCCCCGCTCCGTCTCGCGCCGCGCCTGCTGTGGATGCCTTGGGTCGCCGATCGATGCCCGGCCGCGCCCTCAGCTGTCGCCCTCTCCCCGCCCTGTCCCTCCGCCCTCCGATGTCTCTCCCCGTGTTTTTTCCCCGCCTTATCTTCTTGCCCAGCTGCTTTCTGTCATACCCCTTCAGTCACTTCCATTATGTTGTGCCCGCCGCATTTTTAGTTACCTTTTTTCACTCCCCTTGTCCTCACATTCACCGTTCTTGAACATTTATCTTTCCTCTCCCTCCGCATTTCACCCACAACTTTATTCCTATTATCTTTCTTTCCTATCCCCACCTCTCCAACCTCTTTATCTTTTAACCCACCTGTTCCGTTTCAGCATTCCACATTCTCCAATCCACTTATTATATGATCCTTCGTATGCTTGTCTTCTTACTCCAATAAATATTTTACAATCTCCTGACTCATTCTATTTCACTTTCTCTTTGCCCCTTTCCTTTGCAAATGTGTAATTTGTTCAGCCTTTCTTTAGTCACTTCTTATCTTTTGTACTCTACTTCTACTATATTACGTTATACCTTCTAGTTTTTACTTGCTTTTTCCTCTTGCATCATCCCTCCCTTTACGTCCTAAACTCTTCGGCCACCTTTCGTGCGTTCGTTCCTTCCTGAAGTTCAAGGCCTCGAAATATCCCATTGAGTGTCTGGTAAATGGATTTCATAATGCAGTATGCTTTTTTGATATAGTTCAAATTCTATTATAGTTTAAACTCTCGTCCATGCTGCTTATTAGGATACTGTGAAAACCAAACAGGTTTTGTAAGTTTCATAGTAAAAGTAAACTATGCCGGTACTATTAGCACAGGAATATTTGTATTCCTAGATACATAGGTGTTTTATTCTCTTAAACAACTTTCCCATTCTGTTTCTCTCTTCCCTCTTCCACCTTGGGGCTTGTTGATGTACTGATAACTCATCCATAACAGTCCGCTATCCATGATCTCGATAAAAATGTGGTATCTGCATCGGAATGGTAAAGAGTGATAGAACGAGGGAGAGAGGAGAGTTGACCTATGATTTACTAAGTTTATGTAGTTAATTTTCGTTCCTTGGGACGTAACTGAAAAACACTAATGTAAATGTGGCTTGAGAACAAGTTATGTTTTGACACTAAGCAGTAGTCGTTCCCTCCTTTTATGGTTTTACACAATAAGGTCAAAAATAAACAGAATGTCTGCATTTTTTGCTTTGAGCAAATCAGTAGTGTTAATGTCCTTTTTAAATAAATGGTTGTTGGCAATAAAATGCAATTGGCTTGCAAATATCAACTGCTTTTGTGACTGAGGAAAGCACCACCACACATTTACATGACGTTCTCCATTAATGGAACAATTTCTTCTTAACTTTAATTATTGTTTTATCTTACCTCTCTAAATTGGTAAATAACTCATAAGCCTTCTTTAACAAACTCATTCTTTAGAATTTACTACCGAAGAAGTGCATAACGTAAGGAGTATTAAATTACAGTGGCATTTTATAATCGAATTTTTTTGCGGAAATTTTAGATAACCTTCAATTCTAGTCAAGTGTACAACTGTCTCAGTGCAAGTCACACAACTCTTTCACAATGAATTAATTCTCGTGTGAAATCAAACCCAGGATATCGACAGAATGAATGCTAATTATTCACTTTTAAAACTTATAGTGATGAAAACCAGATTTGGGCGATACCTGCCTTCACAATGCGGAATGTCGTTGCTACATTAGAGCACACTCACGCCACTATTTCCTCTGCGAAATTGGTAAGGCCTATCTACTCTAAAAGTAGTAATATTTTGAACTTTTGTTATTTATAAATTTTCTATTAACAGTAATTTCGAAAATAACATTAAATCACATCATTTTTTATCATCCGTGTGACATCTACTAAAACATTTCACCACTGAAATTCTTGTGTTAGGCTCTTGTGGTAATCATTCGTAATTTCCGCAAAACAAAGAAAGGCTTCCGGCCTGCTGGTGTCACGGCCGGAAGAGGAAGTGCCAGTCCGGGGCGAGTGCGAATGTCCGATGCAAATATCAGCAATCTAGCTCCGATTGTTCAGGAGAGAGAGCATATTGGCCATTTTTTGATAATTTCGAAATTCCTCAAAAACTCGACTTTCAGAAAAACGTCTTTAGAAGGAGTAATAATCGTCAGAAGAACTGTAAATGATGGGATTTTCTGAATCTACATCACATTTTGAAGCCGTTGGTGCCTTTTAAAGTGTTATATGTTTCATAGATTACACCTGTTAAATTTTCCAATTTTCGACATGATAATGATTTTCCTTGAAACCAATGTCCTCGCATGAAATTTCAAGGCAAATACAGTGGTGATAACCATATTTTTATGAAAAGCTTTGTTCCCGATAAATTCGCAGAAACATAAGATTCAAACGTCATTATCAGCAAAAATACAAGGAAGGAAGTGTCATTTTTAACAGGTTCCTTTATTATTAGAAAGTCTGTCTACTATTCAAGATAAAGAGTGACTTCGCGGTTGCGAATTCAGAAGTCCTTCCGCGGACACTCCGCAACACTGATCGATGAGCAGATTTGACTCTAGCGTGGGCGGAGCAGCGGCGGCAACGGGGCGGCGTCAAACAGTAGAAGAGGGAGCGGAGGATGATTGTTTGACGTTTCCTGGCACTATGTCTAAGATCCGATAGCACAGTGAATGTTCCTTATGAGGTCGAAGTGGTGGTAATCCACAACTGGAACGTAAGATTCGGTGACAAACTACACGTCGGCTTGCTGGGTTTTCCGTATCGAGGTGTCTCCCCCCATCGGATCAACGCACCAGCCGAGAGTAGTTAGAAACTCTTGGCTGGTCTTCCGGCAGGCGTAGTAGTGTACTGCATGTAAATGTAAGTAAGTGATGAAGATCGGACAAGGAAGAGGAAGGATAGATCTCGCGCTGTCCCTTGCTGATTGTTACGGTACTGTCCGGCGTTAACGGGTCAATATATATATACAGTCAAGAGCCGGGAAATAAAAGGTAGGACGACAAGGCGGTAAGAGATGATTTTTGGAAGAGATGTAGTGATTGGTGATTATCGATGATGAGACAGGAAGAGAATGTTGGAGAGGGGTCGGTGGGGGAGAGGGGTCAGTGTTAGAGTCGTGAAAATGTGGCGATAGTGAGGATGCGTACGTGAAAAGGGCCAATGGTTTCAAGGACGTCAATAGTGAGGTGAGGCAATGCTACGGAGCGAAATTAGTGTCCGAAGATGACTTTGACTTAATGGTGTGGTGAAATTAGGATTGATGTCTGGAAAGGAGTGCGGGAGATGAAAAGACCGGAAACGCTCGGGCGAAGGCAAAACGCGGTGGCGAAGTATGTGTTTCGAGGCGCGCTGGCGGGGAGGTGTGGGGGAGTAGGCAAAGCGGTGCTGGGAGGGACGAGAAAAGACCGAGCGGGGAGGGTTCTGAAGACGAGGCGGCGCGGAGTGGGGGGGGGTGGCTGCGGGCGGCAGCATTGGCTTTCTCGCTGATTTAACTCGGAGGCGCGCTGAGGAGCCACGGACTTCTCTGAACTTCACTGCGACTCCGATTCGCTGGCAACGCAACACCCTTGTTGTGCGTCGCGCTGCTGCAGGAAACTGACGGAGGAATCACGTTCGAAAGCGATCTTCAGTTGTTGAGTACAATTAAACCCGCATTTTATTACGTTAAAATCGTGCACAAGACGGTCAAAATTTACACTTGTTGAAACAAACTAACATTATATCTAATTGTTAATGTGAATACTTAAAAACACAAATGCAAAAATTTTTTAAACTCTGCATATAATATAGTTCTTCAAGTTGGAATTGTAATATATTTTAACACTTCGGCACAACTCAATGCTTCGCTTATCATACACATAAAATGACCAAAAGAGAAACTCTAAAACTTTATGTTCATTATAAAAAGGGATAGTTAATTTTTGTACAATTATTTTTATAAATAATTCTGGAAAACTTCTATGTAGTGTGCAGAAATATTTTAACAATGCACTACCTTCTATCTGTTGAATAATCTTATTGTGATTCCCTGTCTGCACCTTGGATGTATCCATGTATGTGCACTCATATCACATCGCTCCATGTATAAGCACTGCAACTGAATGTGTGTCACCATTTCAGGTATATGATATCGATCATTGCATTTTTTCTATCGTCTATGTGCATTGAATATTCTCTGTCGTCATTGTGTGCCTATCACCCCATGTATCTAAACCTGTCTCAGTATGCCAACGCAGTTATAACAACGTAGATTTGTCTACCTTTATAACCCTTTACTACCTACATTGCTTTTCACTCCATTTCCATTCCATATGTTCGTCTATTGCTTCAGTACGCGTATCTTTTATCGTGTATTATGGTTGTTCACCAATTGTTACTATATTAGATGTGTATGTATGTAAATCACCGACGTACGCATATCTCTCACTATTAACATCGACTCTTACCACTTTTTGTACTGCCCATGTGTGTATATTTTTGTTTAGCTTGTGTGAGTTCCTGTAACATTGTTAGCCTATCATCAATGTTCGTCTATCACCATTCTATCACTATGTGCTCATCTATCACTATGTGTTCGTCTATCACCATTGTATTCGTCTATCACGATGTATTCGCCTATCAGCATTGTGTTCGTCTATCAGCATTGTGTTCGTCTATCACCATTGTGTTCGTCTATCACCATTGTGTTCGTCTATCACCATTGTGTTCGTCTAACACCATTGTGTTTATCTCCATTGTGTTTGTCTATCTCCATTGTGTTTGTCTATCTCCATTGTGTTTGTCTATCTCCATTGTGTTTGTCTATCGCCATTGTGTTTGTCTATCGCCATTGTGTTTGTCTATCCCCATTGTGTTGTCTATCTCCATTGTGTTCGTCTATCACCATTGTGTTCGTCTACCATCATTCTACGTATTGATCTCTTGACTTCCTTAACTTTTCACCGTATGTTGATCCCTTTCCACTATGTATTGGTTCCTTGTCTCTGTGTATTTGTCTCTAGCCATTATATTCGTCTACCGTGTTGAGAGGCATATTCGTCTCCCATCTCTGTATGTGTTTGCTTACTGTCTCTGGATGTGTTCCTCTTCCGCCCCTGTATGTATTTGACTGTCGTCCCTTGAAGTGTTCGCCTACCGTCCCTGAATGTGTTCGTCTTAGCAATTCTAGATGCGTTCGTTTATCGTTATTGTATTAACATGTTGCTGCTGTGTGTTCTTCTCTATCACCAACATCGTATTGCCCACAAATCTCATTACCTCATGTTTCTGCACTACTCTCCTAGTTTCTACTCTATGAATGTGTTTGTGAACAACCTCTGTGTTGACGCCTTACTTTACTGCCTTCGTCTATTAGTACTCTGTGTTTCTAATGTTACTGTAATCTAATAGCTATACTCTAAACGTCTAATTACATATTATAAAAACGCACTATACGGTGGTTTTGTAAACAATCAAATCATCCCAATTAAAGAAATGAAACTTATAGTTCTTATTGGCAAAATTGGAACAATAAATGCCTCCAATATATTATTCTTTTAATTTTCAATTAAAACGTTTCTAAAACTCGCGTGAAGATCGCCTCGTAGAAGAACCCCCAAACATAGAGGGTTCGTCGGTGCTCTTCGAGTCGGTGTCTTCGTGTTTTTCACCGACGAACCGCTCTCGAACGCGCCGCTGGCTTCTCGCTATCCGAAATAATTAACTGACAGCGGCAAGAAGCGCCACCGGTAACTCGCGCGAAGTTCGCTCCGCGGCCGCAAGAAGCGCTTTAATCGGCGCGGCCTTGGCGTCGCTCGCCGCCTCCGCGGTGGCGCGACCCAAATAGCAGATTTCTCACCCCCCGCTCCCCCAGCCTCTTCTTTCCAACACATCGTTCTCCCCTTCTCCGTCATCCTCTTGACCTTATACGCATTTCAACTTTTTCATTCCTCTTTGGTTCCCTTCTTGCCGTTCCCCTGATCTCGTCTTCGCCTTCTTCTGTCTCTTCTCCACCCACGTCTCCGCCGTCCTCGACGTCCTCCTCTCCTTCCTTTCTGCCATTACTCTCCATTCTCTCATAGCCATTACTCTCAACATACTTTCTTACCTCCTTCCTACATTAGTTTCCGCGATTCTATGCGCCTTTCACGCCGATTATCGCATCTTCACCACTATCTCTTCTGCCTACTGTTCGCCCTTCCCACCCTCTCTCATACTCCACAATTTAATTCCCTTTTTCCTCTTCACCGTCATCTCCCCTCCATCTCACCCTTGCTCTTAACATCCCCCCCTTGCTCTGAACACCCCCCCCCTTGCTCTAAACATCCCCCCCCCGTTGCTCTGAACTTTACCCCCCGTCCTGGTTCTCGCCGTCTTCCCATCCTTCTTTTCCCCTCACTTTTTGATTTTCCTCCCACCTTACTCCATGCCAGCTTCCTTCCTCGGTTCCCCACTGTCCCCCACTCTCTTCTCGTCTTCCTTTACCCTCCTCGTTCTCCCTCTCTCTTCTACCACAATCTCTCAATAGCTCTCATTACGACTTCCTCTCGACTCTGTGTTGCCTGCAGACAGGAAGGATAAACTTAGAAAAAACTCGCATCGCCTTCATTTATTTGTTTTTGCTGAAGAAAGAGTGCACCCATCTGTAAACGCAGTAAATTCTCACGAGTAAACGGAGTAAACGCAGCAAAAACGCAGTAAAAGGAGGAGCGAGATCGATATATTTCTCCCACAAATCTATTTAAACACTTTTGAAAGTGTTTGTACTAAAGCAATAATTATTGATATAGTAAAAGAAAATATGATAATACAATTATTTTAATTATCGGAAATATTATTCATACAGAGTGAATGGGAAACGGTTTGATATTATTTGCTAACACGGTTTTTAATAAAAATCGAAAATTAGTTTATTTTCCTATCCACAATGGAATAACATATCAACAAAATATACGATTTTATTTCCATTTTAAATTTTAAATTCATCTGTTTCCGCTCGTCTCTCAGTCTGTCTCTGTGAATATCGCTAGTGGTAAACCGATAGGCCTGATTGTCGCCAAGACTGGCGACGTTTGGACCTCTCTAATTTGAAACGGATATTAATTTCGAGATACTTTTCGTGAAGCAACACCGAAATTTTGAAAATTTTCTCAGAACGGTTCTAAATTATTTTCTTAGAGGAAAGTACCCTTATAGAATACGCGCGGGTACGATTTCACTTGAATTTTCTACATTTTCAAAAATTGCGAAAGTGTAATTTTCCCCCCTCTTCCTACAACTACCATTGTGAATTATATTCTTTAAAATTAGATCTTTAAATAGAGAGATGTTTACGTTGACTTGCTGTTTATTCAGCATGTTGCCTCATCACGAGCAACGGACGCTACACATAACTAGTTTCACCATTTACATTTTACACCGGAATCAATCAGTTCATTTCTTACATATAATCTTAAAATATTATCAGGTTAATCAATTACATGAGTACAAAATGAATACACAATAAGAACAAGATAAATCGTAATTCTTCAATTATTACGAATCGATCAACATACATAAATCACAGTCATTGTACAAAATAAAGAAGTGTAATTTCACATTCTTGCAACCCCCAAATAACAACTGATAAACATCAAAATTATATACATTGGTAATCATATAGAGGTTTAGTTTAATTCTGTTTCTTTCATTTTTCTTAAAACATGTATATTTATTATTGTTCGCGGACTTCTTATTTAATTTTCGAAGTTACGCCGAATAGCTTTGTGCGTGCCAAGTGGGTGCAATACACCCCATCGTTTATTTGATACGCCTTATTGCATCATTGACCGCTTTGTGACTGCGGGTTGCGTGATTCACGTTGCATTGTGCGTGCACAGAGATTAAGTTCAGAGAATTTCTTTTTAATTCAGGAAAAATTGCCTATACTATATATGTAACGTGTACCCTGCTGATAAAAGATAGGTTTCCAGAAAGTCATTTTGTTCCCAAAGAGCGATTTTTTATTTAAAAGTAAGTCGTTGCTATACGTAAAAATGATGTAATGGAAATTCACGTTAACAATTTTTTCACAAGTCATTACTTATTTTCCATATTTCGTTCCACAAAAAAGCATGATATTTTTTGACGATTGTATCCTGGTGGACCAGTGAATCATATTGAATATACATAGATGACTATTTTTATTGGTTTTGAACATATTTATTTTTTACAATATTATTCTCGCAATTGTTAATTTGCTTCAGTATATTTTTATCGATGAAACAGAACCATTTCTTTCAAGTATAAATCCGCCAATCAGAAAAATAGTATTTGCTACACCTACAAACTTCAACCTAATTTTCTGGTCTGCTACCTTTTCTTAGTCACTCAAGTACGTCCGTTCGTTATGAAAACTGGCCGTACAAGAGTTTCTTTCGGCGAAGTCCCGCGCTTTAAAATTTTGCCCTGGCTTCCGCTCTGTCAGTGTTTTCCGTTTAATTAGAAATTCGCATGTGAAACGCGACGAGGGCCCGCGAGTCTTTCTAAACGGGCAGCGCGCGCCGAAAGATGGAGTGGCGGCGCCTGATGCGGATCTGCAGCGCTCGGACGGCGCGGGAGCGGTGGGGCACGAACGCCCGGCGCGCCAGGTCACGAACTATACGCTGCCCGTTTCCGCACTTCAGGACGTATTTTCCGGCCACAAATACACTTAGCCTGGGTGTTTTTTATTTTATACTTATTTATTTATTTATTTATTTATTTATTTATTTATTTATTTATTATTTTTTAATTTATTTATTTATTTATTTATTTATTTATTTATTTATTTATTTATTTATTTATTTATTTTATTGATTTTAGGGTGAGCAATTTCCGCTTGCTGTATATTAATCGCCTGGGGGATATTTACTAGACTGAGAGAGATAGGTTATTTTACGATGAGGCAACGGCACACGACCGGACCTAAGGGTGGCAGTGGAAAACATGGTGAGGAAGGAAACGTGCATGACCCATTGTGGCGTGCGGTTTATGACCCTTTGTTGTACGTGCCACTCGTACATCCATTTTGAACTGATCAGAAGAGACTTCGCCAAGTACTGATCAGTTCAGTCGGTCTCTCTAATTTCGGATGGGAAACTGAAAGAAATGACGTAAAACCGTGTGATCTATATTTCACCTGATGCAATGTAAATGCCGTTGCGAGTCGTGAATTGATGCTTTGTAGACCGAGATGTTAATAGTTTGCGATCCGATGGCGCATTTTATTTACCAAATAAATAGTCGCGTCTAGACCGGCCACTGTATGGATGACAGTTTTACAGGCAAAGTGTTCTGATCGACGTTTTTCGTGCTTTAAACTAACAATTGGATGTGAATATTGAGATAGTGCTTAAAACAGGCCCACGAGACTGACAGGACTCGGAGATAAGGAATGCAATGACATTGCTGTTATCACGTTTAAAAGTTTTAGTAGTTGTGGCTTCCAATATTTCAGCATTATAAAAAATTACGTTCAGTTTAATGGAGTAGGTTTGTCTTCTATTTCATTGTTGCTACAGAGAAAACAAGGTTGGATGTTTATTCAGAGAATATCTTTTAGGTCACTCGTAAACGATTGAAGTGAAATACTTTTTTTTGTAATGTAGAAAATATTACTAGTCCTCTTTTATGAAATATGTTAACAGCCTAACGCATGTCGCGCCCTTAGAGCTATGAAACGGTCTCTGGTCTGGACAGGTGAGTGACGTGGGAAGTTCCGATGTTGCCGGGGCGCAGCGGTCACTGCGAGCGGGAGGGGCAGAGGGCCGTGGGGGGCAGAGGGGTTGAGCCGCGGGCGTGCGCATGCCACTGGGCGCCTATCGCCCGCGGTCGCCCGCCCGAGCGACGGCGCGTCTCGCCCGCCAGATAGCGCCCGCAGCCGCCCTGCCAGCGCACGCGAAGCCTC
>BOPP01000051.1:1996851-2018504 GCA_017312745.1 Gryllus bimaculatus | reverse complement strand
ACTTTCGAACACTGGTCACTTCACGAGCACTCGCAACTCACTGAGTGCTCAGCTTGACGCCGACTGAGACTGTGGAAGTTGAAATTGAATTATAAACTGGTGAATTATAAACTGTGTCAAAAAGTTTGGCATGGTTGTTATAGGAAGTTTGTAGTAACAAAATAGATATTTGGGTTTACTGATGTCTATGGCCGTAATGAAACATTACATTAGTAGGTTCTCTCTTCTGTTCTACCTAAAATAACGAAACTTTGGTATACTAAAAATTGATATTTGAGTAGAACAAGGAACTAGTGTTAAAATTATCCTTATAATTGAGAAAACCAGAAGATATTGGATAATCATGATTTATAATTTCTTATATGTTCAAAAGAACCAAAACTGTTTCAAAAGTGTCAACTTTAATAATTCATCAGCTGTAACAATCCGGAGTAATATGCAAATCACAACATGATGCAATTCTTATTTGACAAACTATTTTAAATTGACCGCATTCAGAGAATAAGAAAAAACGTATCAGTAAAATTTCTAACCATATTTGTTTTTCACTTATTCTGTTTCCTTAATTCACATTTCAGAATTCTTCTTAATAATTTTTTTAATTGTGTTTATTTATTTTTCCTCGATCATGAATTTTGCATTTGCAATAAAAATAATTTTATAATGAGTATTATTTTATTATTTACTATTTCGTGTAAATGTAAGACAAGTGAGAAAATGTATAAAATCGACATCAGGGATCTAGCTGAAGTTTCTTCCCTTTATGAACTCAATATGTAATTCGTGGGTGGCATTACGCTTTACGAACGCAATATGAAACTCGTCGGTGGCATGTGTACGATGTTTTCATTCCTATGTATAAATCGAAATAAATACATTGTTGGTGAACTGCTACAAATCAGTTTCTACTTTACCCGTTCCGCTTTCCGGGAGAATTTCAATAATAATGATTGTGGTTACTGAATGTATTAATGACTAGGTTTTACTGTAAAAGTATGTTGCAGAGCCGAATTCCGAACATCAGTTACAACATGCATGATGAAATTTTAATAGGCGTAATTATTCAGAGGCGAACATAAATTAGGGAACTGTTTTGATCATGGTTTCGATGCTAATGCATGCCTCGGAAGCAGGCACTAATTTTATTCACGCGAACGCTCCGATTAGGGTTTGCGGTGAGTGTATCTACGTTTTACGCTTCGCTCTCTGGGGTTAGGAATTAATTACTCTTTCTTTGCGTACAATATAATTTAGAGCACGCTTGGCTTTATCACGCTTCGTGAGCATTTCTTTGTGAATTCGAACGCGAAATTGTGGCGCTACGTTTTCTTTTTCGAGTTTGATATCAGAAACTGAGATACTATATAATATGTAGGCTTTGTTCTTCGTGTTTCTAGTTTACGGTTTCAGCGAATATGAAACGTATTCTCGACGTCTTTTGAAATGTAACGAATTCTGTGTATTATTTGAGCAACTTTTCAATGTTTCCAGAATCTCTACATCTTACAGCAAAAACAGTTGATTTCGACTATTTGTCGGCGACGAGTGTTGTTGGAAACATTTAGCAGTGAGAAAATTTCGCACCTGCGTACTAATACTAATTATTGCTGATACAAAGGCAACATATTTCAAGTAAATGATATTCAGTAGAACCAATAGTTGTAGCAATGGAAATGAAACCAGAACACTTGTGCAGATATGTTGGAAAGTAAGGCAAAATCTTTCGATTTAAAAAATGTAATAACGAAAAATAGCTCTGTACTTGTAGCTGATAGCGAGAGTGAATACAATAGAGACTTGCCTGACTGAAAGATGTACATAATAATTGCAACTCTCGCTAGGACGTGACGACTACGGGACAGCTAAAGAGTTTGATTTATTTCTTTTATTGACGCAGTTTAATTCGCGATTCGAAGGCGCTTAATGTTTCTTTAACATTTCAGGCGTACCCCAAGGCTTTATTTCCCCTCGTGAAAACTTTCAGTCTACCAGAGTTCCTTTTCCTATATCGTGAATGTGGAAACGTCTCGGACTCAAGTCGCGCGACAAGCTCGCGCCTAGAGATGACTCCGACACGGCGTTTTCTCTCATTATTACAGTTATTACGCGCGACTGTTCCCGTAAGCCGCATTCCGGGCGTGCCGTGCGCGCGGTCATTATCTCGCATCCTTCACACTCCGTTGCTGCATTCCATTTCCGCAGCTGAGCCTGCAGAGCGCTGATGAGCTGCGGCGGCGGCGGCGGTGTCTCCGAGCCACGCCCACCTTCCTGTTATTTCGCTATGAATAGCCCGTGTGCATCCGCCGCCTCGAGGAATCGTATCATTTTCGGCAACCCGCTCCTTCTCGGTATTTCCATAATCTAATAGTTGTCTTGCTAATTTAACATTACATCAGAGCGATATTGGATGAATGTGTAGAACGCGCGTACTATTTCAGTCAACGAATATTTGATTTGGTTTGTACTTGCGGTTTCACGTTTTCCCAATGCAATTCCCGCCCACTCCTTCAACCTTTCAAGAGGCGTTCTCCGCATCTTTCAGAGACGCCTTCATACCCATATCTCTCTCATATCTCTGACTCTGTCTCTCTAGGTGTATCTTTAAAAGGTGTAGACTCTTGTGACCGAGTTTCTCACTAATATGTTTGACATTTAAATAATTTAATTTTTGAAGTACAATGTAAATTAAAATTTTGGTTTGATTTATAAACAGAAACCTTTATGATTAAAT
Source organism: Gryllus bimaculatus (assembly GCA_017312745.1). NCBI lineage: Eukaryota > Metazoa > Arthropoda > Insecta > Orthoptera > Gryllidae > Gryllus > Gryllus bimaculatus. The sequence continues at coordinate 2,015,773 of BOPP01000051.1, read as the reverse complement.
CAATTAAAGTAATTGTTACTCAATTAAATGTTTGATTATAATATTTTTTGGAGTGAATCAAGATTATTTTTGGCTTCTAATATTCTTCGCTCACTTCATATCTATTTCGCTATATCCATTTCTCTCGTTCTCCCATATTATTTCTTTCGTTTTCTTCTCGTTTTGTCCACTTTGACTTTCTTCATATTTTCTTTATTATCTCCTTTCACCTCGTCCCAGTTCAGATACAGCTCAAACAACGTGGTGACTTTTTGCACGGCTTTTCTATTTCTTCGGTATCTCTTGTCTCCTTTTAATTCGAGATCTCTCGCCGACACCACAGCATCTCATTTTGGCGCTAACTTTCTTCATTTGAACATTTCCATTCCTCATTTCAAGCTTCTTCATTCACTCGTTGCCTTCCGGCAACGTGCATCTTCCCCCGCGCTGTTGTACCGTGCCACTCAATGCCATCTCCATCGCCACAACCGCCCAATGCCCAGCTCCCCCAACAACTTACCCCTTTCCTTTCACCCTCACAATCACTATAGCAACAATTCACCTTCAACGCGCTTCTTTGTAATCGCAACCGCACAACTCCACCACATTGGATTCCTTCTTGCTTCGCCGTGTGATTGCCTGCGCTGTTCGGCGCACTTCTCGGCTCTGCGCCACATCCACTTCCGACACCATCCCCGCGCTCTTTTTTTCACTCCTCCACCTTTCTCGTCATTTCTCCACCTCCACTTCCGGTACATCTACCTTACACTCCTCCTTCCACCTTCCTCATTTGGACGGCCATCATTCCAATTTTCCGAAATTGATTCTTTATCTGCCAGTTTTCCCTTCGACAGCTGATGCAAACGAAGTCGCTTCCATTTCCACCCCTATCTCTACAACCGCCACCTTTATCACTTCCATCTCCACTACTTTCACCTCTAACTCTTCTACTTACCCCTCTTCTTCTACCTCCACCTCCACCTTCACCTTCACCTCCACCTCCACTTAAACCTCTTCTTTCCAACTCTACTTGCACTTGCATTTGCACTTCCAACTCAATCTCCGCCTCCACCTCCATCACTCCACGTCCATCTCTTCCTCCATCTCTACCTCCATGTCCATCTTTGCCACCTGGACCTCCACCTCCACCGCCTCCACCGGCGCCGCCTCCGTAAATTGCGGCGCGTGACGTTTACAGGGCGGGGCCCGCGGAGCGGCGACTCCCGCACAATTTATATTCATTGCTGCTAATTTATAGCGAGTCTCGGGCGGCGGCGGCGGGCGCACCCGGTATATTGGATCTCAAGAAGCCACGCACCGGCCCGCCCCGCCGCCGTCGTTGACGGATCGCGTCGCTTTAGCTTTTAATTAAACCCGCTGCTGCTGCCTCGGGCGCGGCGCGGGGCGGTGAGGGCGGAAGCGGCGGCGGTGGCGGCGGCGGGGGGCGGCGGGCCCGTTCGGAAAGTCGTTAGGTCGCCCCGGGGGCGGGGAAGAGGTCGCGGAGGGGGCGTGGCAGGGGGCGGGCGGTGTCTTCCCGTCTGACGGCGTGCCGCGCTGCCCGGCTCGTCGCTCATCTCAGCGGCAGCGACGCGCGGTTTGAGAGATTCTCCGGAAGTTGGGCGGGTTTGCGGGCGAACTTTGGATAGTTGTGTACTTCTTTTCTTTCTTATTTCTTTCGGGTATTTGGACGGTTTTGTTGCATTTTTGTTGCTACTAATGTGCATTTCTTCATTTGCTTCACCATGATTATACCTTTATGGGATTTTCCATTTTCTGCTAGGAATTTCACTAATTTATTCATATACGATTCGTCCATTTATTTATAATACATATTTAAAATGTATTTCTTTATTTCAGTTTATGTTTATAATGGCTGGAAATCATCCTAGAAAATGACATTGATTCAAACGAAAGTCATTCAAAATTATTTCTGTTTTGTTCTCGTAATATTATTTTTACTGCGTCACAGTAAATGTACACAGTACATTGATTGGTATAAGTGTTTCCAATATCAACAATGAACCTCTAAAAAATATGTTTTGTCTCTTCAGATAATAAAGGGTATTTTCAACATTGCATTAGTGCAATTGTATTACTGGTTTTTAACAATTGTTCTCTACAACCATTTACGACGTATCACATACTACTGAATTTTTTTTATTCATCTTTAGTTACATCAGAACAATACATTTTAATTATCTTAGGATTCATTTTTCTACATTTATTCTAATAATGGGTTATTAATATAATCCTTCCTTAAAGCAAGGCGTTTTATGGAAATTAATTATTCTTTAAGGCATGTTAAAAATTATTAATGAATTGGGACTAAAATAATGTTCTCATCCTTATCCTTTGTGTGCATCTAACAGATTATTTTAAAATAATAATTAAGTTAAACGGATTTTTAACTTTTCGTAATTTTGTTCTTACGTTTATTTAAAAGAAATCCGACACTGCCGTATTTCTACAAGATCCATTGTCCCAATTTCTTTCATAACTTTTATTGGTTTCCTGTCATCATCACATTTACCGTCAAACAAGCACAACCACAAACAAATACACCACCGAAAGAATCGCTTTCTACATTTTTTTCATCACTTTCGCTATTTCTTCGCCGGTTCTGCCGTTATATCTGTTTTATCAGTTTTATCTACTGTTTTATCTGCCGGTTATCCGTTGTAATATCTATTGAATAATCACCATTGCGTTCACTAGTGTAGTAAAGTGCACCAGGCAAGTCTCTCCGCCGTGGCACCCTCCTGGGGAGAGTGATAGCAACAGAAATTATATTGATAAAAAGACTTTCAATTGTAAGGAAAGATAACGTAAATTGTGTACTCACCACACTCACAATAGATACTGGAAGTGTTATTCCCTTCACTTTTTCCAAATATCTGAATATTACCAACATACATCTTTTAATTTGAATTTTTTTAAATAAATATTTAATATGAGGCTCTGACACACCTCGCAGAGACTTTGCTGGCGCACGCTATTTGTGTATTAATACCAACACCATTTTCTCCATTATTACCATTCTGATCAGCATTAAGACCACTTTGGTGGTAACAAACATTAGTACCACAACCTTCCCCCTCAAACATCTCCATCACCATCTCTACCGCCCCCCTCCCCCACGAGCGCGATCTCCAGTGACTCCTTCAGTCAGCATCGCTGCGCGCCCCCCGCCGCAAAGAAGCGCTTCTCGCCGCCCCCAGTCAATGGACGCTCGCGCGGCCGCCGAAGCGAGGCGAGCCGGAGCCGGGGTCGGGTGGGGGTGGGGTGGACGGTTGCGCAATTATTCGCGTGGAAAGCGACGCGCGCGCGCGAGAGCAAAGGCGCCTGACGCCGCGCGGCCTCGCGGCGTTAACGAGTTTTCCTGCGGACGCGTAACGAGACGCCGATCGCCAGGATTAGCGACACGCGCCGCCTCACCCCGCCCCTCTCCACGCGCGCGCGCACGCACGCACGCACGCGCGCTCCCGCTTACGACTCTGTGCTTCACGCCCCGTGCCTCTCCAGCAGAACAGCTCCCCGCCCTGCCTCGCCCCTCGCAGCCCTGTCCTGTCCGCCACTGCCATGCTCACCTGCTTTGGCCCCCTCCACGCGCGCTCCCACGCACGCACGCACGCACGCACCTCCTTCATTTCCTGTGCAACCCACCTCCCATCAGGGCCACTGCCTGCCACCTAGCCCTGCCACTGTCCGCCCAACCCTCTCCCTGTCCCGCCTTTCTGCTTCGCCCCGCCCCACCTCATCGCACTCCCCACCCCCCGTCCGCACTCTCCAAGCCCTTTCCTGTCCACCTATGCCACGCCTACCTGCCTTGCCCGGTCCCACCTCATCCAGACTCCCTGCCCTGACCCGCATCGCATCGTTTCTCTCCCCTCCACTCTCCCCGCCTCGCCTCTCGCCCGAACCTTCCCGCCCTGTTCCGTCAACCCACTTCGCCATGTTGCGTTCTGCTTTCCGCGCCTTGCCGCCTTTTCACCCTCCCGTCCACACTCCGGCCACACTCTCTCAATGCTCTACACGCTCCTCCCCGCTTCACCCTTCCCTCTTCCTCTTCAGCCGCCCTTCCCGTTTCACTTGTCCCTCCCCACCTAACTCCGCCCCCTCTCCACCCTTCTATCCCCCTCCTTTTATCCACATTTCCCAGTCTCGTTCTCCCCTTCCTGCTTCAACCACCCTTCTCAGCTTCACCTACCCTCCTTGCTTCACACCCCATTTCACCTATACCTCCGCGCTTTATCTAATCCCCGATTCACTCACCCTCCCTGCTTCACCATCCTCTCCCCTCTTCACCAGTCCCCTCTTCTTCAACCAGCTCCTCTACGCTTAACCCGCAACTCTTGGTGCCGTCTGCTGTTTCGCTTCACCTCACTTACCCTACCTGCGTCGTCCCTTCAAGTCCTCTTTCCCGCCGTTTCGCGCGTCCTCCACGGTCGCACAGGCCCCAAGATCAATGATCGCACGTGTGGTCCCCAGGCTCGCGCCCCGCTCATGGCCACAAGCGAGTTACTTGGGAAGGGCGGGAAGAACTGGCTTGAAACAGTTTTCCTGGCCAGTGTTATACGATGCTGTGAGGTGTCTGTGGTTTTGATTGCACGTGAGGTGTTTGTAACAAATATTAATTTTATATAATTGGAGTGTTCAGTATTAGTCGTATTCAACTATAATTAGATAAAAATATGTGCCAATTAGTCTATTTTTTGGTATATATTATTTCCTGAAAATTATTTTTTCTTATCATTTATGCGCATAACTAGTTCTATACTAACTACTATGCTAATTTGCATCAACAACATGTATGTTATCAGTGATTAAGCCTTTCTCTGCGATTTATTCTCGCCTTCATGCAGCCACTCCACGCGACCCTTTTTTCGAATATATGCTGGACTATTACTACGTAATAATACTCCAAGTATTGAAAGTTATAGATCACTCTCTACTTCATTATTCTGGGAAAGAAACATTAAACGTGTTATTGGTAATGACAGTTTATCTACATTTAGCACACACTCGTAATTTAGAGGAAAAAATGTTGTGATCGTAATAAATGTGATAATTACGAGAAAAGTGTAAAATGACAATTTTTTACTTTCTCGTATTCAAATATATGAACCATTTTTGCGTGTGGTTTCTTTAGCATGTCGTTGTAGAAACAAATTCGCTTGTTTCCATTCGTAGTATTGTCAAGTAGAAGCGAAAGAGAGCTGATTCCATTGGTCCCTCGGGCTCTATTGCTTGCACCGCGCAAGCACATTATCGTGCGGCTTCTACTTATGCTTCTTCTTCATTCTTAAAGGACCCAGAAAATGAAGAAAAACTACCGTCTGTTATGGGTTTTCGCCCCTAAAATGTTCTTAATTTTATATGTTGAACTTAATATCATAAACTTCTGAAGCAGACGACTTTGCCTATGTGTATTGTGAGGTACTCATTCAGTTCTGACTAACATTGTACGAATATTTCGATTGCAATGCACTGCTACCCGCTCTCCGCAGCAGCTCAACCACCCCAGTCGAAAACTCAACTTCCGATTAAGCACCAGAGATGGGAACGCCACGTGACTTGGAGAAGCGTTGCGTTTCGTCTCGAGCTTATTTGAAAGGCGCCGGATCAAACACGTCGCAAACGTCACGCAGGCTGCGAACGAATTCCCTCCGCTCGCCTTCCACCCACGGGGCCGACTTCATCGTCTCGCGGGCGGCGCGTGCCCGGTCGCATGAATGGGCGGCGCCCCGTCAGTCGCCCTCGCGTCACCCTCGCATCGCCCCCGCATCGCCCTTCATTGCGCCCCGCGCCTCGTATTTTAGACGTTCGTTAGGCGCGCGGGCGGGCGGGCGCCGTAAAGACGGCGGGCGAACGTGGGATCGGCATTCCGCGTGCGGCGAGCAGTCGACACGTAAACGACATGACGGGCCAGCGGGGCGGGGGGACGCGGGGACGTGGACCCGCCCCGGCGCCCGCGCACAAAGGCCGCCCGTAATTAGGAGCCTCGCAGCTCCTGCTCCGCGACGCGCGGTCGCCGCCGCGGAGCGGAATTGCGGAGGCGGCGCGGCGGTGGCGAGCAACTGCGGATGCGGAGATGTTGGTGTACGGTTGCCATGGCGAAGGCGAGGATGATGAAGGCGAGAGTGAAGACGGAGGCGGGAATGATGACGGAGGCGGGAATGATGACGGAGGCGGTAATGATGACGGAGGCGGTAATAATGACGGAGGCGGCAATGATGACGGAGGCGGCAATGATGACGGAGGCGGGAATGATGTCGGTTGCGTTAATGATGTCGGTTGCGTGAATGCTGGTGGTTGCGCGAAAGATGGCGGTTGCGCGAATGATGGCGGTTGCGCGAATGATGGCGGATGCGGGAATGCTGGAGGTTGCGGGAGTGATGGCAGATGCGGGAATGATGGTGTTAACGGGAATGATGGCGGTTAAAGGGAATGATGGCAGAGGCGGAAATGATGGCGGTTGGATGAATAATGGTGGTTGCGGGAATGATGGCGGTTTAGCAAATGATGATGGTTGCGGGAATAGAGGGGGAGGTGGGGACGATTTCGGAGGCGAGAGTTATGGCACAGGCCAGGATGAAGTCCAATTGTCTTTGAAAATGGTTAGGACAACAAAAATGTGGGAATCCCAAGTCTTGATCCTTGCAAAATCACCATTATAAATAAGATTAGTTTCGACGAAACTGAAAAGAATCGGAAAATCGTTGAGGCAAAGGAATGATAATTGAGAGTGTTGGTTGGTAAGTAAACGCTAGACGCGGAGTATTTCAACGTCCCATGTGGAGGGGGCCGTGACACATCTCGCGCTCGGAGGGGGCGAAGTGCAACGGGGAGGCAGCTTCGCCGACGCCGCTTGAATGCCTAAAGCCGCACGTGCGATGGCGGCGCAACGGTCGCCAGGGGAAAGCGGGGAAGGGGGAGGGGAGGGGGGGAACCGTTTCAATTAATGAACACCCGTTATTCGGCGATCGCCTGTCAATTTTTGTGCGGACTTGCGACGCGCCGGTTCGTTACAGGTTCCTCCCGCCATTAAATTCAAACAACCGTGTTTCCCCCTGATTGCCGCGGGCGCCGCCGGCGTACGACCCGCCCAGCGCGGCGGGAGGGGGACGAGGGGGGACCGCGAGGGGGTGAGTGGGAGGGGGAGGGGGGAGCTCGCGTTGCAATCCCCCGACCGCGCCGGCGGCAAGTGTTTGGCGATATGCGTGCGAGTACAGTGCGAGTGGCCGCCCCCTAGTAAAAGTGTTTATGCCTGCGCTGGGGTGGCTACGATTACTCAGCGTTCTATTGTGCACAGTTTGAAATTGCGCCATGACTCTGCTGTAATTTTGTGCTTAGGGTTGGATTTAGTATTGTAGCTGGTTTTTTTAATGTTGTGCCTCCGCATTTGCCTTGGTTGTGTCATATTGTCACATGCTCCTTGTTATCGTCTTTCCGTCATTCCAAGAGTATAGGGAATTGAATGTGCCTCTTAGCATGTGAATGGAAAAATTGATTCATGAATGACTGCATATTTGTTCTTTGTTGTATTAAAATGAATGAGTCACAACTGTTAGTATAAATGCAGCTGTTATTTTACAACAGTAATTTAGAGAAAATGGGGAGCAGATATTCAATAAAATATGAACTAGTGAATAGAATGAAATTCGCCGACTAGTGACAGCGGGGTCGTTTTCACATAATGAAAATGCGTCTCCAAAAGACGATATTCCACGCATTGTTCCCGGTTGATGTATGTTCGAATGCAACAAGTCGGGAGGGGGGTTTATCGGCGAAATGAACCGTTATATAATCATACGAGGCCACTTCAATAAATGCGATCCGGCCGCTGGCTGCCGTATATAGGAAGAACATTTCCCGGGGGAGCCTCCATGTTTTAGAGGGCGAGACGTTAATCTCTTGAATCTCGTGGCGCATTTAAGCGGCGACTCCGACAACGAAAGTGGCGGAGGAGGAGAGGTTGCGGTGGAGAGAGGCGTGGAGCTAATGGAAGGAACGTAGGAGATTTGGAGGGTGTCAAGAAAACCGCTGGAGGGTGACGACAGAGCAGTAATGTCGATGAAGAAGAAAGATTCCGTTGTGGTGTTGATGCTAGTATGTGACATAATATTCGATTGATGCTAAAATTCTGCAGTTGTCACTGAAAGCGCAAGCAGTGATGTAACAATATCGCACGAATTTCTATGGCTAATTATTATTTCTCACATACTGCTTTCGTAGTAAAAAGAAAGTATTGCATTACTGCAGCGAAAAACATGTCATTTCTTAGAAAAAAACAGCAATATTGTGGTTTCTCAATACAGAAAAAGTGTAATTAGAGTCTTCGGCTAACATATCGTGTGTGAAAATCCCCATTTTGTAATTCTGAAAAAGTTTTACGGCAGAACATGTGTCAATCCGTGCGACTGTGAACAATGCTATGAGCGAAGCCATGAGTAGGATTTTTACAAAAATTGACCTTCCTTTAATGTACTAACTGATGTCACCTACCTTTGTATATGAAACGCATATTTTGATTTATAGGGCTACTTTAGAAGAACCCTTAAGGATATATTCAAAACTCTTAAAAAAGGGCCCAATTTCTCCTCTCTCGCCCTCATTTCATAAGAAGAGAAAGTGTTGTTGTGTATCGGAAAAACGAATTTTCGACAGAAAATCTCTTATTTCCGGGCTCTGGTAACTAAAAAGTGGATAAACTTGTTTTTTATATAAATAGTACATTACTTTCTCTAATATGTTGTGTAGTCGGAATCAGTGTTTTGTTTATACGTGATAAAAATCAATAAAAGTCTTTCGAAAAATCGATTGACGGCAAAACGCCTGTTTGTCCGACGTCTGTTCGTCCGTACAATATTAAAGACAGAGATTTTTCCTTACTAATATGTTGTGGAAAGACAAATTTTGAAATAAGGTCATATACAATTTTTGAAAACCTTCATTAGTTTTTGAACGATCTGTGAAATCTTTTAAACAAAAATTTTCTCGAAAACGGCTTTAATTTTTTTCTCTTAATTTTCACCTCCACAAAACGACGAAACTTGCAAAAATGTAACATTACTAAACTACAAATTCAAAGATCGAGATTTTGTCTTAAACAAAATGTTATAAAATATCCATGGCAATCTTTTGAAAAATGAGTAGTTTTCAAGCAATTTCTACTTGAAAAAAAAAACTTTGTCAAAAATCGCTCAAATGTTTTTCAATTTGTGTCCGTTAATAGAAAAAGAGACCCTTAGAACAATGGCGTAGGTCTCATTTTCGTTGCACACTTTTCGGATAGTGTAAAAGTTAGAAATGATGTATGAAAATATGTGCAGTTGTAGCATTAATAGTTTATCTTACATGTGCTTCTCTGATGATGGTGCGAAAGACGCTTGTAAATATGGCGCAAGTTGCAAATCAACAGATATTGATCTCTTCGTTTTGAAAAATGGCGAAAGGTATTAATAATGCGATAAAGTTCAGTATGCTGTTGTAGCACGACTTTTAATACCTTTATGTAACCATAGTTTCAATAGAATAATGTAATTGAAACTGTTTATTTTCTAATTAAAACTCGATTTTATGAATGTAATAATTATAAAAGTATTAATTTCACACTTGAAATAAAGCCGGTAATTGAAATTGTAAAAAATACAACACTTTTTTATCGAAATGCGGTTGCCTTAGTGTTTATTAAATAGTTAGTAGTTTAGAGCCTTAGATGAGAATTCTAATTGGGATATTGTAGAAAACAAGAGATGCTGAAAATAAGCGATGAGTCTGTGAGCAAAAGAGATACCTGAAAGCCAAAGAGTGATAGGAGTAAATAGCAGATATCATTTGGATGAAACTCCAGAACTATAAATGAAGAGAAATCCGCTAGGAAAACAGTCAGGAAGAAGAAAGTTAGGCCGAGTGCATCGGTGAAACAGCGAAAGGCGAACGCAGCATTGAAAAGAGCTCGGAGCGCAGGCTGACGCCCCACCCACGGGGGGAGGGGGAGGGGGAGAGGGAGGGAGAGGGGGAAGCGGAGGGTAAGTGAGCTCATCCCTCACGCGGCCGTCGCTCCGCACGCGGATCGCAACTCCTGGCTCGCGCGCGGGGGAGCTGATGGGTGTTTTATCGCGGGAGGCTTTCGCGCCGGACCCGCGCCGCCCACGCCGCGGCCGCGAGGGTGCATGTATGGTGTATAAACACTGCTCAAATCTGATCAAACTCTCCGCCCGCCGCCTCGCCGCCACCCCCACCACAAACCCCCTCTGCCCCGCCCCCCCCTCGCGCCTGCGAGCCTCCTCAGGGCGAAAAGACCTAATTTATCAGGCGCAGTAAGATTGCGAGATGTCACATGCTGTATTCAGGGCGGCGCGGGAATTTCACTTAATGACGCTTTTTAAAAACGCACCCTCTGTTTCCCGCGCTCCGCGGCCACGGCGCGGAGGCCGTGTTCGCTCGGCGGGGCGATGGTAGCGCCTCCCAGGCGCGGGTGTAATGCATTGAGATGTCGCCGGCGCCGCGGCGGCGGCAGGGAGGCGGTGGAAGCGATTTGGTGAGATTGCGTTCTGACGAAATTACACTGACTTCCGGCGCGGAAACGGCCGGGACGCGCCCTTGTCGGATTTACGGGGCTCCGGACGGGCGGCGGCCCGCGCCCCGGCCTACCCACGATGGACGGGCGTCTTCACACGCCAATAAAAACCGAATTATGGCCGAGGCGCCGGGCGGGCGGGGCGGGCGGGGCGGGGCCGGGGCGGGGCAGGGCGGAGGACGCGAAGGACGGAGGGCGGGCGGGGGCGGGCGGGCGGGGAGGGGCGGGCGGGGCGGGCGGGGCGGGCGGGGCGGAGGCGGGCGAGCGAGGCGGCGGAGAACGGGCAATTGTTTCGCGGATGTCCACCGATGGATGAGAGCCGGACGCGGCGCGCAGACCGGTCTGCCGGAGCGACTGTAGTCACGCTCAGGAATGACCGGGTTAACGTCAGAGAGATATACAGAGGCGATTAAACAACGGGAATATGGGAATAATGAAGATAAACTGCGAAGGAATTCCACGTATTATATTGTGTTGTTACGAAGCACATAATGATGGTTATTCTTTAAACTAAGTATCATTGGTATCTATCATGTTGGCGCGAAACAATCTACTTTCTCGAGCCATTATTAAAAAAAAATGTTCATTCACAGAATGTGGCCAAGACTATATCAACATCCACAAGAAAGGAAGGAGCACAATAGTTAAACAAAATTTCGTTACTTTTACCCTGGTGAATGGAGGATAAATGTACGTTAAAACTAAAACATATCGTCCACTTAAATTCAGAATCAAAAGAGACATGGCTCATAAGGGTAAGAGTAACGTTATTAGAGATATGAAATGCTAGCAACGGTGTAAATTGTAATTGACAACAGAAAACGATATTGCTAAATGAATGAGTGTTCTCTTTTGCTAAATGCTTACTCCATGATCTTTAATGATCTACGTCAATACTGGAGATCGAGAGTGTGGTAACTGACAGTATCGAATTGGAACATAAATTGAAGGCCTATACACAAGTCATGACAAATAGAAGGATGAAGAATCAAGCGAACCTGTACATCGGTCAGAGTTATGGCTTGGAAATTCAACTTTGGGCAGACAAGGTACTCCACAGGCTATGCAGGCCATAGCCGCAGTGACGCTGAATTGGCGGCCGGGCCGACTGGAGTGGAGAGGATGAGCCGGCAAGCGATCTGGGACGGCGAGCGGAGCGTACGGGCTGTCGATGCCGCTTCGTAGAGCGCGGGGCACCGGTCAGCCCGCCGCTGCCGGACCATGTTGCGTGAGGTGGCGTGCGCCAGCGCGTCCGCGGTAGACTTGAGGCAAGCGCATAGGGGAAACCCCCGGCTTCAGTCGCGAACCGCGCCAGTATTTTGTTTGGGCGTATTTAATGGTTCGATGTGATGGCATAGATTGGCCCGTAGATAAAAGTGCCGCTGTTCTCGTCGGGTGTGGCGGGGCGGTTGGAGGAACGGATGCCTCGGGAGAACTCGTTAGAATTCGAGATTTGTCTTGCTGTCTTAGAATTCCCGCGAGGTAGATATAGATTCACGAAGAACGGTAACGTAGGAAGACTACAGATTGATGATAGTACAAATTAGTGAATGGCGGAGGAACATTAAGGCAGTTTACAACTGAGAAGAGCATAAGGATAAGAGAAATCCAGTAGATGTCACCTAAATTATATGATACAATATAATAAATAGATAAGATATATTATAATTAATGAATAATAATCCAGGGATACAGTTGTTTTTAAGAATGAGACATACACAAAAAGTTGTATAGGATTTAACTGGACGCGGACAAATACTATTTAATCTTAATTTATGTTAATGGACAAGAAAAATATTAGAGTGTTTGTCATGGCATTAAGTATAAGAGGTATATCCTACACACATTGCAAAGTTGATAGGTGCGACCTCTTGAAGTAACGTACTCGTAAGTGTGTCAAGGAGTTCGGGACCCCAAAACTTTAATTAAAATGTTAGGGTATAATAAATCAAGGATTAAGTTTAAAGTATAACAAAATTGGATTCCTTACAAAACAAAGAATATAAAATTTATAAGTTAGATGTATTAATTAATGGCGAACGCAGAAATATAAATTAAGAACGGAATTTGAAATCTACACTCAAATGATAAATGCAGATTACCTTCACGCCACACTTGCTGACAAAAGGAATAGAAAAGGTTCAATTAATATAGGTACGGTATGTCTAGTAACAGGGTTCAATTGCATAAGTATTAGAGGTTGTGTTTCGCAGCGAGAATATTCATTGTGGTTGCCACCCTTGCTAAATAAGGGTCTAGCAGCAATTAGCGAAGCAACGTTGCGGGAGAAGCCTCGCGTCCAACTCGCAAAGCAGAGCCTGTGAATGGAAAATAAGTTATCAACGGCGGACTCGCTGACGTGCAGATATCATCCAAGGAGGCAAGCTGATAGTGGCGCTGGGGCGTAGGGGCACGGTCGAAGGCAACTGCCGGCGAGGGAATAAATCGCGTAGCGTGGCATACGCTAGAGGCCTGCCCGCCCCAACACTCACGCCGTCCGTCCTCGCCCCTGGCGCTCGTGGGTGCCTGCGGTGTTCGCTTAGCCACTTGAAGGCTACTAGCGTGTTAAGCCCCGTCTCAATCAGAGAACTTATGGGCCTTCAGCTCGCACGCCCGCGCGCCAATAACCCTTCCTTCCGTGGAGCCGAAGAGCCCGCGGGATCACGGAGCTAACGCGTCTCGCACGCACCTCGTCGGCCTGTGGCGCCCCTCGCCGCCCTTCGCCGCCTGCCGACCCTCGCCTAGCCCTCGACCGCCCTCCGCGGCTAACGATCACGCTGCATATGCTCGAGGTATTCACCTATGTACAAAAAAGTTCCCTCGTAATCTGATGCGAAGTAGAGGCGATAGATTAATATGGGTTATAATGATAAGAATTACTAATTGGAGGAAGAAACTTACTGACATTGAAGTATTTACAATGTTCTCTTTGCTTAATTTCATAGACCAACTGGTATGTAGTTCATGTTGCGCTTCTGAGACATGCAGTGAACATTAGCATTTATTTCAAGGCGCTTACCCATCTAATTTCTGATCCTGGACGATTCTAGATGTAGAGACGAATAAGGAAAACCAGGTGATAAAGTGGGCCAAGCAATGGATCTAAAAATATGTCCCGATAAATTTCTTCTTAGATTTCACCTGGTTTGAATCATTCTTTATGCTTAATAATACAGAAGTTTTTCATGGCATTAGGGATACATAAGTGGCTAGCCTCGCACTAGCGGCTCAATCTGGAGTTAGCATATCAAGCCCCGACCCCGTGACTGAACCGCGCCCCGCGGACTCGCTCGCCAGACCAGAACTCGCGGGCCAGCCGGGAGCCAACCAAAGTCGCACGAGCCGCCGCCCACTGCACGACCGCCGGGCCGAAGTAAGGCAACTGGCGAACGCCCCAAAGGCCGACCTCAAGGACCTCGGGGCCATAAATGAAAACCTGCGGGGAGATAGATAGAAAAATTCCTCATATATTAACCCGCGATGACGGGTTAAATTTGAGTCGGCCAAACGGGCGCGACGGGCCAGCAAAACGAAATACGAAGGGAGAAATCGGACGAGAACAGTGCAGAGCAGAAAGGGCTCAAACCGAAAAATGGCGTGAGAAAAAGAAAAAAAAGAGAGGAAGAAAAGGGAAAGAGGAACAGAGAGATGGAATGAAGGGAGAGGGCGGGGGGACCAGGCAACGAAGACGGATCGGCGAACGCGGCCACCGGAAGTTAAATGGTTCGAGCGTCCGTGTATCGTGGCGTGTACGATGGATAATACGTCAGACGGAGGATGCGGTATAGCTTAGGAAGGCAATTGCACAGGACGGGTATAACCGGAGCTGAAAAGCCCGGCCTGGATAGGGGTGAAGGCTGGAGCGTGAGTAACGACTCTAGATTGTGGGATGGAGGTCGGGTCAGAGGACGTACGAAAGGCAGGGATAGGGTATCGTGGTGTTGTGCATGAGGTGTCGTAACGGAGGAGAGTCATAGCATATCACCAGGCTGTGATGGCTGTCTGGAAAGCGAATTGCCGACGTGTGAGATAGTGTGAGAATTGCCGCTCAATCATGGAAGCAGCCCTCCGAAAGAGCCTTCTAGAAGATACCGGATCGCGCAGTATCAGGTTCCGGAATTGCATGGCTGATTAGATCAACATAAATTCCAGATTGACTTGTCCGCGTTCGTCCGTATCCTTCATGTAAATAATGCTGTTCAAGAGTATTGAATCGAGTGCTTCTAAAGAACTAGGGGTGCTTGTGACATGTTGGCATAAACAGGATGTAAGAGTCCAGCTAGTCCGTTTGGCAAAGATAAGTAGCTCAATATGCAAGGAAGCACCGGCCCGCAGTTTAATTTGAATGAGAAGATGGTGGGATTCTGTGACGTATAGAAGCAGCAAGAGATATCAAGTAAAGTGTTAATCCAGGTAGAGAAGTCATGAAACGATATGTTCGTGTGAGAAACGTGGAGGAGAGAATAACATGTTTTAAATATGACATTCAGGCGAATTTTTTAAAAGTGTCTTTGTTAGTAATACACAACGTTAGAAATGCCACGCATGTAAATCTAAGAGGGAGGACCATCAATGAACAACTCCCACCCTATATTTGTTCCTATATGATTAGTTGTAGGTAAGAAAGCATAATATCATTATAGCAGCCTTAATTTTTTAGAGAATCTCTGGTTCCGTAAACTACTGAACAAGATGTTATTTTCCAACAATAGTAAGAACATATTATTCTTCGAAAGTTCACATATTACTTTCTTTGCACGTATTGTGGAAGGATGCGGAATTAAATTATGGCAATAAATATCCACTTATACGAACTGCTGAAGAAAGGATGTGTGATGAATTCGAACTGTACTGGTTCCTTAAAAAGATTGCGATCTGCATATCCTAGGAATTACTAGATCATAGCATTAACGGTAAGAATATATAAATAGTTACCAGGTGACTGAAAGAGAGAAACCAAGAAGAATTACGATTTTTAAAAGTTGTACGAGACAAAGAGAAGCAGAGATAATATTTAGATGATAATAATTAATGAGGATTGAGTTATTTCGTGCTTCAAGAAAGAACGGAAGGAGAGAAAGGGTCGCATGGCAACTCAATAGACTCTCATACTACAAAGTGTAAGTGTGCTTATAGAACGGAGGGGCTGTAGTCTTCCCCCTAAGATGCACGCGATGCCTGCGAAAACCTACCACGCGGTAGCGGTTTGACTAGAGGTTTTTAATCCAAGCCAGGGTATTGCCCCACCAGCCCCATCAGAGATTGGCCAGCGGTCGTCCATTAGGATTGGTTTAGTCAAAGTAGTCCAAGCCGATCGTCCAGACAGAATGTAGGAGAAGGGCTGTGGGGTGGGCAGTGTAAGGGTGAAGGGAACAGGATAGAGAAGAGAGGGAAGCGTCCAGGCCCGAGAAGAGGAAAGTCATGGTCACGTAACCGTATTATTAGGTACACTGCTCTAGTATTCACTCTACGGTGTTGATCGAAAAAACACAGTCAGCCGATTACCAAACAGACAAGCGTCCGGTACAATTCACCTCCAGACAGCGACTGAAATCTACTAAGCCTACTCGTAGCGATGAGAATGTCGGTAAGACCCTTCCATACCGAACTACTGGTGCGAACCACGGAGTGTAGTAAGACCTCCCGGCGAAGAGGCACTGACATTAGAGTTTGCATGCTCGGGTACCCACCTCAACCCGGAGCCATTATTGAAGAAAGTTACTACAATTTGAACTTCCAAACTAATCTATATGGGCCACGCCCGGCCATGATAGTGAGTGTCCTGCGAATGACGCCAAAGTTGACATCAGAAAAGTAGTTTGTAAATAAACGTTTCGTACATTGCAGGGCACGTTTATCTAGTACTGACGAAATCTATGACAATCCACAGATATAAGCAGATGGTATTTAAATTTTGATTCTGGAGTCCAGACTTTTCATCTCGCTTTGAGTTGTGCGAAGCAGAGAAAATCGAGCAATGATATTTTCTATATTGATCTACATTTGGTTATTTGTCAAACAATTGCAAGTCTGTATAAAGCGCGAAATGGACCCCGCTCTTATTCGAATGCTTCCAGATAAAGTTCTGATGAGGCAGCCATTTTGTGATTTTGACGTTCCTATTCGCAGCGAAATTCGGGAGTGCGTTCAAAACAGAATGTGGACAGGCTTTCCGGTACACGAATGATAAATCTAATAATGGTACAGCAGTAGCTCACGAGATTGTCAGATCTTTAGTGAATATAAAGATTCTGAGTGCTGATCGGACAAGGTATCAAATATTACTTGAAGTCTTGTAAGGGTGACTATTTAAGCGTGAGGCGAAATCTTTAAAGATCAGTATATAATGTTCAATGTAAATTGCCAGAATTATCATATACATAGATGGTAAGCAAGAGTATAACAATAAAGGAACAGTCCATAAGTTCATGATCATATTCAGAGCAAGAAAATAGAGCATAGATTTTTGAGAAAACATTTAGTTGTTAAACATCAGCTATATAGTCGTATGTTTCGGGGCAATACGACATCAAGAATGTGGGAAGATTAGACAGTTCCAATTAAAAGTGTAGCAGTTAGAAAAGACAGCTTTTAAGATGAATATCTGCGATTTAGTTTTGATTGATGAATAGCTAAGGAAAGAATTAAGTGCGGGAAAAGCGGGGGACCGCATGTCTTCATTCATGAAAGAATTAGGACAATGGGAAGGGCAGGGGAGAGAGACGACATGGAATGCGTTAGAGACCCTTTCGCTATTATGGTCACCTAGCACAGGGAGTGGACTTCGCTTATACGTTACGGCAAACCGGTTTCCTAGGTAATTATTTCACCCCGGCAAGTCACTGACCTGTGAAGAAAGAATGAGTAGTTATTCGACAAACGACATTATGAATTAAGATTTTACCAGCGAAATCCACATGCATTAGCCAGCCGTACAATGATTGTGAAAAGGCGTGGCGAATATGCACGGAAAGGTGTCCACAGAGCAACAATCCTGAAATAAATAGTACATAACAACGTGGGTTCACCAAAAGGACCGGTTGCAATATAGGGCGGCAAATCCGGTGTGACACGAGAAGAAAAAACATACTAAATCGATTAGTCAAAGCACCCCGGTTACGTTTTGGCTCTTACCATGATGAAAAGGAACAGATATTTGAGAAATTGAAAAAGTGGCATTGACTGCTAAGTAAAAGAATCTCCAAAGAGGGTTTAGGTCCTTGGTGAGCGAGTACCTTTATAGTAGGACGGAACAGCAATTTGTCTTGAGCCAAAAACGGACGGATAATTTGGAGGATGACGTTAATGAAAGAATGTCATTAACCAAAGGTATGCAGGTGAGAAGTCTAGTCGAGTAAGTCCACTAGAGTGAATGAACAAGATAGGTTAAAATAGCGATCCAAACAACAGCGGAAACTATTCATTCTATAAGAAAAATAGCTGGAAATCTTAAAAAGAGATTGTGAGAAACTGCTGAGGCAGAGCAACGTTATCTGATCAGAGATCAACTAAGATGCATAAGCCAACGATACGAAGCGCCATCAAAGGCACAAGCGGAATATTTTGGAAAGGACGAAGAGAAGAGTGAGAGGGGAGAAGAGGGCTTGCTGTGCTGAGACCTTGCCTTGACAACCAGGGTCTAACGAGATTCTCAACCAAACAAAGAAACAAATGAAGGAATTCTCATCCAGCGATAAAATCATACTCATTTAGTAATATCAACATAGACTGATTTCTCCGATATGAGGCCGAGTTAGACCGATGCAGTATCCGAACTAGTGCCTTATCGAGAAAGCGCTGTATGGAATTAATACCCACTTTCATCCTGGAAGCCATTTGAACTCGAACAAGTTTAGACGGTGGGCGAATCGATCTCCTTTTCAATCCCAGGACCCAAGAGTTCTGCGAATGGAGAGTACGATCTAATATAATCAACGAAGCCGCAAAGCGAGGCTCAAGAAGAGCCTATTGCAACGTGCACAATAGCAACACGCGCGTGGGACGCCGGCGAAAACCGTGCGAAGGATAAGAACTCGACCTACCGAGCGAGGGGCAGGCGGGGGAGGCAGCCGGGACCCGAGAACCTGGCAAAGCACCACACACCCCCGCCCCTCAGGCCGGGACACTAATCGTCCTACCGCGCCAGGTTTCCCCACGCACGCGCGCCACGCGTTGTAGCACAGCGCGCTGTCGCACGCTCTGGCGGCAAGCTTGACCGCGCTTGGTCTACCATTAACGTGCGCAACACTTGTCGCCCCTAGCGCACGCAAACGCATCGTGCTGACCAAGGAGCGGAGAGGCGAACAGGTCGACAATAATACGTGGGCCACACGAGAATGGGATATAAAGTGCTCTCCTCTT
>BOPP01000051.1:1984021-1996826 GCA_017312745.1 Gryllus bimaculatus | reverse complement strand
GGCGGAGACGGCGCCAATGTTCGCGATGTCCCCGATGGATGGGGAGAGGCCGGACGCGGCGCGCGGCCGGGTCTGCGGAGCTGTGTCGCTCAGGGAATGCCGGTACAGTCAGAGAGATTCAGAGGCTAACACAGGGGAAATATGGAATAATGAAGATAAACTGCGAAAATTCCACGTATTATTTTGTTGTTACAAGCACATTGATGTATTCTTTAAAACTATATCATTGGTATTCTATCATTTGCGCGAAAAATCTACTTTTCACCATTTTAAAAAAAAATTTCATTCACAGAATGTGCCAACTAATTATTACATCACACAAAAAGGAAAGGAGCCTATTAAACGAAAATTTTCGTACTTTTTACCTTGGTAATGAGGATAAATGTACGTTTAACATATCCACTTAAATTCAGAAATCAAAAGAGATGTCAAGGTAAATAACTTATTAAATATGAAATGTGCAACTGTAACATTGTATTGACAAACAGAAAACGAATATTCTAAATGAATGATCTTTTCTAAATGCATTACTCCATATTTTAATATCTATCAATACTCTGGATCGATGTGGTAACTGACAGTATCGAATGGAACCATAAATTGAAGCCTATACACAAGTCATGACAAAATGGGATGAGAATCATAAGCAGACTTACATCGTATGGCTTGGAAATTCAACTTTGGCAACAAGCTACCTCCACAGGCTATGCAGGCCATACCGCCGTGACGCATTGGCGGCCGGGCCGTGGGTGAGGAGAGATGAGCCGGAAGCGATCTGGGACGGCGAGCGGACGGCGGCTGTCGATGCCCTTCCGTAGAGCGCGGCACCGTCGCCGCCGCTGCCGCCATGTTGCGTGGCTGGCGTGCGCCGCGCGTCCGCGTGGACTTGATGCAAGCGTAGGGGAAACCCCCTTCGTCGCACCGCCCGCCATTTTGTTTCGTATTAATGGTTCGTGTGATGCGCTAGTTGCGCCCGTAGATAAAGTGCCCTGTTTCTCGGTCGGGTTGGCGGGCGGTTGGAGGACGGTGCCTCTGGAGAATCGTTAGAATTTCATTTGTCTTCTGCTCTTTAGATGATTCCCGAGTAGATTAGAATTCACGAAGACGGTACTGGGGGAAGACTACAAGATTGATGAAGTACATTTTATTTAAATTTCAAATGGAGACATGGAGAGAAAATCGTAGATGTCACCTAATTTATGATACATATAATAATGATATATATTATATTAATGATAATATCCAGATAAGTTGTTTTTATTAATGAGACATCAAAAGTTGTAAGGATTTAACTGACCGAAATACTTTTATCTAATTTTGTTTAATGGACAGAAAATATTAGAGTTTTGTCATGGCATTATTAAATTATCCTACACATTCATTCGTATATGGGACCTCTTGAATAACGTACTCGTAATTCAAGATTCACCCAAACTTTATAAAATAATTATATAATAAATAAATTAATTTATATAACAAATTATGATTCTTCCAAACTAAAATATAAACATTATAATTTAGTGTTTTAAATGCAACGCAAATATAAAATTAAGTAAACGGAATTTGAAATCACACTCAAATGTAATGCAGAGTTACCCTTCACCGCACTTGCTGAAAAGGGATAGAAAATTCAATTATATAGACTATGTTAGTAACATTCATGCATTAATATTAGAGGTGGTGTTGCCGCGAGAATATTCATGTGGTTGCCACCCTTGTAAATAAGGGTCTAGCAGCGGAATTAGAGCAACTTGCGGAGAGCCTGCGTCCCCCCTCGCAAGCAGCCTGTGAATAGAAATGGTTATCAAGGCGACTCGCGGGGCTGCAGATTACCTCCAGGAGCAATCTGATAGTGCGATGGCTGGGCACGTCGAGGCAACTGCCGGCGGCGGATAATCGCGTAGCGTGCATCCTAGCCTCCCGCCCTCACCGCCCTCGTCCTCGCCCCTGCTCTCTGTGCCCCTGCGGGTTCGCTACCACTTGAAGGCTCTTAGCGTGTTTAAGGCCCCTCTAACAGAGAACTTTGGCCTCAGCTCGCCGCCCGCGCCAATAACCCTTCCTTCCGTGGAGCCCAGCCGCGATCACAGCTACGGGCGTCCTCGCCGCCCTCGCCGCCCTCGCCGCCCTCGCCGCCCTCGCCGCCCTCGCCGCCCTCGCCGCCCTCGCTAACATCACGTTGCATTATTCTCATTATTCCCTACTGTACAAAAGTTTCCCCTTATCTGATGCGTGAGCGTGTTATTTGTTTTAATGTATTTCTTAATAGAAACTTACCTTTGCTTAGTATTTAAATGTTCTCTTTTGCTAATTCTAACCAACTGTATGTATTCATGTTGGCTTTGAGCTGCAGTACAATACATTTATTTCAAAGCGCTTACCCATCTAATTTCTGTCCTGGAGATTTGATGGTAGAGACGAATAAAACAAACAGGTGTAAAGTGTGCCAACATGATCAAAATATGTCCCGATAATTTTCTAGATTTCACCTTTTATCATCGTATTATGTTTAATCAGAAGTTTTTCATCTTGATACATAAGTGGCTCCTCGCCTGCGCTCAATCTGGTCTTCAGCCCCGCCCCTCTGAGCGCCCCCGTCGCTCGCCAAGCCAACTCGCGGCCCGGCCACCGCCGCCAGCCCCGCCCCTCGCCGCCGCCAGCTAATTGCACGCGACGGCCCCGGCCGCCTCATCAGCATAATAAATCGAGATAAAAATTCCTTTTTCCCGCGAGCGGGTTAATTGATCGGCCAAACGGGCGGCGGCCACGCGATCGGCGGCGGGCGGGCAAGGCTCCCGATGGGCGTGGGCGGGGCGGGGCCCGGCCGGCGGATCGCGAACGCCCACCGGAGTTAAATGTTCGACGTTCCGTGTTCGTCTTAGGACTGGATAATCGTAGCGGATGGCGGTATCTTAGGCAATGCACAGGAGGTTACCGGGCATGAAAGAGCCCGCTGACTGGTGAAGCTGCTGATAAGACTCTGATTGTGATCGGGTAGAGGACTTACGAAAGGCAGATAGGGTTCTTGTTGTCATAGGGTGTCTACGAGCGATCATAGCTTTCACACTGATGGCTGTCTGGAAACTAATTGCTGTGAGATAGTGTGAGAATTGCGCTCAAATCATGGGAAGCGCCTCCGGAAAAGCTTTTCTAGAAGATACGATGGCGTTCTGTCGGAATTGCTGCTGATTAGATCAATAACTTACCATTTGCTTCCGCGTTCGTTCCTTATTTCATGTAAATAATTGCTGTTCCAAGAGTATTAATCCGAGTGCTTCTAAACTAGGGTGCTGTCATGTTGGTAAATGGAATTAAAGTCAGGCTAGTCCGTTTGGCAAAAGATATAGATCAATATGAAAAGCACGCCCAGTTAATTTTGAATGAGAAATGGTGGGGGTTCTGTGACGTATAACGCAAGTATCAAGATAATTTTCCGGTGAAATCATGAACGTATTGTGTAGCGTGGAATAACATGATTTTATTAACATTCAGGGAATTTTTTAAAAGTGTTTTGTTAGTAGTAACCGTTAAATCCACATATCTAAGAGGGACCATCAATAACGAACTCCAGCCATAGTTTTGTTCCTATATATTTGTTTAGGTAAGAAATGAGTATATCATTTAGCACCTTTATTTTTAGAATCTTTCCTAATTGCGATGGTTATTTTCCAGACATATAAAGACATATTTTCTCAAAAATTGTTCCAATTTCTTTCTTTGCACTATTTGGAAGATGCGTTATTTGGCATAAATTCCATTACAACTACTAAATGTTCGAACTACTGGTTCTAAAATGCATTCATATCCTGGAATTACTAGATCTAACATTTACTAAAATTCAATTTTTCCTGTAAGAGAACAAGAAGATTGTTTTTAAAAATTGTAGTAATTTTTGTTTTATTAATTGATTATTTCGTGTTTCCGGTCGCATCAACTTCAATGATCTTCAGTACTACAAGTGTAATGTGTGCTTATAGAACGGGAGGGGGCTGTAGTCTTCCCCCTAGATGACGCGATCCTGCGGAAACCTACACGTCGGTTTGCTAGGTTTTTTCCAACCAGGTATCTCCCACCAGCCCCATCAGCGTCGTCCCACCTTAGTTGTTTAGTCAAAGCTCCCAACTGATCTCCAGACAAATGTGGTGTGAGTGTGAGGGGTGAGGAAAGGACAAGAAAGAGGAAGTCCAGGCCCGGAAGAGGAAGTCATGGTCCGTAACCCTTTTATTAGGGCACTGCTCTAGTATTCACCTGGTGTTGATCGAAAAACCACGTAAATTACCAAACAGACCAGCCGTCCGTTACAATTCACCTCCAGACAGCGACTGAAATCTACCTAGCTATCTAGCTAGTGTCGTAAACCCTTCCACCGAACTACTGTCGAACCCTACGGAGTTAGTTAAGACCTCCCGGGAAGAGGCACTGACATTAGTTGATGCTCGGTACCACCTCAACCCCGAGCCATTATTGAGAAAAGTTATACATTTTGATATTCAAAACCTTCTATTGCCACCGCCGCTGATAGTGAGTTCTGGATGACGCAAGTGAATTCGAAAGTAGTTTGTAAAACGTTTCGTCCATGCAGGGACGTTTCATCTAACTGACAATCTTGACATCCACAATATAGCAGATGTTATTTAAATTTTGTGTACTGGATCCAACTTTTCATTCTCGCTTTGTGCTTGTGCGAGCAGAAAATCGCATGCAATGATATTTTTATTATCTATATTTGGTGTTTATATTGTCAAACATTGGCAGTCTGTATAAAGCGAAATCCCCTCCTTTTTCATGCTTCCAGATAATGTTTCGTGATGAGGCAGCCATTTTGTGATTTGACGTTCTATTCGCAGCGTGAGTGCGTTCAAAACAGAATTGTGAGGCTTTCTAAACGAATGATTCTAATGTTACAGATATCAAATGTCATTGTTATTATTTATCTGTTGTGCTATCACTTCATTATTACTTAGTTGTAGGTGATTTTACGTACAAATTCTTAATACAATATTAATTCAATGTAATTCAAGATT
Source organism: Gryllus bimaculatus (assembly GCA_017312745.1). Classification (NCBI taxonomy): domain Eukaryota; kingdom Metazoa; phylum Arthropoda; class Insecta; order Orthoptera; family Gryllidae; genus Gryllus; species Gryllus bimaculatus. The sequence goes on along the minus strand of BOPP01000051.1, from coordinate 1,991,805 downwards.
TCATACATGGAATGTAGCAAATTATAAATAAACGTCTATAGTTCATATTATTCAGACAAAAATGCTAATTTTGTATACATTTTGTTAACATGGCTTTTATTTTTTCGCATACGACATTAAATGGTGGGAATATTAAATTTCAATTAAAAAGTGTAGCAGTAGAAAGAAAAACAGCTTTAAAATGTTATTGCGATTTAGTTTTGTTGTTGATTACTAAGGAAAAATAATGCGAAGGCCGATGTTTTCTTGAAAGAAGTTGGCATGAAGAGGGGAGAGAAATGATGGTTAACCTTCCTATTTTTTCACTGCAGAGTGGATTCGTTATACGTTACGCAAACGTTTCTAGTAATTTTTCACGGCAAGTACTGCTTTGAGAAGAATATTATTATTCGACAAACAATTATGTATAATTTTACCACATCCATGCTTACAGCCGTCAATGTTTAACGTGGCGTGCGAAAAGGTGTTCCAGACACAATCTGAATATGTTTACAACGTGGTTCACAAGGACGTTGCAAATAGCCCAAATCGTTGCACAAGAAAACTTAAATATTTCAAAACCCGTTACGTTTTGGTTTCCAGATGAAATATATTTAGAAAATTGAATGCTTCTGCTAGTAAAAATTCCAAAAAGTTAGGTTTGGTGACATCCTTTATATAGAGTAAAGCATTTTGTTTGACCACAAAGCGAATAATTTTGTAGTGCTTTAAAGGTGTCTTCAAAGTATGTCTATTCAATAATCTAATTATGACAAGTTGTAAAATAATCACAAACACACGAAACTATTGATTATGAAAACATAGTGGAATTTAAAAGGTGTCGAAGAAACTGAGGCAGAGACGTATCTGATCAGAGATCAACTGATTATGCAAGATACGGGCTTCAAAAGAAACGAATATTGGAAGACGAAAGAAGTAGGGGGAGAGAGGCTTGTGTGTTGACCTTCTTGAAACCAGTCGAGTTGAACCACAAAGAACAAGAAGAATTCTCTCACGATAATCATACGTCATTTTGTAATATCAACATGATGATTTTCCAATGGGGAGTTAGAAGTATCGAACTGTGCCTTATCGAGAAACGTGTAATGAAGTAATACCATTTCCTCCTGGAAGCATTAACTCGAAAAGTTTAGCGGTGGGTAATGATCTCCTTTTCAAATCCCGCCCGTTCTCGTGAAGTACGATCTAATTTACTGAAATGAAGCAGCTCGGCTTTCCTGCCGCGTGACACCGCGCGTGCGGCCCTCGCGTGCTCGCTCCGGCGAGGGCGGGGAGCGCGCCGGGGCCCGCTCAAAGCCCCCCACCCCCTCCCTCGCCGGGCCCTTCGTCCTACGCGCCAGGTTTCCCACGCACGCGCCACGGCGTGCCTCGTCATACACGCCCTTCGTCGCTCCGCCCGCAGAGCTTGCGTTGGGCTCCCCTGTGCCCGGCAGACACTCGTCGCCCCTGCGCACGCACTCGTGTCGTCAATGAATACAGTGGCACACCGATATTTCGAACTAATTGGGGGTACAGTCTGTTCGGATTCGGAAATGTTCGGATTGTCCGAAAAAAAATGTTCCGTACATACACTAATACATGTACTGGATTACCTGGCCAATGCAACGTAGCGTGCGATGTGAGAAAATGGCAACGTAGCGTAGCGACATGAAGTGGCAATGTTGCGAACAACGAAGTACAGTACGTACGTAACTGATCGAATGGGGTTGTCACACACATTGTTCGTGCTTTTTCGTTCATAAATTAAGTCAATACAAATTACGTCTTGCACCGTACAGTACAATGTCAAGAAAATGAAAACATTTCCTGTACATTAAAAGAAACAAATGAAGTGCTTCTGCGGCTTGACAATGGGGAAGTGCTACAAAACAAGTAGTTCAGTTCCACAGTAATTATAAAATCCTCTCTTAACACTACAAATTAACATTTTGTATATTGTGTTATTTTTTTCTCCACCACAAATTTTGTTCGGATTATCTAAAATTTCGGATTTGTGGGGTTTTACATAAATAATTTCTTTCAGAGTAATGTAAGGATTATGTATATGGATGGTAGATTTTAGCAATTGCTAAAAATGCGAAATGTTACCAAACGCTGAGTACGTTTGACCGTCAGTACACTATATTCCTGATGATTTTTTATCAGGGAAAAAAAGCGAAATCGATCGCAAACTTGCGATATCACATACAAAGTGCGAAATGGTAGTGAATCTGCGAAATAATTGAATTTTATGGTTTCCTTCGTGTTCGCTCTCTAATTAGGAATGCAACATCACATCGTTGTTTGAAAATATTTGATTTGAGATAAGCCATGTTTATTAATTTATAATTCGAATTTAACTGGAAAAACAAAGTAAACAAATAATAAGAACAATTAAAAAACTGATTCTGAAAGCGTGAGCGCTCAGGGTCACCTTAAGAGGTCTCAGCTTCCTCAGTTCGATGTTACAAAGAAGGTCACGACGAGAAAAGGAAGGTCCTCAGCCTAAGGCGTAAACATTAGTTCTCACGTTTATGTATATCTTTACGTTTTTATGTTTGTTTTTATGTATTTTATATATATATATATATATATTTATATATATTTATATATATTTATATATATATATATATATATATATATATTTTTATGTATATTTTTATCTCAAAGAGTCCTCCATTAATAATAATTTCATCAACAAATACTACAAAAAGCTAAATCTAAATTTTATATAACTATAAAATGCTAGGGGCGTCTTTTCAGAATACAATTTAAAAAATATATATAGAGCTTAGTTCCTCCATTATTAATTATGGATAAAGACTCCGTAGAAAACTGATTCCTCATTTTTTGGCGCTGGTTGCAAGCGACGGTTTTGGGTACAAAACTGTATAATATAATTTAATATAATATTTCATTTCATTAAAAATGACTATGATAATTTCATTATAATAAATATGTACAAATGTATTTCAATACAGAAAATGGGAAACAATAAGGTAGTATCCATTTAGACTTAGCAATGTATAGTGTTTAAAGAAGACAGATAATACACACATAAGCCATAGCTGTACTTTGAGGCACTGTATTTAGGACGAAACTACAAGAATTATATTTTTAGATTGGATAATGTATATTTTCATTACATTAGAAAATAATTTCAAACATTAATATATATATATATATATATATATATATATATATATTACAATATTCATTTATACCTTTTCTCGTTTTTACGAGTTAGGTTCTTCTTCTTCAACATCAAATATTATGCTTGAGGGCCTGTTCCGTCCTCTTCAACGTTAATATCAATTCATCGAATCCATGGTCCTCCAACTCTTTTTCTGTCAGCCGGTACATAATTTATTATTTGTTTAGGAAGTCGTCGTTCACACTTACAATATGGGCGTACCAATTGAGTTTCTGTAGGACTATTTCTAAGGGGTTAAAAATACATAGTTCTTGTATATCCACATTTTTTCTTATGATCTAACAAAGTATAGTTAGCAACACTTGATTTCTCTAGTTTGAATTTTTCTTTTTGATCTATTTAACGTCCAATTTTTGCATCCATAGCTTAGTATTGAGACAGCAACTGTTTTATAAAATTTTAATTGTGTTTCTTTTAGCTTTTTTTCAAGTTAGGTTTAAAGTTTACATTTTTCAAATCAGAAACTCATTTTCCACCAAATCTCTAGAAGTTATACTAGTAGTATTATTAAGACGAATCCGTCGCACTTTTATCTTGATTTCGTTCACGTTTTACAAGAAACACATAATATTCATAAATACGTCCATTTGCTCCTTATAAATCCAATTCCATACGTTCCCAAATACTCTTCAGTCTTAATCTCGTGCAGAATTACCATACTTCCTTACTTGCTTCTTGTCTACTACACTCGTTTTTTCTAAACATCTGTCTTTTGCATCATTCAATGCACACTTCAACTCGTGTGAGAGTGCCGTTCACCAATTATTCTTATTCATCTGTTTCTCTATTTCTATCTTGATTTACTCAACCTCAGTGTACCTCCTCAGTGTACTTCACTAGATTGGCTATTTCGAATTCACTTGTAACATTTGATACTTTACATACAATATCCATGAAAATTATTTTTCGGCATTCTCTAGCACGAATTTCATCACGATATAGAAAATTTTCATTTTATTTGACACATTTGATGTATTTTTTTGCATGTAGTACAAGTTTCTCAAACTGACTAACGGAAGGACCTCACAGCAAATTTTCCCTGCATATTCTTTATCTAAACAAATTCTTTTGTACTCAGTGATATCTCCCTACCTCCAATCGTTTTTCAAATAAGTAATTTTATTGATACTCAAATTAAATTCTACAATTAGAAAGTCACCATGTATTTTCTTCCCCTTACCCTGCTTATTGCGTTAATAACATTTCATATATGATGTACGTGATTTCATTTAGTTCACAAAATTTCATACAGTAATTCACGCCAAACCTTCTTGATTATTTAAAGTAAATAGTTAATTTTTATCTGATATTGCAATAGTTTTCTGAAATTATTAAAGAATTATTCGAAATATATTACAATTAGACAATTTAATATACGTTAACGAATTAATTGTTTTCTGTTATTTTCCTCAATATTTTTCTTGAAAATTTACAAAGTATACCAAAATTAAAATTTCTCAACTCAGATTGTGTATTTCATGAATACACACATAATAAATCAATAACATTTATTAAGTATTTATTCTAAAATAACCGACGAACACAATTACGTATTCTTTAAATTTCTAATTGCTTCTCGCCCTACGCCTTCTCCCACCCCATTGCCTCCTCTCTGATCTGTGTCGATATCAATTCGAATGAATTGCCCCTCGTCGACTTCGCATCCACCGGCCGACCCGCGCGGTCACGTGATAATGGGAGGGCTTTCAAGGAATAATTACACGTGTCCCGCGAGCGACAAAAACAGTCGACGGCGTTATCGCGCGTTGGCGCCAGAAAGGGCATACGGCGTCACACGCGCCCGCGACGGAGAGTGGGGACAGCGGGCTGGGAGTCAGCGCACTTATTTGGAAATACGATTTTAAAAATTCGCCGGCGTTAAAAAAAAGTGATGATTTTTGACATTGAAAAAACTGATTTCCTTTTACTAACTAAACTATAATGTTTTCGTGTGCTAACGTGAAGTCTCTTAGTATAAGTTTGCTGTCAATAAAGTGCATTTTATTTCATTTCTTGGGTTTTAATCACTCTTCTTTTTGTTTTCAAAACGTCATCTTACTGTTTGAAGAATTAAGTCCGTTAGTTAACTCTTTAATCTGTTTCTTCGTGCTTGACATTTGACTATTTTTAGTTTTTCATTGTGTTTAGGTTCCTCAAAACTTTGTCCTCCCATGTCTTTTTTTTTGTCTTTCCATTAGGCTCCATTTACACGCTTGTTTGTGACGAACGATTCCGGACTTTTAACGATCGCGCGCATGGGCAGTGTGGCTTTTGGAAAACCAGAAACGACAATGGAAATGCGCTTGTTCGATTTCTATGTCGCATAGGGCATACTTCCGTTTATAGAGATTGTTAGTGAACGTTCTGGCATATTCGACCAAATATCTTGATAATTGAGATATGAGAACTAAGCTTGCTTATTCTATAAATTTGTTGTACATCTCGCCCTAAGTTTCTTCGATTAAGGTTCAATCTTTATTCCATTACGTTTCATTTAGAGATGCCTTCTTAGTACAACATTTCCCACTGGTAATGTGTCTCGAGTAAGAGGAAAATCTTATAAACGCACTTTACATATGGGAGAGTTATTTTCCCTAAGAAACTAGCATTTAAAGTGGTTTGCGAACATTCTGAAAATTTTCATTTATGAACAATAATTAATTTTGATTATGACAGAACGTAACTTCCTTTAAAGATCGTAATTTACAAATTATTTTTATTTAGGAAAATTCTTTATATGAGAAAATCATTAAATGATCTATTAACTTTCAATTCGTCGAATATGTACTCCAACGTAAATTTGGTAGTACACACCTTCAATTTTCTTCCACTTCCAACTCGATACTTAATGCATAGTTACGTGTTGCGTTCCCTTCGATAAAACTGTATGTCTAAACACAGAGCAGAAATAAAACCCTCCCCTAATTTAGCACGAAAGTCTACATAATACGTCAGAAAATTTCATCAGCTTCTTTGCCCCACTCCACTCCATCTCTTGTCACCTCACGTACGATGTTCATCTCGGCCGTTCTTCAGGGGCGCGCCTCGTTGTATTTTCGTCGCCGGGAAGGTGCGGGTACTCGAAGGCTGAGCCGCTCCGCCGAGGCGGCAGGCACTCTGCGCCAAATTGGTTGCGTTAGTGAAAGGAGGCGAGTTTGACTTCGATCGAAGCGATGAACGGCGGGAGTCCACCTATTGAAGAAAATGCTGCTCGAAAAGAAATTTCCTCGATGTTCTAGCCTCCACGGCCGAAAGCCTCTTGAGCGACGTGCTTTTAGGCCTTGAGGACGTCAGTGGTTTCGTCTGTGATTATGTCGCTCGACATGTTCGCCTTTTATTAGATCTACGTTATATAATCGTTGAGAAGATAGTGTTGCTGTCAATTCCTATCGCAAAGCTTAATGCCACTGATGTGTTGTTGTTTTGTAAATGTTTTTGTTGCTATTGTCATAATTGATATTGAAATACAGACCATGTTTATTTTTATTTATTTATTTATTTATTTATTTATTTATTTATTTATTTATTTATTTATTTATTTATTTACGTTAAAAATGTTTGAGATGCTATGGGGAGAAAGTAAATTGAAGTTACAGTTATGCCCAGAAGCAATTCAGCTAAGGTCCATCTCAGCATTTGTTCAAGGATCAGGGAAAATCGACGAAAACCTAATCGAGATGGGGTCATTGACCTAGATGTTGAAGTTCAATACATGTTACTATTTCTTTAGAATTTTACAATCGAAATGGTAAATAATACATTAAATGTCGGTGTTAAAATTAATATTACATTCCTCTTGGATGATCGGTATAGTCTCTAATTGTTTATGTATAAATGTTTCTGGATGAATCACTTGTTTGTACCTGTTGTTACGTATGAAATTATTAATGCGTATCGCAGGGAGAATAATTAACCGAGTGTTACCATAACAATTTTTATAGACATTAAATTTCAAATCTTAAAAAGTAACACTCATTCATTTTTGATGAATATTGATATTTTGACCGCTTTACGTTCTTAGAGACAATGAATTTCCATCGTAGGCTAAAGAATTTGTATACGAATTAACAAATAATGCTAGTAATTACCATCGTTGCAAATTCTATTTTTCTCTGGCAAAATAAAAGTGATGTCCAATTGTATTTGTAATCTCAAAAACAATATTTAATATTTATTACATGTTCGAATATTACATTGCTACACTCTGGCATTGTAAAATATTTGATGAAATATCTACAGAACGTCAGTAGTTCAATTCTAAAAATATGAGTGAAATAGAAACCGCTTTGCATACATTTAAGAAGCTGTCAATAACGGAATTATACAAAATCGGGTTTAACCTTCATTACAAATCTTTACAATTGCCCTTTTGTAGCACAAACCAACACGCATTTCACGGCGGCTCGCAGGGCGTGTTGGCGCGCGGCGCAAGTTCCGCCGAGCAGAGCCCCCGCCGGCCGAACAACCGCGCATTCACACACCGAAATAACCCGCGCACAACGCCTACAATCTCCATTCTGTCCGCGCTTCATCGAACGGAACCGAATACATGAGCTTTCCAGCGTCCCCACTCGTCGCCCTCACCGTCCGC
>BOPP01000051.1:1959997-1974274 GCA_017312745.1 Gryllus bimaculatus | reverse complement strand
CAGAGGGGAGGGGCGAAAGGAGGCCGACAAACACCGGCTCGCCTCGTGAGCGTTATCTGGCAATCAGCGGGCGCGGTATGGACCGTCGACGGAATAATACGGGCCGGCGGCGATTGGGGGCGGCGATTGGCAGCGGCGACGGCGGCGGAGGCGGACGGCGGCGGAGGCGACGCGGGGGCGGCGGCGGCGGCGGGGGCTGGGGGCGGCGGGGCGGGGGGTCGGGGGCGTGGGGCGGCGGGGGCGGCGGGGCGGCGGGGGCGGCGGGGCGGGCGGGGGCGGCGGGCGGGGCGGGGCGGCGGGGGCGGCGAGGGCGGCCGGGGGCGGCGGGGGCGGCGGGGGGGCGGCGGGGGCGGGGGCGGCGGGGACGGCGGGGCGCGGCGGGGCGCGGGGGCGGCGGGGCGCGGCGGGGCGCGGGGGCGGCGGAGGAGGCGGATTGGTAATGTTGTATGTCAGGGGAGGTGCGTGTGTTCTTTACCTTTCTCTCTGGGCCGTGTGATTTCAGTCGTCGATACCGCGGGGCACCGCCAGCGACGAGAGACGTTTCGGCTCCCAACTGAAACACTCAAACATATACGGAGGTATAAAGCGTGTAAATGATAGCGTGCATGTTTTGTAAAGGGGTAGGACGTGACGAGCAAGAACGAAGAAATGAATTGGGCTCGGCTCCGTGACCCATGTTTAATGTTCCGCTCCGGCATTCGTCTGGTACTTGAGAGGGAAAATCCATGGCGAATTACCGATTAAGAGAAACCGGCGACTTAAATGTCATCTCGAGACAACGGCTACATTCTACCAAGCTCTCTGCTAGAGCAATCAATGTCGGGTCTCGAACCCCATAAACGTCCTCAATCTAGAGAAAACTTTAAGCGCGCATCAACTGTCGGAGCAATCACAGCCGGTCTAAACTGTATTTGTCTCTTGCTTCACATAAACAAAATCTCAAAAACACAGTTGATAGAGGATTACTACTGAGTAGCTTGGCTAGGATAGACATTTATTGCTTTTCAAAATTATTTTTCTAGTGTCTTTCAAATTCCCTACTTTTCCCTTTCGTCTGTTAGTGCAAGAGTTTTCAACGCTACAAGGAATTAATCCGATTTTTTTGGCTGTAAATTACACATTTTAAAAAACATTCCACCCAAAAAACACTTATTTTCTTTCTCGTGAGATATTGTGATATTAAAAAATGTGTATAACGTTTCAAAGTTAAAAGTTCACAGAACGACGATGTAACAGAACCATGAAACCAGAAGTTTGATCTTAAATTTCGCATAATTTTCTTTAGTTCTGCATAAGCTAATTTGCATGTAACAACGACTAAAATCACTATTCTGCTCCTTCTGAGTAAGATTATAGCTGGAATTGCACATCATCGCTGATCTTATCAGTTATACGAGGAAAAGAACTAGATCCTTATATAGAGAAATAGGCCATGCCCCATGCCAAAGTTTCCCTGAACACCGATGTTTTTGTGGCGTTAGAAGATTTCATTCTATTCTCATTCCAGACAGCTCACGTCCTACACCACATCTTCCTTATTCCAATCTGTTTCAATGCTGTTCAGCTCCACACTGCTCGTTGTGCCATAGTTTCGCGCCAATGTCGATCTCGCCTGAGATATGGCATAAATTTCTGGGCGCTATATTGTTCCACAGGCTTTTACTTACAAAAACGAATTGTAACGAAATAATAAGTAAATCCCACCTAGTGATTATTGGTAAGGGCCTCTCTTTATTCCATCTAGGTATTTACCATACCGTATCTCTTCATATATGAATCAGGTTGGCATTTGGTAAAAAATGACTTAAGGCTGGAATATAATTTTCAGCAAAGCCATTGGTCCTATAACTACAACACTGACGTAATTAATCGTATTCCAGTCAGGTGAAAGTATCAATCATGCTCACATTCTTACATAAAATTACATATAATACATGCACATTATTTTAGCAACACTTTGCCAGATGAACATGACATGATTAAATTCGTTACACAAGTTTTAAGTCTCAAGTAAAATCTTTTCTGCTGCAACTAACTGTTTCTTCTATACAATTAGAGACTATACCGAGCATCCAAAGAGGAAAGTAATATTAATTTTAACATGTTTATTTATGTATTTTATACCAATTTGGGTGTTTAATTGTAAAGAACTCTGTAACTAGTATTTCGAACCTTCAACTTCTGGGTAATGACGCCCATCTCGTCCAGTTTTCCCTGATCCTCGAGCAAATGCTGAGATGACCCCTGTTTTGCTTCTGGAAACATAAATGTAACTTCAAATTAACGTTCTTCCCATAGCACGCTCACACACAGTTTTTAAACGGTCTTTTAACGAAATATAATAAATAAATATTCTTTCTATTCGTTTCCAGTTCTAAGCCCATTCGCCTATATGCAGTCCGATTCATTCGGCTCCGAAGCGCATGGAGCAGTTTGTGTGCGCACCCTGGCCGGGCGTCGCGTGGTCATGCAAGGGCGCAGGCGGCGCAAAGCGTCGCGATCGCGCGGCCTAATCTCGCCCTGTGACGTGAGCCGCGGGCGGGCGGCGATGGGCCGGGCGATGGGCGATGGGCTGATGGGCGAGGGGCGGGGCGCGCTCGAGCCGGGTAAAAAGCCGCGGCGCCTGCTCTGGGGCCGAAGGGGGAGGGGGGAGCGAGGCGGGGCGAAGAGGCCGTGGGGATCCCGGAGTGAACGAGTAACGCCTCCGGCCGCGCTGGTCACGTGGCCAGCGGTTGTGCGGTGTTGGGAACGTGATGGGCTGTCCTGAGCAGCAAGGGTGAGTGGTTGGCGGGCAAACAAAAGTAAGAAGATTCCGCAGAAGGAACATGTAAGTTAAAGGGAGAAGAATTCGAGCGCGCGATAACACAGGATGAAATGATGAAGATCGGTGAAGGAGAATGGGGTCAAGCTGTTGGAGCATGCGGCGGACAGAAAACGGTTCTGTGGAGTCGTGTACGCGTGCAATCCACGGACGACGAGTAAGGCTTGCTTTTGGGTGAGTTGCCCTGGTGCAGGTTTAAACGGGTGGTTTTGAAATCGTGTGGTTAGAACTATGGCGAATTCAGCTTTCGGTTTGGGCGTGCGTGTTGGGGCCGGCGGTTTGGACTGTCGGATGGAGCCAGGGCATTGAGAGGTGGTTTGGTTAGGGACTTCAAGAGGCGGATTTAGGGTGGTGTCGGGTGGTTTTAGTTTTGAATACGATTTCTAAGAGGTGAAGGGAAACGGCGGGAATATTAAGATGGAATATAAAGTGTATGGAGAGTCGAATAAGGAATAGATTTGTGAAGCAAGAGATAAAAGGTTGAGGGTGAAATTGACTGTAGCTCTCTGCGCGCGAACGAAGCTAGTGAACTGTAAGGCGAGATAAGATACGTAGAATATTCTATTTCAGTAACACGAATATTTGAATAAACTTTCAGGGTGGTTATCTAAAGTAAGTCAATTCTATAACTTGATCTCATCAGCCTCTTATTCCCAAGGATCTCCACAATCGACCGCGAAATCAAACAGGAGACTTCCACGTAATTTATGTACATATATACAGGAAATAAATGACTGCCTTTCTTTTTTATCGATACACAGCAAATGCACAAGCAGGGAATATCTGGAGTAATTTTAAAAATCTAACTATCCTTGAATTAAAAATATACTGCAGAATCTAGTTATTATCTAAAAAATTGAATAAAATTAAATTGAATTCATTGAATAGAAATAATAATGTATCGAAATCAACAGGATATATTCGCCCGAATAGGTCTGGTTTGTTATTCTCAAATATCTCCAACTTCGTAATCGAAGTATTTCATCTGCATAAAAATTATTTTTGACATCTGCATGCTATTATTTATCAAGAAACAGAAATGGGTACAACTATATATAACCTCTGACATAATTTTAACAATTTTTGGTTAATTTTTACGTCTATAATGTTTGCTAACTTTACGAGAAAATGTTCATCTGCCCCAAACAATTGGTGAGTTACAAACATGTTAACATCAAAACTTACATACTAATATCTCACATTGATACAACTTTTGATAAGCAAATATCATATTGACGAAGCTAAAAAGACGTCTAAAAGTTTAGCAAAAATCAATTGAATACATATTTTTAACATCTTAAGTTTTAAGTAGTTCTATAGTTTTAACCGTTTTCTGAATTTGCTACGGAATCTTCTGCAAATCTGCTACATGTCACTTACGTCGAATTGTCCAACTTTAAATGTAGCTTCTAGTTTCTAAGTTAATATTTTTAGTTTCTCTTCAATAAACAGAAACTGTATAGTCATCACGCCAACGCACCATTCTCCTCAACTTGTTAAAATGTGGAAACGCGAAGTACTGAAATACAAATACAAAATCGTGACAAAACAATGAGAACAACAACAAGAATGATGAATGTATCGACAAGGTTTTCAAAATAATTATATTGTTATAAACTTTCATATTTTACAGTCTAATCAAACAATCGACGAAATAAATTAACCACCCTTCATATTTTGTGAAATCTGCCGTAACAACGTCGATCTTTAACCCAATGTAGAGACCATTTAAATCAGTTTCATATGTTATTTTAAACACGGGTGTAATATTCGATTTGTCATGAACGTAACAAAATTAACGTAATCCTATCTAATCTCGCCCCGCTGACATAACGCCGAAACGTGTGGACTCCTGGCCTTAATCCGCACGCGAGAGGGCGACAAACGCCGCGCGACACGCGTGCGCGAGCGGCAGATTGGAGTCGCGGAGGGCGTGGGGGCGGAAAGCGGGGCGGGCGGGGGGCGGCCGCTATCTTGTCGGAGGTAACGGCCGTTTGGCGCGGAGGTACTACTGCGTGGTCCGCACGGGAATGTCAACAGAAAAATATATCCCCGCACCCGCCGCCGGTAACGTGTTGATATTTTCAATACCTCCCCACGACAACGAAAGCACCTACGTGCCGGTCACCCGCACCCGCGCCGCCGCCGCCGCCGCCGCCGGGGCAGTACACAGGGCTGCTTGTGGCCCGGCGGAAGCATCGGGAGAACTAGGGGCGGCCCGTCACGCAGGGGAAGGCTGTTTATAAAATTTTACTACAAAACTCTAGATCGGAGAGATCTTTCAGGTGGGAACCTGCAACCGCGAACATTTTATATTTCATGATAAAAACATCATGGAAGTATTACCAAGTGTTTATTCTTCAGAAGAAATCTCCTAGATAGAGTGAGTAAATTGCTGTGCCGCGGTGGCGCAAACAAGTGGGTGGACTCTTGGGCGCTTCAGACACCCCTTGCCACCTCCAAAGCTGATGATTCGTTTTCGCTAAATTAAATTTCACTTGAGTTCAATAGCGCAAAGTCACTTCAAAATAATAAATAATATAGATTTCCAATAAAGTGTAAATCAATAATATTAACAAATTCAGTATAAATAAAAGAACTAAAAATAATAAAATATATGAAAATAAGTAATATAATGAGAAAATAATAATATAAATAAAATAATAAAACAATAATGAAATAAAATAAACAAATGAGAAAACATCAAGACTCAACAGGCCTTCCCCCGCCACATACACATTTAAAATCCCACCGTGCGCCCACTCACGTTGCCGGTATACATTCTAGGGTGTTTACAATGGTAAACATACTACTTTGTTCTTCAACTGGATGCATTGTATATTTCGTGTCAGTATATATTAATGATGACGCAATTAATGGAAGAAAGAAATAATATTTTCAAATCGATTCCTCCACTAAGGGCATGATAATGGATTGATACATAAAATGATAAATGGACAATAACAGTTTAGTTGCTTTCGTTTAATAGTTTATTTTAACACTGGAGCGAATATTTACTTTCCAATTCTCGACAAAGCCTCCGTTGAATCGCTGTTTATATTTATAAGTCCACTGTAATTTATGAATTTAGGTAGAGATCTCAAGAATAATTTAAGCATATGTATTATATAACCATCCAGGGGGTTGTACACAAAAGAAGGCACAAAATCAATTATTTGCATCAATTTGATTATCAGTAAAAGGATTTTGTTGTATTCTGAACCTAGAAATAAATTCACAAATGTACTAACTTAAAAAACGTTTCCTAATCGCATTACGTTTGTAACATGTCAACAAAAAATGTTAAGAGATTCAACGATGAAAGTGAAACACGCTCTCTTGCGGAGACTTCGAAAAACCTCTTTGCACCCATCATGTCTTCGGAGAGAATATCACTCCCCTGAGAGTTTACCCGTGTCTCATAACCAGTTGCCGGAAGTTAGGAGAGAAAAACTCCTCTCCGTGTAAACAGATTATAAAGCTTACACCACCCGGACTCCGAAGTGAAAATACCAATACTAGATCGTTCCCGCGAACGTGAATTGTGGAAACATGACTACATGGAACAAGATAAGTCACTCTTTCATCAAATATCAATATTTACAAATTTCTGAAGACATTGTGGCCGTGAGGTTTAACTTGTTTACTACCCCCAAATCTTTAAATATAAGTAGTCACCGGCTTTCAACTATTGGCACTTCTGTTTTTATCTGACCACTGCAAGCACAAGTTGACATACTACTGCATATTGAATAACGGGCCGTACGTTATCATCCTTTCAAAAATCATTTACGCTATACACCAAGACAGCGGGCGTTCCATAGAAAAACGTCTGCGCCAAATTTGATCCCGAGGGTAACACATCATCGTTTCCATTATATGTTATTATGTTTACCCCTGTTCTCGTTTGAAAGCAGAAAGGTGACAAGTAACTCGGCGTCTCTCCCTCACACTCACTGGTACGAATTCACACTTGTGTATGTAATTTTTTTCTTTGACATTACAGCCACCTTCAAATCGCAGAGGGCAACGGACACTCCCAACGTGTTTATCCAAAAAACACATCAACGCGCTAGTAATTATATTAAATATTATGTGGTATTATATACTAAAATATATACTTATTAGTAATAATAGAAAAAGACTCGGGTGATTTATACAGCGTGTACCGACACAGCACGCGAATTGAGAAAGCGGAGGTCACTCCACTGTAGCACAGATGTTCCCTGGGATTTCGGTGGTACGTTGCGTGTTACGGCTCCCTGAGGCTCACTGTCTTCTTGCACAACGATCGCAACGTTCATAGCTGTTAATGTGTAGAACTTAAACGAAGCGAACTAGTGAAATAGTGAGCAGGCCGCCGTGGATTTGAAAACCTTCTTCAATATGGCGGTACTTACGGTTGGAGCCCCCCCCCATGGACATGTTAAAAATTTTTCTCAAAAAAGGCTCGAAATGTTTTCTTTAAATTTCTTATAAGACATAGAGTAAAATACACTTATGAAGGGTGGCATTGAAACCACATTCAAGACTTGTCTCTAAATTTTCTTAAAAATTGATTGCAAAGTTTGAAATTTTTCCGCGTGTTTCCTACAGATACAAAAATAGATAGAGATTTTCTTTTTTTATACAATTTATTGTTTTCGAAAATTACAATACTATTTTTTTTGAGTGCCAACTCACGGTTAAATCGTTAATATTTATGTTGCGGCGAATTTGTTTCACATATTATTCTTATGAGTACATGTGCCTTTAATTATGTCAATTTTTTTTTTTCGAAAACCTCAACCGTTTTGCTAAAAATACATTTTCAGAAATGGCTCGAAGAGCCATTTTTTTAAAAAAAAAAAAAGGTTAACAAGTTCTTTCTTCAAACTTTCGAAAAACGAATGGTGCTAATACGCTGTTTGGTATGACGTAAAGTTCATTTCGAGGTATTCTTTGTTTTCTTAAATTACAGAAATGTAATGTTTTTGATCTCTCACGCCGTTAATGTGCACATTTCTGAAAATTGTAAACACTACTGTATTTGTGAGTAAATTGCTTCAAATGAAGTTTATTTGAAAACTGCAAGAATTATCTGTGACAAAAATTGTGGTCCAAAATTCGAATTTACGGTAGCGCTTAAGCGCCCATTTCTTACAAAACGGCTTCCACATTTTCAAGAGAAAAATACAGCAATTTCGTCGAGGTTTTAACTGTTCTTTAATATTTTAAAATCATATTACTTTTCTACGTTTTGGAAATCGAAAAAAATTAAGAAAATGTCAAAAAAAATATATTTCGGGTGGCGATAGATAGCAAGCTGAGTATATTGGCAAATTTCCGAATAGCTAGAGCCGTGTAAACGAAATAGAAATCTAATACATGCAAGTCTGCGCCATTCTGTAAGCACAAGTTCATTTCCCTCCATTTTCTTTCTTAATATACCTACTGGCATGTATTTTTTTGGCATTATGTTTTCGTAGTCCAGGCTTTAGTAACATATTGTGATATTTTCTACACTCAAGAAGACTTTGCAAACTTTAAGGTTCTGAGGAATTTATTAGGTAATACCAAACGTGTGGCTTTGGATCCACGCACAAGTTCCTAAGCACAATTTCCAAATTGTTGATGAATCCCCCCTGCGAAGCGACGATGAGATTTTCTGAAAATTTTCCAAGCCGAGAGGTAATTGCTTAGGACTTGCCCCGATGAAATTGCGTCGGAACAGAAATTCCATAATGCGCCCGAATATTGAAAATAACTGAAAAAGCACGTGGAAATCAAAAGAGATTTTTATACCATATAATATGCAGTTTTATTGCACATCAGCACAGCGATCGATACATAACCACTGCTACAAGATTATTATTAGATAAGCGACAACGTTTTGAATACACTTGCCTCTGGCTGCAGCGTTTTATCTGTATGATTAAACAGTAATTTATTTTAAATTTTACGAGTGGAATAAGTCAATGCAAATTAATATTACCACATTTCTAACTCTTACAATCAGGGATGTTTGAACGCGCTCGTCTTGCCATACCATTAGTGCGCTATGCATTGGGTCACTCCTTTATCGCGGTCCGGCAAACGCCGTGCGAGGTGCGTGGGGGGGGGGGAGGGGTTTGGGTGTCAGGGGGAGACAGGGCGCAGCGGGTGTCATGTGGTTTATCGAGATTCCCGCCCTGGCGGGTGGCGTTGGCGCTGGCGTCCGGGGCGTTCGTGGTCGCCCACCACGTGGTGCAACGCCGCTGTTTCGTACTTTAAACCGCTTCCGGCCTTTCCACCCCCTTTCGCATTCAACGCCCGGATGTTCTACAAAACCGTTTAGCTTCGCAGCAAAAGTGTAAATGACAACGAATTAAACTGCAAAAGACAAGACTTCTTCTTTTGGAGAGTTCGAGAATAGGAATATATCATAAATTGTTTTTTTGTATCCAAACATTATAACGATCCTTTTCTGTTGCAGTAAATCGTTTCATAATCGCATAGATTAAAGCCATAAATAAATGAGTATTAATATTTTAGAGCACGAAATTATTGTCACATATCCATACAATGCGCAGCGAGAGAATCGGGGGGAGGTAGAGATAAACGGAACAACCCACCTCCGTTTTCTCGCATGGATATCAAACACCTGAGATGTCACAAGAAAGTAATTCGCAAATTAAGGTTTGATTCCTCTTATAAATGTTAATGCTGTATTCAAAGAAATTGCGCATACAACTCGTTTAATAATGCGTCTGTATTGCATTCCGTATCAAATTTGAAACCAAGCTCTTAACGACGGCTAGTATGCAAAACATGTACTCATAACAATAAGTTACATTCTAAATAATTGCATACAACCACTATTTAAATCTACTTCAAATAAAAAAGAGATGATTAATGGAGGGAGGATGGATGCACAAGAATCAAAAGCAATCCAAGCTATCCACCTCTAACGTTTTCCTTTCGCCGTTTTTTTTCAGAGGATTTTCAGAAAGGAAATTATTAAATTTTCGCGTATGGACGACTAGATTCGCGTCAAAAATGGTCCTTTTTGGGAGAAGAGTTCATTTTTTGATAAATGAATGATTATTTATTTACAAATTTAAATCTGCTAACAACTTTAATGAAGAAAGATAAATATTATTCAGATTAAATGGTGACGGGGTATGGTGAGAAGTATAACGGTGGGTTAGGAATGAGGGGTTGGAACCTAACCCCTCTTCCCCCCTCTCAACCCCTCCCCTCACGCGCTCGCACGCCATCGCGACACACTTACCCTCTCCGCCGCCGCGGTAGCTCTCGATGACGGTGACGGGCGCGGGCAGTTGGGTTGCATTGAATTGGGTTTGTAGTTTTGGTCGCTTCGTTTCTAAGCCTTTTGTGACTGTCTGAGTGATCTGTCTACCCAAATACATTTCTGTTTTGGGGATGTCTCCTTCATTTCTTCGTTCCTGATGTGCTGACATAATGGAACGCTCCCCCTCCTCGAATGCATTTATCCTGCCGGGTAACCTCGTAGGCCCGGCTCGGCCGTAAGAAATTCCATAAGGAAATGTTATCACAGATTATGTATGTATTCAGTAGCTATTGGTCAGTGAGTTGTGTTAATTTAGTTGCTGACGATTTTATATCCTGGATGTGCTTCTCATTTTAGACTGTTCTTTGTCTTGATATTAACTGCTCTGATTTCTTCAAAGTACGTTATCCTCCGCTATTTACACTGTTCGTTTAAATCAACATGTGGTGTAATTTTCTTCGTCTTTCTCGATGCCAAGTCCCTTCATTTTGTCGTGGCCTAGTCAGCAGTTTTTTTTACTGTTTTGATACCCTCCATTTGACATTTTCTTCCTTGTCATTCTTTTTGTCGCACTAATTATCATTAAAGATGTGCTTAGGTTAAGGTGCTTAAGGATCATTATCATTGCAGGGGTTTGCTTTACTTTCGTTGATCACTCAACATCCCTCACTGATAATGTCACTCCAACATTCCGCTTCGTTATTGCCATTGCTAAACGATATTCTCTGTTCGAGTTTCCATATCTCTCTGTTACTTCATCACTGACTACAAATTCTCCAATGATCGTATCCTCTGCCTCCATAAATACTCCAGCACCACAGGTTATGATTCAGCGTACTAATTTTCCTGCTCTTTACTATTCAACTACTGCACTCCTCTCCCATTACAGCGTTTGTCTCCAACGCAAGTGGAGGTGGAGCGAAGTGGAGCGGAGTAGGGCGGTGGCAAACACGGCTAGTACGACACAGGTGGCGTGAGAAGGAACGGATTCACGAATCGGGCGGCAGGAAATGGACGTTGTAGGAAGGGATAAAGAGAGAGCGAGTTGAGAGCAGAGGAGTGGGGCGAAGCGGGACAGAATAGGCTGATGCGGTACAAGGAATCCGAGTGCTACATAACTGCTCCGTTCCGCTAGACAAGTAATATAGCGGAATGGAGAGATCGGGAAGAAAGGCGGATTAGAGCGAGCGGAGCTGAGAGGTGTGGAGAGAATCGAAAAGGGAAGAGCAGGCAGAAGACAGACGTAGTAGGGCGGAGCGAGGTGGAGAGACATGAAAGGGGTGGAGGGAGGCGTAGAGGAACGAAATGGGTTGGGAATGGGGAAGAAATTGGAATGAGTGGAAAGGAGGAAGACGGTGTTGGCCGGAATAAGACGAAGTGGGACGGAGAGAGATGGAGTAAGGTGGAGGACGGAGAGAGAAGACTGAGGCGATGAGGCAGGGAGTGGGGATGGAGAGAGGCGGATTGGGTAAGGTGGAGTCTGGAGTGGGTTTGAGAAGGCGTCCCCGCAGGCTGGAGCGGCAGAGTACGGAGCTGGGTAAAGCGAGACAAAGAGAGAAGAGAGAGCCGAAGTGGGGCGGGGAGAGGAAAGAGAGAGGACAGAGAAAGAGCGAGGAGTCACAGGGGCTGGATGAAGCAACGCCGTTCTTCTCTCGCCTGTCGAGCAGAAACAAGCACCTGCGGGGGTGTGGAGCAAGCCCCCCGCCCCCCGGATTCTTCTTCTTCTCCTTCTCCTTCACCACGTAAATAAATATTTGCACGCATTGGTTCTGCATCAGCATTGAAACCGTTACGGAAGAGATTGATATAACAAAGTTTCATCTGAGTAAAATGTATATCGCATGTGTCCTCTGTAAAGTTAAACAACAGCAGCTCGGCGAATATATTTTCGTTTAGCTTCCATGCTTTGAATTAGATGTAAGTTCTTTATTATTGATCCTCCTGTTAGACAGTATGCATCACAAATGATTCACTGCGAGTATTAGCGCATGCTATGTATTTCGTTTTGTATTGTACTGGCTTATTCTTTTTTAACAACTACGCATTGTGATATTTTAACTTGTTTTTTGTTCCTCAGGTCAAGTAAGTATATCAACGTTGTTGTCTTTTTTAATGTGTTTTTTCAATGTATTTTTTTGCTACTTTAATTTGCCTGTAATCATTTTTATAAAATGTAATTTAAGTTGCTTGATTGTCAATGAAATCAATTGTATTTTGTATGCACAATATATATTTGACCCATGACCCTTAAAATGATTTCATTTCCCCAAACCACCTTCATAAGTACCTGTGTATGTGTATATATTATGTTGCTGTCCACTGCATTAGCACTGATATTTTCTTCACACGTTCCTGATGCATTTTCGTCTTTTATAATACCACTGCAATTATGTTGCCTAAATATGTCGGCACACTTTATTGTATATTATTTGGAATGCCATAAATATTCCTTGTGTCTTGTTATTCAATTCCTCGTGTTCCTCTCGTTTTTTTAAATAAATCCCGAAACCTCAATCCGCAAACGATTATTTATTTTCGTTCGTTTTATTTATGCTTGCTTTTTCCCCTTTTATGTTACCAGTGTGTGCATCCGGATCACTACTGCTCCTTCACCTACCAAGTCCAGTGGTTGCCGCCTGCGAAACAGGTAAAAAATTGATCATCAAATAACACCGAATCTCCCTGCATGGAAATATATATTTTGTGTGTCTGACAAATGATATTTCTCTTTCTTGTTCATTATTATTTGTTTTTGAATGCAATTCATCGCTCTATGAATAAGACAATGTCTTCTGATCATTCCTCTCAAATCATAACTGAATTCAGTTTTGTGTATATTACCCTGTTCTATAACAGAAAAAGATTCAAAATAAATATTTATGTACGTCTGTGGTAGTCGGCTCGTAAATGCAGACATGTTTCTGAATTGCCATTTTCACATAATAAGTGTCATGAGAAAATCAGTCTTTTAATGTGTAAATTGGGTATGGTGTCGCATGTGAGTATTGAAAAGAATGTTTCTTTATTAGCAAACAACAACATCACAAGCACTAATTTGGGTAACATATGTTTTCTGTACGATTACAACTTTTGTCTGGCTTTGTTTGGAATATTTGTCTTCTTAGAGAATTTTCATTGCGCACAAATTCGTTGTCTTCTTTTTTCTTAGACTTTTAATGCAATCTCTCGTACAATAATATTTCGTGGTGGTTTTTCAATATGCTTACACACATTTTTTCGATGGAACCTCCAATGGAATTTAATGTTAAGTTGTATAGTTGCAACTATATGTTATTTTAAAGTTTCAAGACTTACATCTTTTTTAAAATTCTTCCTATCCATTAAGTTTATGAAAAAATATATTTGAAGTTTGTTATTAAAATTAGTTAAATCAATCGTATTTGTTCGTCAATACCATTACTTATAAGAAGTATTTGTAACCTTTTCTTATATTCTCAATTGAATAAATTATTTTGTTAACGTACTATCTAAGTTCAATTACACAAAAATAGTAATTAAGAACGATTTACCATTAAAAATTGATGGTTTCCGTTTCTTCATTATTTTGACAAGCTGTGCATTGACCTAACTCTCAGGCTATTCAATTGTTTCAGGAGATTATTTAATTTGACATTCTAGGTCACTCAACATTTCAGTTTCTATAGCTTTGAAGAGACTTGAACCATGTTAGACTGTACGCTATTCGCCTTTTACATTATTCTCACGGCTTCTTCTGTGTGCTAGCCAGTCCTCTTAATTCTTGGATGATGCCCATATACTGCGCCAAATGGCTGCTCCTCTCAGTTTCTTCTCTCGAGGGAAGAGATGAATTAGTTCCTCGCTCCAAATGAATCTTGGGCGCGCGCCTTAGCGTTGCTCAGACACTCGACGACGCGGATACGAGGCGCTGTGGCTGCCGCTCCAGTTCCCTACTCTTTGGCTGCCAGTGCATTTGCCACTCCATTGCGCGGCCCTCTAGCACCCTCTTCTGGCGATCACTTCGCCCGCGCCGCCGCGCAACACTCTGCCCCCGTTTCCTTCGCTCTTTGCCACCGCCCACGCTGCCCCTCACCAGGCGCAGATATGCACTTCGCCTCCGCCCCCACCGCCCTGGGCGACGGCCTCCGTCCCCCGGCGCCGCCCGGGGCGATGCGGTCGGAAGGGGCCGAAGCTAATTCACACG
>BOPP01000051.1:1944583-1956422 GCA_017312745.1 Gryllus bimaculatus | reverse complement strand
CCGCCCGCCCTGCTGCCGCGAACGCCTTCGCACACGCGCTCTCAACCGTGTTGCTGTCATGGCTTAACCTACTGCAGCTTGCTTAGCCACATTCCGTATTGGTTATTCCTGAACCCGTCTTTCTCTGGGCAGCCAATATTTACTAATGTCACGCCTGAGATAATTAACGTTAAATTTGCCCCAATGAAGACAGCAGCTTAAAGTAAATAGTAGTTTAATAGGTTAATTTCAGATGATCTTATTGTGAACACAAGGACTTGGAGTTGTTAATTTAAAAATAACCTAGACGAAATAGTGTCTTGATTAGAAATTGGTAATACATTATGTAACTTACACAGTTATCAATGAAAAGAGAAGCGAGCGGTGACGATGGGGAAGGCGGCGGGGATGTGGCTTATCCTTGTCACACGTGCTAATAACTGTAGGAATGCAATAGTTTCTTTTAGGAATGCAATAGTTGTTGGATTTTTATCTATTGTGGATTCTCATATTTTTTAGGACGAGGCTTCGTAATGAGAGGAGGTAGATATCTAAATGAAGACAAGGTCAATTTTGGTCAGCCAATAATGTCACCTGAAATGCATGGTTACGATGAATGGATGTATGATGTAGAGATTTGACTGATGAAGCATTATTGAAATGAAAAGCAGGGGGAAAAGGGAGAACTCTAAGAAAAACTGGTGCGTTACCGCTTTGTTCACCTCAAATTCGCCACCAATCGAACGATATTGGAGTTCCAGCAGTCAGAGATGGAAGACGAGCGGACTCGCCAATGGGGCGCCCATTCGGAGAACCATCATCCCCTGCCTCGCAGGTGTTACCTCGGTTTCAGCCGTCGCGTCAGCGCGCGCAGCTGCAGATGCGGACTCGCAATTTCGCAAGCTAGTGCTCCCATTCAGCTGACAGATTGCCCCTGCCGCAAAGAAGTGCTTGTACTCGTCCACCACCTCCACCCAGCGGTTGACGGCTCGCAGTCGGCTCCCTACGAATACACCTACGGGATGGCACCTTCAGTCTCAGCTATTGATTTGATATCGCATATACCACCGCCCCCGTTGAGGTTCGTAACCGCACCTGCCACACACACGTCCCGGTGGCTCTCCATCTCAGCGTTATAGCTGCATTCGCTCCTGCAGTGCGTCGCTACCACCGCCGCTGTCTCCGCCGCCTCCACCTCTGCCTCCGCCGACGCCGCCTCCACCCCTATCTCCACCGTCGCCACCTCCACCTCTGCCTCCACCGTCGCCGCCTCCACCTGTGCCTCCACCGCCACCGACTCCGCCGCCTCCACCTCTGTCTCCTCCACCGCTACCGTCTCCGTCCACACGCCGCCTCCGCCTCCACCTCCACCTCCACCTCTGTCTCCTCCACCGCTACCTCCGCCGTCTCCGTCCACACGCCGCCTCCGCCTCCAACTCTGTCTCCTCCACCGCTACCTCCGCCGCCTCCGTCCACACGCCGCCTCCGCCTCCACCGCCGCCTCCTCCTCCTCCGTCGCCGCCGCCGCCGTCGGTGGAGGCAATAGCTCCGCGTCAGTGCCGCCCGTGGCGCCGTTAGTGCGAGCGACCGGCTGCCCATTAGCGCGCCAGCCCAATTTGGCGGCGCGGCATTGTCGTCTCAGGAGCTCCGGGGGATTGCTTAGCAGCGAATCATCGTCGTCATTAATACCGCCGTCATTGAACGTTTACGCGGACCGCCCACTAGCCCTCGCGGCTTCACCGGCCGCTTATCGCTGTCGCCGATGATGACGCGCCCGCCGCTAGCGGTAGTTACTCACTGTCCCTGAACATCTCGATGAACCATTAAATTGAGAGCGTTCGTACGCCACGATAACGCGGAATCGGCAGTTAATAATACATGATGGGAGATTCCTCGTTTAAATGGCACCGTTTGAGGGGAACTATAATTTTCCGTATTGATTGTGCTCATCTATTCGGAAAACGAGTGTCGCCGAGTGTGTCAGGAATGCTGGAGCGGGAATGTGTCAAAGAAATTATGAATGTGGTTTACTAGATAATGTCGAGTCCTCGAGTCCATTTATCAAACTGTTTGCTTCCAATACATGGTTCATAATTCCGTGTACCATTTTGTTATGAATAATCTGTATGAACGATTGGGCCTGCAATACTGAACACCTTATATAATTTACAAAAAAAGAGAAACCGTTGTACAGAACCGTCAATTAAATTACTGCACAGTAGATTTTATTGAATGCACGAAAATGCAATCTAGTGGAACGCAAAGGCGGAATATTTGTGGAATATTTTTATTGCATTACATTCACCCGTAAACACAGTTTGCCAAAATTACCTCCCATTCTTCCGCACGACGTTTCATTATGTTTTAATTTATCAACCGCAAACACGTACGCTCTTCTCGACAGACAAATTGGACGCAGTTTTTTTTCGTTTCCTTTGTAAGAAGGCTCAATTATGCGTTTGATACCGAGAATATTTTAACGGCACGCTATCCGGGCTGCGGAGAGTTAACATGGCGCATTTTTATATTAGTCTCTGCCCTGGACGACTGACCGTGGCGTTTTCCTCTGGCAAACGGGTTAGTGGATTTAGATTGCGGCTTGATTCCATTACAGCTGTCCACAAAGGTCTCTGACGAGGCGTTGCGTCGTGTAATGCTGTTTTCTTGGCAAAAAACAACAAAAAAAAACAGCGCGCGCTGAAATCTGCTTGTGACTTTTATGGGGCGCGCTTTGTGGCTGGCTGGGGAGCCCGGACTTGTAAACTAGGTTGCGGAACGGAGTGGTCGGCTCTTGTGCGTGGGAGTAGGTCGCTGTACGCGTGGGCGCTGACTAACACGAAAAAGTGCTCGTGCTTCAGGGCCACCCGGATGAAAATGGGAAATGCCGTCAGAGCGCGAATGATTTAACAGTATGAGTGTAACAGGTATTCGGAATAAACGATAAGGTTTCTGAGAGAGAATGATGCGTTTTCAAATTAATTTGATTGGTGGTGCGATCTGGCTGCGGTCGGCGTAAACGCTCAAAGACGGTTGTATTAATGGCAGCGATGATTCGTTGGAACGAAAATGATTTAATAGAATGAGTGCAGGACTTACAATAAAAAGAGATACATAAGAATATTTAACGTACACTTAAAGATTGATATGGGCGTCTCGCGTGTTCTTAAAATGATGAATACGGTCAATGAAAAATCTAGTACATGATTGGCTGTGGACTATATTATGCACAAACAACAGAGACTCGGACCATCTTACAGTCCATGGATTGAATTCTTTTGAAATATTTCTTGAGTACTTTGAAAACCGACAGACGTTGCATTGTCAATTGTTTGTTAAAATTAATTAGTTTTAATTTAATTAAGTTTTCGCGCCTAATGCGCTACGATTAGTAATGAGTCCAAGTGATAGTGAAGTGTATTAATAGGAACCGAAACTGCGGTATTATAATTTCACGTAACCGGTAGTGGTGCAAGAAAGTACATGATGAATCACAAACAGTTTTCTTTAATTTTTATCCGATAATGCGTATTCTAATTTGAGTTAACCTGTTTGAATTTTCGAAATTGGCAAAAGTATGAGGTAATGTGAGAAAGTATGTGCTGTTTAAGACCACTAAATTGGTGCATAATCCAAAAGAACATGGACTTGTACTTGGTTAGGAATTTCCTGCAAATGTGATCAAGAATGGTCTACATTTTATGCATCAGGGACCCACAAAACTTGTCTCTTTCGCTGGATGGTGAGATCTGGCGGCGACCTACACGTCGACTTGAGGTTTTCTTCACCAAGTATCTTCCACCAGTGGGGCACCGACGCAGCCGAGTCCAGCGCTAAGCTTCTGACAAGTCTCCCGGCATGTGTAGTCTAATGCATATATACTTGTAACTGGGGGCAGGTTAGGCAAGGGAGAGGGAAGAAAGATGGCTGTGCGCTGTGCGTGGCCCGTTTGTAACGGTACTGCTCGGTCATTCCCTTGGTTTGGATTGGAGAAAAAAACCTCAGAGAACCACTGGTCCTATCAGTCGACCGGTAGAATTCTCCTCCAGAGAGCGGCTGAATTCCACTTAGCCATGAAGCTTGTGTCGAAAAGCCTGACGCCGTCTGAACTCAAGCCCTAGAACCTCCCGAGTCAGAGGCACTGCAGTGATCGGCAGAGATATTGATGCCTTGAGCCACTTCAGCCGGTCAGAATAGCTTGGAACGGACCCGATAGAGTGGATGGAATGCAATGCGTAATAGTGTTGACGTGTCCAGTGAAGGGAAGTAATTGTGAGAGCGTGAGAAGTTACAGCCACATCAACGAACGGAGAAATACTGATGAGCAGAATATTAATCTGTTGGGAATAAACCTGTGGTTCAATAGAGAATTTGCACTAATTAATATGCTCACTACAGCAATATTTATTTCGCCAAAAAGCCATAAAATTTTGAACCTTCCATTACATTTTGGGTACATAATGTAAAAGAGAATGCAGGTGTGACGATATTTTAAAATAAATTTTTCAAGTATATGAATATTGACTGTGATTTAATTAGTAGTTGTAAAATTGATTGAAGGTAAAGAAAGTAATATTTCTGGCTAAAAATTAGTTCAACTACGATGTTTAAGTACGACCTGAACTGTAAAACAAATGGCCGGAAAGTGCAATAGAAAATTTCACTCAACCAATTTTCGTACAAAGCAAACGCTAGCAAGCCTCCTTCCGCAGACTATGCTTATGTGGTCGTGATATTCCGTCGGCTGGAATGCACGAATAGCAGCGGTTAGCCAACTAACAAAGGAATGCAGCTTTCTGAAGCCATGGAATATTTTCCCCTAGCTGTGAGTAAAGAAAGCCCCTATTTGAGGAAAACATGTCGTAAAGAGATTTCGAATAGTCGCAAAAGATGTCTAAGCTATTGACAAAGCTTAGCGTACTAACAGAACTGAGTTGATGGGTAAACAAAGTAGTATAATGTTTTACTTATGTTCAAGTAATTTTATTCTCTTTGTAAATATGTAGTAATTTATTCATACACAAACCCAAAAATCCCAAGAAGGGAAAATTCGAATAGTTGGTGCTGTAGCATAGAGCAGACATGCTCATAATGTTTGTTATGGTTACTCACATTTAAAATCATATTTTAATGTAAAACTTAAGGTGTTTGTTACATATATGGTCAGTAATGTTCACAACATCGCTGAATCTAAACATCTCATCCACATTCATGACTATTCACAGAGTTTGCCACAATTCTCGTAAGCTAAAAGATTTTTTAAAACCTAGTATTAATGGGAAAAAATCAAATTTCGCTAATACTACAAATCATGTTAATATTTAAATTTTCAATTTACACAATGGTGTAAATTTTTATTGTAGATATAGTGATACATCAAAAATAAGGGGTTACAATTTTTCTTTTCTTAATTTGTCGTGTCTCCAAAATTTAGATTCAAATGAGACTTCCAGGATATCGAAGATGAAAGAAACCTGTTTTTATAAGAACACTTTCGAGAAAAAATTGATTGACAAAAAAAGTCACTTGACCGTTTGTATAAATGTTCCACTTTGAACTCATAAACCCTCCAAAGCCTTGAGATTTAAAGCAACATCATATAATATTATTTAAGGAATTTGTGTCCAGAAATGCTTTAAATTTGAAAATGCCTTGAAATGTAAACATTAACAAAGTGCGAGATGGTTTAGAAATTACATGTTTAATGAAATAAAATTTCATTTTTGGGAAAATCAAACGTTATAACCACAATGATGTTGTAGTCATGTGATGTATTGCATTGTGATTTATTCCTACAAAAACTGAAAAGTCAACTCTTGGAGGTCTTTTTGAGAAAACCGTGCTTACGTTTTTTTGAGTGTGATCTCACTCAAAAATATGCTAAAACGACTCATGTTTTGAAAGATTTGTACTTTCTATAATTTGAAAATTATATTTTTAAGAATCGGTATTATTAAGAAACAATATATCTCCATTAAAGTAATTTTAGGAGTGGGATTTGACAAAGTTTGGACTTTTCACATTTTTTAAAAATGCAGAGGTTTGATTTTTTGTTTTTTTTATAAGTACAGAGTTACGTATCCGAGCAAAATTTTATCAAAAACCAGAAATGATTGTGGAAAAGTATAAAATTAATATTTATTAATATAAGTAGTTTATTACATAAAATGCATTTTAGTATAGTATTTATATAGTGTCTTATATAATACACAAGTAGTATAATAGTTCATTAATATAAGAATGACACGCGTATTTATATCGAAGGTATTTAAAATGACATGAACGCTTGCAATGATTTTTATATCACAATTGCAGTGTCGCAAAACCCCGACGTCATTGAAGGGTGATTGTGAAAAGCAAACGTGCTTGCGAGAGCCGCGTCTGGCAGCGCTGGCCTGCTGGGCTATTCTGGAAGGCGCCATTAAGCCATGTTTCTAAGCAGGAGGTGGCGTCGGGAGGCGTTGTTCAGCAGTGCGCCTCGTTAAGACGAGCACCTGCGTGCGGGGATCTGTCACTCGCACGATTACCGCGTTATTAAACCCTCTCTGAATTTCCTTATGACTTTTTGTTCTGATGCTGTTCTCTTTCGCACGCGGTTCATGACGGCTGCTCAAATTGGGTCACGAACGCGATAGTTTCAATTTTAAATACTAATTTGTTAGCTTGTTAATTGGTCTGCTGAGAAACGTAGCTTGAATAACAGAAATATCTCAGGCAGCACTGCAGGTATACAATGAATGCTGAATAAACAAAATGGGTCACATCTCGATTACTGCTTATTCTAGAAAGGATATAAAATGACATTTCTTGAAATAAAATTTAAAAAGCATTCTAGTACCGAGAAAATAAAATGTATACATAAGAGATTATCCTAAGTTATTGATAAAACTCAGCGTACTAACTGAACTGAGTTGATGGATAAACGAAATAAGGGTGGGCAACGTAAAGCAACGGGGCAGGAGACTCCTCTCTCCCGCATTGCTCCCCTTTTCTATAAAACATTTTATTTACAAAAATATATTTGTAAATATATTAGATAATATTTATTGTTATAGTAAATAATATAAAATAAAGAAGGTTTAAATAATTTTAATAATACTCTTAATACTTATTTTCGTGAAATACATTTTACAGACATTTTTGTTTTTTCCAGTTAATTAATTTATTTTTTCTGATTTATATTCCGTTAGATCAATAAAATAATTACACAGAAGTTACAGTGTTTTCAAGTTTCATGACACATTATTATTTATATTATCATTATTAATAATTTTTAAATTTTTTTTTACGATTGCTAAAAGACAGCGCAGGACCATTTATATTTACCCAATTATACGACGGTTAGGTTAGTAAATTGAACAAGGTATATTAGGAATTGAAACCCAGCTGATTTCAACAGTTGTATAAGTTCCTCCTGAACTAGTGGGTAGATGTAAGGGTCCCTCTGCGCGGCTGAAGTTTCGTTTCGGGGGAAGAGGACTAATAAGCGAGCACATTTCTTGTCTCACCACTGCTTCTGCAATAGCCGCCGTCGACTCTGTAGCTAAGCTTATTTTCGAAACTAATTTTCAATTTTTTTTTTATTTGACTAGGTTAATCTTCCCCCCACAACATTCCATGAAAATAGCCGGAAAACATTAAACTCTCGCATTAATAATAAATAACACCCCATACCATACTTGTTAAAAGCAAAATATAATGCAAGGTGGTTTTCTGTTATTTTAAGTTCATGATAATATGCTTTCATAGAATGGCTCTTATAAACATTCTCATTGACAATTTTCCGGTCTCAAATAGGCGATGTGAAGTTGATGATGGGAAATGTATGTAAAAACACCCCGGGATATCGAAAGATTAACCCACTAGCCAAAATCACGAGAGCTGCTAATGAAAATCAATGGAGGGGACCCAATTAATTTATTTTGCAAATTCTCCAAACCCGTAGCTCCCTCCAGTCACCGGTTCCGCAACATCATATCACTCCAACTATTGGACTGCACACCGCGAACACCACCGGATTGTTCTGCCAGTTGTCCTTCCAACAACTCCAAATAAAGATGTGATATTCGTAGGGCAACGTGATCGGTTTAATTTTCACTGTTAATTAGAACGTCTCTCTTGATAATCCATTATTGTTATATGATAAAATAATGTTATTTATATAATCCTAATATAATAATAATAATAATAATAATAATAATAATAAAATAATAATAATACTGCCTTTCAACCTATGATAGATGAAAAATGATTACTTGGCTGAACCAGTGTTTAAAGTCCTACGCTTCTTACATGATATAAAAGGAGTATTATCATCATCTCCCATACTTGAAGAAACTGAGAATACGGAAAAATGCTCTGCATCCCTTTCCCTACAGCATTGCCATTTCTTTGTAGCAAAGCATAACAGTGCCTCCAAGTTCGGTGGTTGAGGACAAACACAATATCGGAAGTCTCAGCTCGGCAGGACGCGGTCGCCAAACGCAAGCACCTGTCGCTGTCCCGCTGCCCCCCCCCATCGCCCCACCTGCGCAGCCACCTACGATTCCCCACCTCTCTTACACTGTCACCGCCACCGCAGCCCCTGATCGCCACTTGCGCTGCTATTCCACCTCCGCCTCCGCCTCCGCCTCCACCCCACCTCCACCTCCACCCCCACCCCCAAACCCACCCCCACCCCACCTCCCCCCGTCACCTCATCCACAGCCGCCATTACAACTGCCACCACCATCACCTCAAGCCGTCATGACTGCTGCTGCACACCGCCACCACTACACCAACATCAGCACCATCGCCAATCACTAACGCCCTCCGCACGCCACCCCATCACCAAAAAAAAAAAAAACCGATTATCGCCAACCCAGTCACCACCATCGTGCTGCCACCCCCACGTCGCCTTCACACCTACAGCACCAGCCGCGACTTCACCACTACCATTACAACCGCCGGTCCCTCTACAACCACATATTACTTCTACCACCGCCATCGTCACACCACCATCACCCCCACCATTCATCACCACCACCACCACCACATCACCACCACATCAACCACCGCCATCACCACCATCACCACCATCTCATCACCCCCCATCATCAACTACGATCTCCACGCAACACCCTCGAGCATCGCCATCGCCACCTAACACCATCGTAGCACCGCGTCGCCGTACCGCAATCCCCATCCACCGCCCCCTCCTTCACCGCCATCTCGCCGTCGCCGCCACCGCAGCGCCCTTCTGGCGCGGTATTTTGGCGGCGGATTTTGGGGCAGCGCTCGCGCGGGGGCGGAGCGCGAGCGTGCTGGCAGGCGTGGCGGTTTCGCGCGCCTGCGCCGCCCCTGCGTAACGTTGCATCGGCGCGACCCCACCCCACCCCCACCCCATCCCCACCCCACCCCCCCCCCCCAAACCCACCCACCCCACTCCACCCCACCACACCCCACCACACCACACCACACCCCACCCCCACCACACCCCACCACACCACATCCCACCCCACCCCACCCCACCCCACTCGCGGCGCCAGCACGCTGCCGGCCGCATATAGTCCTCGTTTTGCAGCTTCCGGACGTGGGAAAGGTGCCGACGGTTTAGTTGGATGCCCATTCATTAATAAAGGTTTGATGCTGACTATAAAATAAAATGTTTGGTTGTGTTATTCTGTCTGTTCTCATACTGTACATCTGAATTCTCGTACTCAGTACGTCACTGCTTACGTCGCAGATGACGTCATAAGACAGCAAAGCTTCAAGAAATACGCCGTTCAGAATTAAATATAAGTATTTTATATTTGAGTATTGCGACATTGAGCAACCGTATTTTTAAATATCTTTGGCGTGTAAAGTCCTGTTGAACGCATATGTTCTATGTTTCATTGCAGACGTGATATTGAGATATAATCGTGATATTGTTTATATAAATATATGAGATACTGAGTGGTTTTACTGCGGCATTATTGCTGATGCAGGTCACTGGTTTCATCGCTAAATCAAAAATTTACTCCAATGCTACCCCCTCAGCGCATGTTGAATTCAAAGATACTATACACGCCTGGGAGACGTGACAGTGACTCATTTGGTTTAATGCTTTCATATTCAAATATGACTTGAAGACATTCATAAAAGGCCGCTTTCTTCAGCACTGGCAGGGTTGAGAAAAATACTTGAAATTTAGTTTTTAAATTCGTCTCCAAAATACTATGAAAATAATTCGTTTAATTTATACCCACAATACATTAAGTTTTGATTTGCTAAATCCATACGTATTTAAACTTTAATACTTAAAAAAACTTTAAATACTTGAAATGTAGTAAATATTATAATTTTGAATTATATATTTTTATTGCAACAATAACCAACTGTAATACGCATATGTGTGTAAACACATTCCTATATAAAATGATATTATATATATAAGTATCAAAATAAGCGTAATTTCCTTAATTTCCTTTTCAAACGACTTATTCATCAAGCAAAGCATCAGGCAATAAACTCGTAGCTAGTGAGGTCGTTCAACTGGCATGGCTGAACATAAACTAGTGTAATAACAAATAAATCCTTTTTATTATATAATAATTGCGTCAGACTTTTAATGATATACATTTTTCATACAAAAATGAAGAGAATTCAAATTAAGCAGCTGAAAGTAGCTTTTATTTTTGTTTCAATAGGGGGCATTTACTAGAGGAGTCAAACAAAATACTATCCTCGAAATCTTCTTTATCCGTATTTCAATTATTTTAAGTATTTCTTTTTATAACGCTTATTCTATGTATTTAAACACATTTCCGAAATGCATATTCATAACACTGAACAATACAGTTTTTAAAATACAAAATGAATTTAAAATACATATTTCAAACGCAAGAATTTACATCCGCCCAACGCTGAGCACAGGTGTTGTTTCCTTGTCTAACCGAACACCGAAGGTGCCCACAGACGGTTTGCCCGCTTCTTCTTAAAAAAAATCCCCCTAAATCTGGTTTAAAAAACTGTCCAGTACACCGATGTGTTCAGACGATGAGTTTACTGTAAACCACAGATGCGTATCCTGAAGGTAATCAGGATTTGGAGGAGGTTTAGAGACTATTCCATGAAGTTGTGTTCACAGCACCAGCACAGTCTCATGTCTATCCGACCAGTTAAAACAGAAAAAGTAACACACGTACCCCGAACCTATAATACCCATTATCTCTCTTTTAATCACTACACAGTAGAGTGTGATAAATGTAATATAATTAATTCAAGGAGGTAGCAGTCTTAATCCGCGGAGGCAATAGGCCGACTTTGCATCTAAGAGAAGTTTTAGACTAAGTGAACAGCGCATACCTAAATTGTAATAACGTATGTGCCTCTTTGATCAAGCAGTCCTGTAACATCATGACATGTTCTATTTTTGGCTTTATATTTTGTCTCGCAAGATATTTGTAAACATTTAGTTAATCTGATAGTTCTTAACAATTATCACCCGAAAACTCATACCAACAATAAATTTGCTAGACGACTCAAATTTCTCGACTTTTCTACTAATCTTAAGAATTCTCCAGCAGTTTACTTGTATTAACTTTCATTCAATCGTAGACTACAATATCGCTTCTGTAAAAATAAAAGCTATTACCTACCTCCTCTAAATGATGTCAAAGGAGTACAAAGAAGGTTCCGTTACGTATCGCATTTCCCTACTGCGTAACATTTTTGATGACATTTTAATACAGAGTTTTTCATAAAGCAGTATGTATCTTCTATGACTGATATTTCTAAAATTAGCCCATATACTTTTATTTCATTTACTTTTATGAAGTGAAGCATTCGTACTTCAGGAGACGTATCTTCCTCTTTCTCTCTCTCTTCCTCTCTCTCTCTC